>JABMCL010000882.1:800000-980000 GCA_018857735.1 Alviniconcha marisindica | reverse complement strand
TTGCCTTTAAGTCAGATCTGCGGCCCATAAAACGGTGTTGCCCATAAAACGGTGTTGCCTTTAGTCAGATCTGCGGCCAATAAAACGGTGCTGCCGCCCATAAAACGGTGTTGCCTTTAGTCAGATCTGCTGCCCACAAAACGATGCTGCCTTTAGTCAGATTCGTGCCCCATAAAATGGTGTTGCCTTTATCTCTCTGCCTGAGCTCAGTCTACATCACAACCAACTCTCTTGTCTGTTGGAGCGGAGTACTACTGTACGACTGCATTCCACTTCAGACCAACACGCCAGGGTGGAAAATGTATCTTCTACTTTGACACAGGAACCACGGCACTGTGACACATTTTTGTGAATGCCGGTCATCAGTACGTCATATCTGGCCTTAATGACGTAATATGATAAGCAGACTGACTTTTGATCTAAAGTGGGAGGAGGAGGGGGGATTTCTAAAACAAAAATAACTCCTAACGTTCTAAAACAAGATCCAAACACATAAAAGGTTAAACAGAACGCTATGTATTATGACAAAACACAACATGCGAATTTTCGGGGTAAGCCCTTTTTGAAGCTACAGCACAACATTTAATTTTAAACAACAGTTAAACGGTGAAAAGTGAGATGACGGAACAACAGTTAAACGGTAAAAAGTGTGATGAAGAATACTTATCTACTTTTGGTTGAGCTGTTTTGGTATGCTGTTCCCACCCCACCCCGAAAATTCGCTTCTTCTTCTTTTCCTTTCTTATTCTTTTTTTTTTTTTTTTTTTTGAGGGGGGGGAGGGGGGGCATAATATATAACGTTCTTTTTAACATTTTACGTATTTAGATCTAAGGTTTAAAAGCCCTTGATGCATAATTATATCGTTTTTTTTTTTTTTACCCTGTAGCTGAGTGCTACACAGACAAGACCAATCTTTCGTGCTTTAAGTGAAATTTAGGCTAGGAATTAACGAACAGGTCTCACAACCTTTACCGTCGAAGACGTTCAAGATACTGAACTGGCCAACCCTGGAGCAGATAGTTCAGGAGCTGTGTGAGAGTCGAGGTGGCCGTCCTGCGCTGTCCGTCCTAACGAGCCTTCTGGTTTCCGTGGACGTAAAGCTATATTGAACCATGCTTCGGCATTGGTCACAGCTTGTCCCTAATATGTCAACTGACATCTGAGGACATTAAGCAACACTACCTACTTACCCTGGAGCAGCGACGTAGGATAACGCAGCCTGTCGACGCTGTTAGCTGTACAAAACCTCTCACAGACTCTCAACAGGTTAAAGGAACTATCCTTCGCAGGCTGAACTTCTGGTGTACTTGCAGCAGGTTACATGAACATGATCCACTGTGAAAGTGTCGCAACTGAACGCGCCGTAGGTAGGTAGTGTTGCTTAATGTCCTCGGATGTCGGTCGACATATTAGGGACAAGCTGAGACCAATGCCGAAGCATGGTTCAGTATAGCTTTACGTCCACGGAAACCAGAAGGCTCGTTAGGACGGACAGCCCAGGACGGCCACCTCGACTCTCACACAGCTCCTGAACTATGAGAACGCGCCGTTGATTTTATGTCGACTTTATAAGGTGACTTTTGGGACGCCATCACTTACACTTGTTCCACGGGTTCGCCACCGCGCTGTTGTGCGCTCTTTTCCCCGCGCGTCATTTTTGACGTCACCAAACTGTCTATGGCGTCACGGATAGGTACCAGCAAGCTCTCAGTTCTGCGTACAGTTTACTGACGAAATGCATGTGGATTGAACCGATTTTATCACTGCGGAGTGAACTTTTGAAGAAGTATTACAGCGTTCTAGAAAGAAAAGAAAAAAAGTCTACGAGAAAAGGTGTGGTCTACTGGTTTTATCCCATTCGCTTTTTAACTCATACTGTTTGGTAATTTTTTTGGGGGGAAAATTAGCCTGCAGATGTGAAACCTCCATCTCTCAATGTAGTCTCCAACTCTCCACTGTTCCTTTTCTGTTTGAAGACGGTTTTGAAAGGAAAAAAATTGAATTCGAATTGCGGGCAGCAGGAAGAGCACGCAAAGCTATTCTCGTCTACTCCTCCTGGCTTAAAAAGTGAACCCGTTTTGAGAGTTCAGAGTTCAGAGCCCAAGAAGTGTTTGAACAGGGAGGTGGGCCTGGGCTCTCATTCCTTACTCCATTCTTCTCCCGTCCCTAATAAGCCGTATGGTTTCAGTGGACGTAAAGCACGGAAAAAGAAAAGAAGCTTACTGTTCACTGTAACGGATTGTGTGTGTGTGTGTGTGTGTGTGTGTGTGTGTGTGTGTGTGTGTGTTGGGGGGGTTGGGGGGCGGAGGCTTAAATTTCTGCGTTGGCGGCGGTACCCCATAGCGGGAAAGATTGAAGGTGCACGTGTACAGTTTGATTCTTTGAGACGGCTTTCATTCAGTATGCATCGGAGCTGAAGGTGCTCGGCGTTCATCCAGACTGAAGACGCGCGTACCGTTCGTGATCGCTTGTAGCCAGTGTGTGTGTGTGTGTGAAGACTGAAGACGCGCGTACCGTTCGTGATCGCTTGTAGCCAGTGTGTGTGTGTGTGTGTGTGTGTGTGTGTGTGAAGACTGAAGACGCGCGTACCGTTCGTGATCGCTTGTAGCCAGTGTGTGTGTGTGTGTGAAGGCTGAAGACGCGCGACCGTTCGTGATCGCTTGTAGCCAGTTGTGTGTGTGTGTGTGTGAAGGCTGAAGACGCGCGTACCGTTCGTGATCGCTTGTAGCCAGGTGTGTGTGTGTGTGTGAAGGCTGAAGACGCGGTGTTCGTGATCGTTGTAGCCAGTGTGTGTGTGTGTGAAGGCTGGAGGCGTACCGTTGTGCGCTGTAGCCAGTAGTGTGTGTGATGTGAAGGCAAGACCGGTACCGTTCGTGATCGCTTTAGCCAGTGTGTGTGTTGGTGTGTGTAGTGGGGTACGTGTGATCGTGTGGTGTGTGTGGGTGTGTGAAGGCTGAAGACGCGCGTACCGTTCGTGATCGCTTGTAGCCAGTGTAGTGTGTGTGGTGTGAAGGCTGAAGACGCGCGTACCGTTCGTGATCGCTTGTAGCCAGTGTGTGTGTGTGTGTGAAGGCTGAAGACGCGCGTACCGTTCGTGATCGCTTGTAGCCAGTGTGTGTGTGTGTGTGAAGGCTGAAGACGCGCGTACCGTTCGTGATCGCTTGTAGCCAGTGTGTGTGTGTGTGTGAAGGCTGAAGACGCGCAATTCGGGATCGCTCGCAGTCACAGAATATAATTACACCAAGACCGAAGGCACGCGGTCGCCCGTGGTCATTACTATCAGACTGAAAGCATACGCACAATTGGCTTAGAACGCTTGCTATCTTGTTTTATGTTTGTATTGGCCCGTAGGTAAGGCCAGTGAAAGTGGGTGACGCACAGTCTCGTGACAGCTGGTCAAGTCGTAGTCAGTGTTACTGAGACTGGCAAAACACGCCAGATTCAAAACACACGCACTGACGAAACACGCCAAATTCAAAACCGGATGTGGCCAGCTTAAACCAAGATTTAAGGCACACACGCACTGACGAAACACGCCAAATTCAAAACCAGATGTAGCCAGCTTAAACCAAGATTTAAGGCACACACGCACTGACGAAACACGCCAAATTCAAAACCGGATGTAGCCAGCTTAAACCAAGATTTAAGGCACACACGCACTGACGAAACACGCCAAATTCAAAACCGGATGTAGCCAGCTTAAACCAAGATTTAAGGCACACACGCACTGACGAAACACGCCAAATTCAAAACCGGATGTAGCCAGCTTAAACCAAGATTTAAGGCACACACGCACTGACGAAACACGCCAAATTCAAAACCGGATGTAGCCAGCTTAAACCAAGATTTAAGGCACACACGCACTGACGAAACACGCCAAATTCAAAACCGGATGTAGCCAGCTTAAACCAAGATTTAAGGCACACACGCACTGACGAAACACGCCAAATTCAAAACCGGATGTGGCCAGCTTAAACCAA
Source organism: Alviniconcha marisindica (assembly GCA_018857735.1). NCBI lineage: Eukaryota > Metazoa > Mollusca > Gastropoda > Provannidae > Alviniconcha > Alviniconcha marisindica. Next base: position 976,019 of record JABMCL010000882.1, on the reverse strand, counting down.
GATTTAAGGCACACACGTACTGACGAAACACGCCAAATTCAAAACCAGATATAGCCAGCTTAAACCAAGATTTAAGGCACACACACACTGACGAAACACGCCAAATTCAAAACCAGACGTAGCCAGCTTAAAACAAGATTTAAGACACACGTACTGACGAAACACGCCAGATTCAAAACACGCCAGCTTAAACCAAGATTTAAGACACACTCGTGATCACTTGTATTCAGCATCTATGAATACTGAAGGCGCTCAGTTCTTGAGCCTTTGTATAATCAGTATGTATACTGAGACTGAAAATGCACTCACTGTTCGTGATCACTTAAATCAATGGGACTGCCGACGTATACACAAATTTTCCGATCGAACGGTTGTTGTCAGTAAAAAAAAACACGGAGATTTCAAACGCTCATGACACTTCCGACGCTAAGCCAGGAACCATCGCCTAACACCCGTAACAGTATCGCCGATAACTTGCAAGTCCGCGGCGATAACCGTGAAACCCAGCAATCGCTTTCACTGTCACTGTATCAGTTACATAAGACAGAAGGGAACAACGGTTTGTGGGCCAACTGATAGTCCGTTACTATTAGTACATCATGCCACGTCCTTTGCCTTGTAACACTCACACACACACCCTTGTAATACCACCCCACCCACCTTCCCCTTCCGTAACACCTACACCTACACACCACTTGTAACACGCACCACCACCACCCCTGTAACACACGTATTACATTGTAATATGTAACACCTACACACGCTTTGTAACCCCCCCCCGCAACACACACCCTTGTAATACCCCCCTTGTAACACCTACACCTACACACCCCTTGTAACACACACCCTTGTAATACCCCCTTGTAACACCTACACACACCCAGTAACACACGCACATACCCTTGTAATACACCCCCCCCCCCCTTGTAACACACACACACCTTGGAATACCCTTTGTAACACCACCCCCCTTGTAACACACACACCCTTGTAATACCCCCTTGTAACACCTACACACCCCTTGTAACACACCCACCCTTGTAATACCCCCTTGTAACACCTACACACCCCTTGTAACACACACACTCCTCCCCCTTGTAACACACACATAATATATATACCTTGTACCACACACACCCCTGCAACTCCCACTCACCCACCCACCCCCGCCTTGTACACTACACATCTTAGCCCCACCCTTGTAACACCCACACACACACACACACTACACACACACACACACACACATTGGGTCACACACACACACACACACGAAGAAGAAGGAAAAAAGAAGAAGGGGGGGGGGGGGGGGGGGGAAATCCAGCTATCTGGGCCAGTGTTTCACAGGCTGGGTCAACAACCTGCTACAGGTACCACTGGCCAGGGACTTCCACGGACTGCCGTTTTAAGACCACTGGTTCTGTGCCCAGCTGTGGCACTGGGCCATTGTGCCTATCTGTAGAGAGCCAGTGCAGCACAAACTGGGTCACACACACACACACACACACACACACACACACACACACACACACAGGACAGTGCTTTCCAGCGCTGCGGGACCTTGAGCGCTTATGGCTCACGCTAGGTGTAAGCGCCTTATAAATACCCTTTCTACGTTACGTTACAGTACAGTCAACGTCAGGCCTGGGTTCTCCATCATCGATGAACGAACGATCCAGCAGCCCGTGACACTGCCGAAAAGTGCGGTGGATCATGGACACACCAAAAAGTGCGGTGGATCATGGAAACACTCAAAAGTGTGGTGGATCATGGTCACACTCAAAAGTGTGGTGGACCACAGACGTACTAAAAAGTGTGGTGGATCATGGGAACACTCAAACGTGCGGTGGATCATAGACACACTAAACAGTGGTGGTGGACTATGGACATACTAAAAAGTGTGGCGGACCACGGACACACTACAAAGTGTGGAGCATCATGGAAATACTAAAAAGTGTGGTGGATCATGGAAACACTAAAAAGTGTGGTGGATCATGGACACACTCAAAAGTGCAGTGGATCATGGAAACACTACAAAGTGTAGTGGATCATGGAAACACTACAAAATGTGGCGGATCATGGACACACTACAAAGTGCGTTGGACCATAGACACACTCAAAAGTGTAGTGGGTCACGGAAACGCTACAAAGTGTAGTGGATCATGGAAACACTACAAAGTGTGGCGGATCATGGACCATGGACACATTCAAAAGTGTGGACAGGAAACTAAAATGTGGACATCATGGAAACTAAAAGTGTGTGGATCAGGAAACACTAAAAATGTGGCGGATCATGGACACACTCAAAAGTGCAGTGGATCATGGAAACACTACAAAGTGTAGTGGATCAAGGAAACACTACAAAATGTGGCGGATCATGGACCATGGACACACTCAAAAGTGTAGTGGATCATGGAAACACTACAAAGTGTAGTGGATCATGGAAACACTACAAAGTGTGGCGGATCATGGACCATGGACACACTCAAAAGTGTAGTGGATCATGGAAACACTACAAAGTGTAGTGGATCATGGAAACACTACAAAATGTGGCGGATCATGGACACACTACAAAGTGCGTTGGACCATAGACACACTCAAAAGTGTAGTGGATCATGGAAACACTACAAAGTGTAGAGGATCATGGAAACATTAAAAGTGTGGTGGATCATGGACACACTCAAAAGTGTGACGGAACATGGATACACTACAAAGTGTAGTGGATCATGGACACACTACAAAGTGTGTGGCGGACCATGAACACACTCGAAAGTGTGGCGGATCATGGAACCACTACAGCAGACAAGCCTGCACTAGAAACATATATGAGCGCCGTGAGTCTGCTCGAGAGCCGAGAATAACGCCATATGAAAGCGATCAATCAATTAATGATCGCATTCCCTCGTCTGTGTTGCACGCACTCTAGTCTCCGATCCCGTACCCCGGGCACTAAAGCGAGTAATATCTATGTGCGCTCACGTCGCGCGAGGCAGAAGATCAAAAAGGCCGCACGGACCGTTAAGCAGGCTGGAGTGTCGGCGTTTTCCACGCGGAGTCCCGATAACCGTTACTGACGAAAGGAGTCACTGACGAGAACAAAATCAACGAGGTGTTTTAAAACCTAATGCTTGGTATTATGCATGATTCTCTCTCTCTGTCTCTGTCTCTCTGCGTTTTCTACGCAAAGTCCCGACAACCGTTACTGACGAAAGGAGTCACTGACGAGTACAAAATCAACGGTGTTTTTTTTAAACCTAATGCTTGGTTTTATGTCCTCCCCCCCCCCCCTCCCCCCAACCCCTACCAGTAGCTTAGCAAGGACTATTTTACAAACCTAAACTACAATCCTTGTAAGATAAAACTGATTTTCGAGTTTGTTCGATACCTACCACTACACTCTCTCATCAGTAGCTTAGCAAGATATTGTTAGTCGGTTTTTATGACTGAACCTAAACTACAATCCTTGTAAAATAAAGTTTTTGAGGTCGCTTTGAATGACTGAACCTAAACTACAATCCTTGTAAAATAAAGTTTTTGAGGTCGCTCTCTCTCTCTCTCTCTCTCTCTCTCTCTCTCTCTCTCTCCCTCTCTCATTCATGCCTGTATTTATATAAATAATGCCTGTCATTTGATATCTGGTCATCAGCAGCTTAGCAAGGACAAGTTGTTAGACAGGTTTTTTGACTGAACCTAAACTACAATCCTTGTAAAATAAAGTTTTCGCGTTCTCTCTCTCTCTCTCTCTCTCTCTCGCTCGTGAGTGAGTGTTCCCCGTTGGAGAAAGGCCGGTCAGCCCAACCTTCTAGGTCAACGCGTGTTCTGAGAATGCCGTTTCTTGGGAGGGGTGGAGGGCGGAGTGGGAGGGAGATGGGGGGGGGGGGGGGGGGTAGCCTATGCCCATAGATGCCCCTCAAAATGGCGTTTTACAGCCGTCCAGCCACTCAACGACTAATCCCAGAGGCTTTTCCCACTGCTTTCTTTCTCTCGTCTTTCGTGCACTGTTCCGGGCCTAAAAGCAAAAGTGTGTTCCCGAACACGCACACCGCAAACACACACACACACACACACACTCACACACACACTCACACTCACACACACACACACACACACACACACACACTACACACACACACACACACTCACACACCACACACTCACACTCACACTCACACACACACACACGTACACTCACAACTTCACCACCACCACCACCACCACCACCACCACACACACACACATAAATATAATCATCACACAGGCCGAGACAAAGGCGCACTGAAAAGGCACGCATTACAAGGAAGGGAAGCCAACTCCCAGCAGAGTGCAAAATGATTGCTCGTTGTTCATGCGCGCGGCGAACCCTCGCGGCCAAGTCGCCGCTTACTTCCCCGCTGCCTAAAAGGCCCGGGTCTGCAATATTCATGACTGGCTGCGCCCAGCCTCCGACGCCGGCAAGGGTTCATTTATCATGCCGCAACTACTGCTTGCACGCACCGGGTCGTAATTAGACACACCATGTAATTGTCAGACTGCTAGCCCAGGCACAAATGCTCCGGGTGAGGAAAAGAGCTGTGCAGGGATGGAGTGGGGGGGGGGGGGGGGGGGGGGGGGGGGGGGAGGGGGGCGGGGGGGGGGGGGGGGGGGGCTTTTGGGACAAGGCACCGGTGGCGTTGTTTTTTCTTTCTTTCTGGTCTGGACTTTTCCTCGGCTGTCTTTTTCACAGCCGTGCCTATCCCCCCGTCCCACGTGTGTGTGTGTGTGTGTGTGTGTGTGTGTGTGTGGTTTTGTGCGTGGTGCGTGCGTGCGTGCGTGCGTGCGTGTGTGAGTGAGTGAGTGAGTGAAGTGAGTGAGTGAGTGTGTGTGTGTGTGTGTGTGTGTGTGTGTGTGTGTGTGTGTGTGTGTGTGCGCGGCGTGCGTGCGTGCGTGCGTGAGTGTGTGTGTGTGTGTGTGTGTGTGTGTGTGTGCGTGCGTGCGTGAGTGTGTGTATGTGTGTGTTATTGTAAAGCACCCTCCGCTCCCACGGTGGATTGGGGCTCTAGAAATCCTTTTTTTTATTATTATTATTATTATTATTATTACACCCCATTTGAACTTGAAGCGATAAGACAGCTTGCAGGTTTACTTTCTCAACACCCCTGTGTCCCTAAGTCAGGCCATGGGCGATGAACCTGGTCAGAAAATGTGAAGCCGACTGGAGGCTACCCTCATTCAAAATCTGGAGCTGAAAGAGGGTTACCATCATGCAAAATTTGGACATATGTTTGTGGAGGAAAAGTAAATGCGTGCGTGCGTGCGTGTGCGCGCACGCACTCGTTTGAAGCTTAATGATGGTTACTATCGTGCAAAATTGGACATATTTGCCGAGGAAAAGGTGTTTTTTGTGAAGCCGACTGGAGGTTACCATCATGCAAAACTGGACAGATATTTGCCGAAAAAAAGGTGTGTTTTTGTGAAGCAGACTGGGGGTTACCATCATGCAAAATTGGACAGATATTTGTCGAGGAAAAGGTGTTTTTGTGAAGCCGACTGGAGGTTACCATCATGCGAAATTGGACAGATATTTGCCGAGGAAAAGGTGTTTTTTGTGAAGCCGACTGGAGGTTACCATCATACGAAACTGGACAGATATTTGCCGAGGAAAAGGTGTTTTTTTTGTGTGAAGCCGACTGGAGGTTACCATCATGCGAAATTGGACAGATATTTGCCGAGGAAAAGGTGTTTTTTTGTGTGAAGCCGACTGGAGGTTACCATCATGCGAAATTGGACAGATATTTGCCGAGGAAAAGGTGTTTTTTGTGAGGCCGACAGGAGGTTACCATCATGCGAAATTGGACAGATATTTGCCAATAGGTGTTTTTTGTTGTTGTGTTTTTCTCTCCACAGATGGCAGGATGAACACTCCTAGCCACAAGGAACCGGTAAGGTGCCTGTCCTTGGGGAGTTGACCCTTTCAATGCCAACAAACTGCATTACCCATGCAGTTTCCTCCAAAGATCAGTCTCTCTAGAAAAGGCTGAGCAGACCAAACTTGGTGTTTGGGGAACTTTGTATGGCGTGAGAATACGTGAAAACTAAAAATAGTCAATCGGGAAGTCTTAGGACGTCCTATTAGTAGAGGAAAAACACTTTGCTAGTGACGTCATATGACGTCCTGGGGGCAGCGAATGGGTTAAACTTGTGGCACATAGTACTGTGGGTACACAGACACCGGTGGCATTTGTTTCTTTCTTTCTGGTCTGGACTTTTCTTCGGCTGTCTTTTTCACAGCCGTGCCTATCCCCCCGTCCCACGTGTGTGTGTGTGTGTGTGTGTGTGTGTGTGGTGTGTGTGTGTGTGTGTGTGTGTGTGTGTGTGTGTATGTGTGTGTGTGCGGCGTGCGTGCGTGAGTGTGTGTGTGTGTGTTGTGGTGTGTGTGTGTGTGTGTGTGTGTGTGTGCGGCGTGCGTGCGTGAGTGAGTGTTGTGTATGGTGTGTGTGTGTGTGTGTGTGTGTGTGTGTGTGTGTGTGTGTGTGTGTGTGTGTTATTGTAAAGCACCCTCCGCTCCCACGGTGGATTGGGGCTCTAGAAATCCTTTTATTATTATTATTATTATTATTATTACACCCCATTTGAACTTGAAGCGATAAGACAGCTTGCAGGTTTACTTTCTCAACACCCCTGTGTCCCTAAGTCAGGCCATGGGCGATGAACCTGGTCAGAAAATGTGAAGCCGACTGGAGGCTACCCTCATTCAAAATCTGGAGCTGAAAGAGGGTTACCATCATGCAAAATTTGGACATATGTTTGTGGAGGAAAAGTAAATGTGTGCGTGCGTGCGTGCGTGCGTGCGTGCGTGCGTGCGCTCGCACGCACTCGTTTGAAGCTGAATGATGGTTACTATCATGCAAAATTGGACAGATATTTGCCGAGGAAAAGGTGTTTTTTGTGAAGCCGACTGGAGGTTACCATCATGCAAAATTGGACAGATATTTGCCGAAAAAAAGGTGTGTTTTTGTGAAGCAGACTGGGGGTTACCATCATGCAAAATTGGACAGATATTTGTCGAGGAAAAGGTGTTTTTGTGAAGTCGACTGGAGGTTACCATCATACGAAACTGGACAGATATTTGCCGAGGAAAAGGTGTTTTTTTGTGTGAAGCCGACTGGAGGTTACCATCATGCGAAATTGGACAGATATTTGCCGAGGAAAAGGTGTGTTTTTGTGTGAAGCCGACTGGAGGTTACCATCATGCGAAATTGGACAGATATTTGCCGAGGAAAAGGTGTTTTTTTGTGTGAAGCCGACTGGAGGTTACCATCATGCAAAATTGGACAGATATTTGCCGAGGAAAAGGTGTTTTTTGTGTGTGAAGCCGACTGGAGGTTACCATCATGCGAAATTGGACAGATATTTGCCGAGGAAAAGGTGTTTTTTTTGTGTGAAGCCGACTGGAGGTTACCATCATACGAAACTGGACAGATATTTGCCGAGGAAAAGGTGTGTTTTTTGTGTGTGAAGCCGACTGGAGGTTACCATCATGCGAAATCGGACAGATATTTGCAGAGGAAAAGGTGTTTTTTGTGTGTGAAGCCGACTGGAGGTTACCATCATGCGAAATTGGACAGATATTTGCCGAGGAAAAGGTGTTTTTTGTGTGTGAAGCCGACTGGAGTTTAACATAATGCGAAATTGGACAGATATTTGCCGAGGAATAGGTGTTTTTTTTGTTTTGTTTTTCTCTCCACAGATGGCAGGATGAACACTCCTAGCCACAAGGAACCGGTAAGGTGCCTGTCCTTGGGGAGTTGACCCTTTCAATGCCAACAAACTGCATTACCCATGCAGTTTCCTCCAAAGATCAGTCTCTCTAGAAAAGGCTGAGCAGACCAAACTTGGTGTTTGGGGAACTTTGTACGGCGTGAGAATACGTGAAAACTAAAAATAGTCAATCAGGAAGTCTTAGGACGTCCTATTAGTAGAGGAAAAACACTTTGCCAGTGACGTCATATGACGTCCTGGGGGCAGCGAATGGGTTAAACTTGTGGCACATAGTACTGTGGGTAACTAACTCCTAACTCTACACAACACTGTAGAAAGGACTGGAAGTGGAAGCTTACCATTCCACTGCTGAATATGTAACTTTACTTACTCAGTTGCTGGGACATGATGAATTGTCAGAAAGGACAATGAATACAGAGCTTACACCTGTGCCCTGGGTGCTTTACCACGAAACAATGGAACATGAGCTTAGTGGGTTCTGCCCCCAAGCCTACGCACAATACCGTGACCTGACTGTGTCATCAGAAATAGCTCAATGCACAAAACAACAAAGAGATCCTGACTGCTGTTTCATTGCAAGTAATATACTCGACACATTGTGTGTCCAAGAGACATTGTAACACTAACAGAAAGAAAAATGTCCACAAGAGAACTTCACCAGCAACTGATCTCTTTCAGCCGCGCTATTATACATCCATAATGCAATGTGCCAGTGCGTGCATGCATGCATATACATATACATGTGTGAATGCAAAAGTGCATGCCAGTCGTCATTTCTGTGCATGTGGCGGTCTGTGTGTGTCTGCGTGTGTTTTTGAGTGCAATGCAGTGATTGCACTAGACATTTTCGAAACTGATGTGATATTTATAAGGTGGTGAAAGTGGTTTATGGAAACCGGTCAGATAATACTGTAACCAGTCAGATACACTCACTGCCACACATACTACTGCCTGAGCTCTGCTAGCAAACACCCAGCTCCCTTCCCTGCCTAAAACACACACACACACACACACACACACACACACACACACACACACACACACACACACACACACACACACACTCATATACACACACACACACTCACACACACACCACACACCACACAACACACACATACACACACATACACACACACACACACACACACACACACACACACACACACACACACACACACACACACACACACACACACACACACACTCCACATGCACTCTCTCATGAGTCGCTGTGCTGCATTGTTTGTTGTTGTGTTTCAGAACCGGCCAAACAAAACAACAGCCTGACCAATTACCAATACTGTTTCCAGTATATATCCAATATGCTTATCTTATCCAGTAAAATACCAGAAATTACCAGTTAATGCCAACCCTGACAGAGTTAATTCTTTCGAAAAGCACTGCAAACAAACAACAAGTCACAAAACAAGCAAAAAATCTAACTGAGCAAGCCATTTTCCTGTAATTAATGTTCAAGATGCAGTCAGCCCCAGTCTGACATTTTGAACATATAACTGTATACACAGCTGTACAGATCAGGTTTCGCTGACTCGGCACCACAACTACTTTCACACAAGCTTCAGGACCAGACACAACAGCATCTTTGACACACCCTCAACTTGACCAGGTTTCAGGACTTCTTTGAAAAGAAAAAAGGACAGCCTGAAATTTGTGTGCGTTTGCGAGTCTTTGTATGCGCATGTGTGCATGCATGCATGCGTGTGTGCGCGTGTGTGTGTGTGTGCATTCATGTTGTGAGCATGAATTTGGACAATATGCCTGTAAAGAATGTGTAAGCGCTCAGGGCCCGTGCGGGTAAGGCACTCTAAGTATTCATTATTATTATTATCTGTATTATTGTCACAGTGTTACTGTGTAAAAAAACAGAAAAGAGGAAGAACAGCAGCAGAATGATCCATGTATGTAAAACAGTAGCGGTAGGGGCTGGGGTGGGAGGGGGGTGGCAGTGGAGTGTGCGTGTGTGTGTGTGCATGCATGCGCGTATGTGTGCACGTGTGTGTGTGCAGTGGAGTGTGCATGTGTGTGTGTGTGTGCATGCGTGTATGTGTGCACGTGTGTGTGTGTGCACATGCACACATGCATGCTTGCGGGCACGTGTGTGTGAGCGCACGCACGCTCTACACAGTTTGCGCCAAACACACATGACATGGTGACATGTACCTCCATTATCTTGACCAACAAATGTGTTACCGTCAGACTAGGCTAGGGACACTTTGTGGACCTACAGCCCTTCAGGGTTGGGTTAGTTTCAGCTTAACCTTCAGTGCATCCTTGTAACTCATTTGGAGTGGATGACTGGCTAATAAAAACGCCAATCGCTCCATGGGCACCATTCCCCTTCCTTATCAGCACAGCCATTAACACTGGGAGTGAGGATTAAATACGTGCCTTGGCTAGTTCATATATATATATATATAATCTGTCAACCCATACAGTTTATTGGTATAAAATACAGGTGTTTTTTTCATTCTTTTTGAGGGGATATGGCCACATTGGAAAATGGACACAGGAAAACATAATTTTCGTGAGATTTTGTTGTTGTTTTATTTTTAATTTAAACAGCAAAAAGATTGAAAAACTGTTGAGTGAGCAGCTGACACATGCCACTGCCAAATGCACACTGACTGGACTAGTGCAGTAGGCTAAGAAATGTCACTGGAAGTGAGACTTGAAGCTGCGCATGCATATTTAGCACAACACTGCTTCTTCCTTCCACTGCCACATATGCAGGTTGGAATTCCAAATGCTTCTGCCACCAGCGGAAAGAAGAAAAAAAAGACCCCGGCCTCCGTTAGGGAAATACAGGTTCACAAACTCCAGACTAGGCCTGCATAAGGGAAATACAGGTTCACAAGCTCTGGACTAAGGTTAACTCCCAAAAGGGGTTGACAGCTATGCTGGTTCCATTGTCCCAGTGGCATTCAGCAAGGCAGAGACTTCCCTCTTTTTCCTAGTAGTGGGCCATTTGCCGCTGTCATTTCAGCGGCGTTGTTGAGACTGCTAAGGAGCCACAAATATGTATTGTTTGTTATTCTGAAAAGCTTCAAGGCATTTATATAAATTATAAGCTACATGTATATATATGAAAAATGAATAAAGTGACATGGACAGTAAAAGTCAAACTAGCTGGCTAGAACTAGAAATTGCTACTGGTTGAGAGCTAGATAGGCAGAGAGTGGGAGGGAGAGATATTAGAGCAAGTAAGAGAGAGAGAGAGAGAGAGAGAGAGAGAGAGGAGAGAGAGAGAGAGAGAGAGAGAGAGGCTTAAACACACTTTTTAACTGCTATCAAAAAACAATTTAAAAAAGGCCAAGGGGAGGGGGGTCCAGACGTAAAACTCACTCTCAGCTTTCTGTCTGCTAAATCAACATTTTGATGAAAGTGAATTTTGTCTTATTTCAAGATTCAAAAGCTTTCAGGTGAGAACAATCTGAATACAAATGAGTGGGGCTCATCTAATGACAAGGACAGTGCTGTGCTTTCAGTTTCACACGTATGGTCACTTCAACATTCCAAGGCCAGCTGTTACTTTCAAACAGTTGCTGAACTGCTGAACTGCGTCTTTCTGCTCACAATTTATGCCCCTCAAAGCCCCCTCCCCTTGCCAAAATTAAGACTGATGCAAATGCGCATAAGTAAATTTTCACAGCCCGAAGCTATACCCTCAGGAACCTAGGCTTTAAGTGTCCACACTTAACACCAATAACAGCCATGAACTGTGTCTGTGTTCATTGTTATGTTCATCCATTACAAGGTACCTGTTTGGTGTCAAGTCTCCATTCAAACATGCGGCTTCGGAAGAAGACTCTCAGAATGCAGCTCCTATACCACTGCAACTTTAGCATTGACTGATTTGCTATTTTATGAGACAGTAACATTGACTGATTTGCTATTCTATTAGACAGTAACACTGACTGATTTGCTATTTTATTAGACAGTAACATTGACTAATTTGCTATTTTATGAGACAGTAACACTGACTGATTTGCTATTTTATGGGAGAGTAACATTGACTGTTTTACTATTTTATGAGACAGTAACACTGATTGATTTGCTATTTTATGAGACAGTAACATTGACTGATTTGCTATTTTATGAGACATGCAGCCCCTATACCACTGCAACTTTAGCATTGACTGATTTGCTATTTTATGAGACAGTAACACTGACTGATTTGCTATTTTATTAGACAGTAACATTGACTAATTTGCTATTTTATGAGACAGTAACATTGACTGATTTGCTATTTTATGGGAGAGTAACATTGACTGTTTTACTATTTTATGAGACAGTAACACTGATTGAATTGCTATTTTATGAGACAGTAACATTGACTGATTTGCTATTTTATGAGACATGCAGCTTCGGAAGAAGACTCTCAAAATGCAGCCCCTATACCACTGCAACTTTAGCATTGACTGATTTGCTATTTTATGACAGTAACATTGACTGATTGGCTATTTTATTAGACAGTAACATTGACTGATTTGCTATTTTGAGACATTAACATTGACTGATTGGCTATTTTATGGGAGAGTAACATTGACTGATTTACTGTTTTATGAGACAGTAACACTGACTGATTTGCTATTTTATGAGACAAATCAGACAGTAACACTGACTGATTTGCTATTTTATGAGACAGTAACACTGACTTTGATTTGTTATTTTATGAGACAGTAACATTGACTGATTCGCTATTTTATTAGACAGTAACACTAACCAGTTTGCTATGAGACATTAACAATAACATTGACTGATTTGCTAACTCATCGAGCATTACAAAGGAAAAGAGAGAGAGCACAGGCAAACGTAACAAAGACATGGTTATTCTGACCAGAATCTGAAATCATCACCTTTCCTCCGCTACCAGTTTGGAGAATGAATAGTTCAGCTAGTAAGTTGGTGTTTTCAGTTGCACTTGAAGTCAAGACTCCCCACACTGTAACTGTCCTGTTTTCTGGAAGTTACTACTACTGCTAATAATAATAATAATAATGGGTATTTAGAGTGCCTAACCTGCACAGGCCCTAAGCGCCTACCCTTTCTAAAATTTGAATGTACATGTTTCAAGATTCAACACACACACACACACACACTCTCTCTCTCTCTCTCTCTCTCTCTCTCTCTCACACACACACACACACACACACACACACACACACACTTGTATTTCAGGGAAATGCAACTGGAATTTTTTTTTGAAAAAAACAAAGGCTTTCAAGGAAGATTTGAAAGAACCGACAGAGGTAAAATAACAGAAAGAAACAGGGAGTTGGTTCCAGCTAGTTGGACTTGGAGCCTGGTTCCTTTTTTACTTTGATTTCTCATCATATATATATATATATTGAATTAAATTCTCAAAAGCAGCCATAGCTTGGTTTGACTAAACAGTAAGATGGGAGAAACATAATTATGATTACACATCAAACATACCAACAGACCCGGGTTATGCTGGAGCACCTTTTTGTCACTCAAAGGCTCAAACATCACATAATTATAAACTGAATAAGCTGCTGTCTGCGGACAACCCCAGCTGCTACCGGATCAGTGCTGCATGATGTGAAAGAATCGCATTATTTATTGGCCCAGCTTTCACCGTCAACACAAATCAATAATTTTTCATCTAAAGGGGATACTCCCAAGGGGGCGCTTATTCCTGTGTTGGACTTGGTTGCTGTGTGCCCATCAGTCTGACTAATGCTGATCCCTCTGATCAAAGATATTCCATTCCAAGATAACCGTCCTTCTTGTGACTTGTAGTTGTTAAATAATGGCTGACAAACAAACAAAAAGACACACAAAAAAAGTGAGGACAGATTTCAGTTATTTGCCATCATGGATCAGGTGGATTTTATTTGATAGACTGGATCAAGCAGCATTTCCTATTCACTAACAGCAGCAGGAACATCACACAGACCGTTCACTAAAAACAGCACGCACATCACACACACATCATACAATATTTGTATTTTTATAGATTTTTGTGCAGCATAACATGTCTACGTTGTTGTAAACACAAATGTTTTGGCGTTCCTTTCCATGCTCTTAAATTAATGAGCCTGATATTAGTTAAGCTGAATTGCCCTGTTGGCTGTGAGGGATGATTAAAGTTTTTTGACTTGACTTCACTAACAACAGAAGGAACATCACATACACCATTCACTAACAACAGCATGAACATCACACACATTATTCACTAAAAACAGCAGGAACATCACACACACACCATTCACTAACAACAGTTGGAACATCACACACACACACCATTCACTAACAACAGCAGGAACATCACACACACCATTCACTAACAACAGTTGGAACATCACACACACACCATTCACTAACAACAGCAGGAACATCACATACATCATTTACTAACAACAGCAGAACATCACACACATTATCACTAAAAACAGCAGGACATCCACACCCTTTACTACACAGTAACATCACATACATCTTTACTAACAACAGCAGGAACATCACACACACCATTTCACTAACAACAGCAGGAACATCACACACACCATTTACTAACAACAGCAAATCACACACACATTCACTAACAACAGCAGGAACATCACACACACACATTCACTAACAACAGCAAAATCACATACATCATTCACTAACAAACAGCAGGAACATCCAACACCATTCACTAACAACAGCAGGAAAATCACACACACCATTCACTAACAACAGCAGGAACATCACACACACCATTTACTAACAACAGCACGAGCATCACATACATTATTCACTAAAAACAGCAGGAACATCACACACACACCATTCACTAACAACAGCAGGAACATCACATACATCATTTACTAACAACAGCAGGAACATCACACACACCATTCACTAACAACAGCAGGAACATCACACAGACCCTTCACTAACAACAGCAGGAACATCACACAGAATGTTCTGGCATTCAGTGATTCACAAACAACATCAGGAACATTACGCAGACCATCCACTAACATTAACAACAGCAAGAACATTGCACACATCATTCACTAACAACAGCAGGAACACTACACAGACCATTCACTAACATTTAATTAACAACAGCAAGAACATCACACAGACCACAAAATAATGTCAGAAAGAAGAAGATGTGGTGTTACATATTTATAATTATACCATACATCATTCCCTTCCTGGTTGAATTTTTTTTTACTCAAAAGCAAAGACACTAGTTACCAAGTTACCAACATGTCTCAGCATATATATATATATATATATATATATATATATATATATATATATATATATATATATGCTCTCTTCACGCAATCAGCCACAAATTGGAAACAACTTAATTTTATATCATTATCAGTCTTTGCAGTGAGCCACTTAGCCTGTTATTAAGGGTGTTCTATGCCCATCCTCACATTTGTGTGTGGACCACTATCTTGCTACTGAACATCTTTGCTCCGTGCAACTCATATTAGACATAAAGTAATGAAAAAAGCAAGACCAACAAAACCAGGGGGATGTGGCTGGTTCAGTGGTTGGCTAACATGCTGGAACACAGTGAAAGTGTAATGAAATTTGCATCAAAATTCCAATGGTCATGGTTGGTATATATGACAGAAGGGGGAGGGGCGTTTTTAGTTCTTCCAACCTCCAGGTCAACATCTGTGCACACTTGTCAAACGCCAGTCTCACATTCACATGCACAGCATGTGCTAAGATAAGATGATCGTTACACATGCTTCATCCCTTTGTCCACCTTTTGATCAGACTAAGACTAAAGGACTGAAGGCCTCACTGGGACATTGCCAGTAACAGGAAAGCACACGTGACAGTTAATAATACTTTGCAGAATAATCACAATGATGCTTGTGGCTACTCCTAATGGATTAAGAACAAACTTATAGAAGTACCTGTACACAAACAGAAGGAAGGTTCATGTTCATGCTGAACTATTCATTCTGGTCATGACACTGACAGTACCGCAGTACATATTTTTTATAGTATAAATTTACATCAATCAAAAATTATGAGAATGACCCTTACGTTTCTTTTTGTGGTGCTACAACTGCACAAAAACAGCAACAAATCATATTATTGTTAATTTGTCTGGATATGGCACAACTCAAGACTCGAGACTCACCAGCATGCCATTGATACTTTTTTAAATTATGCAAGTGGCTGCACAAAACACCATCAAGTGTCCTAGCTAACTTATCATACACCATGTCCTCTTTGACTGATGTTTGGCCTAAGAGATCTGTGCTCACATCCCCTAAGGAACAAGTAAGTAAACCAGTGTTTTACGCCCAGTCAACCAGAGCAGTTATATCAGGGCGATCTCCCCCAAGGAAAAACATTAAACCTAAAGAGGCTACGATTGGCATCAGGTCACCTGCAACTGCAAGTGTAATACTTGACTAATACAGTGATAGCAAATTATGAGGACTTAGCATAAAATTAATCAGGCAGCTAAAAAACAAAAAACAAACAAAAAACACTTAATTTTAGGGGTTTAATCAGTTTTAGTTTAGTACATATCCAGAGTATACTGATTATATCTCTTCCCCCCCCCCCCCCCCCCCCCCCACCCCCATGAAACCGTAGAACTGTACTGGCCTGTGCTAGTCAGAAATGATTCACACGAAACTCAGATCAGATGCACTGAACCGTCAAAATGATATCATCACAGCTATTAATTTGACTGGCTGTTTAGTGATCTTATTCATGGTCATAAATGTTTCACCTGTTAAAATTTTCAATTTATGGAAATTCTGTCCCAGTACTAAAACGCTTGACAGATCATTTATGATGACCAAACCCAAAACATCTTTTACTGGGTGGCCACTACCATCGCCAACCAGGTTGAGTTCAGACAGGGCCAAACTTGTGCACAAGGAGAGACCAAGCCAAGGCGGAGGATGGCCAAACAATCAACCTTTCACAAACCCTATTTTAACAACTCACAGTTCCTACATTATCACGTCTTTCTGAACTGCTATTCGTGCAGACCAATTACTGATTTAAGTAAAGGCAAGAAAAAGAGCTAAATTTAGAATTTTGGGTTAGTTCAACTTCAAGGAAGACGGTTACCAGTTAAGCCTCGGTGATCACTACCTCTTAGTCTTACTCTCAAAGAAGGAAGGCAAAGTATACAGTGGCCGATACACTAGTCTACGGATACTCCAGTTCTATATGTTGAATAAAACGCGTTTAAAGACGACTGGTCCAGTGGTACCTTCAAAACAAAAGAATGAAGAGATAAAAATTGATACTCACGACAAATCTGACGTCAATTGAAACAGAATGTCAGTGTTGCTTAAGAAGTCTGCGTGACAAAGCAGTCGGCTTTCTTTTCTGGTGTCGGTTGTATCTGAGCGTTTCAACAATTCGCCTGCTCTCATGCATTTCATAATGAATCGAATGATCTCATGAAATAATAGACTAGCTGTTTGGAACTTGCAGTTGCATCGTCGTTTATTTTCGCCATCAATCAAATTGATTGCCATGAGTTTCTTTTCGGATGACTGCAACATGCATTTTCATTATTACTCTCTTGTGTGATATATTTCTCACAACAGCTGTTTGTAAGAGAGAAAGAGAGAGAGAGCTCAGGCGAACAATGAAAAGAAGAGGAATCCCTGACGTGACACAGACGGTTTGAGATGATTTTCAAGCGAGGTAATTGGAAACAACTTCCGCTTTCAGCAATTTATCATAGACAAATAATTTCATTGGTCAAAATAGGAACACTGGTGAAATCTTTTCTACACAAATATTGATGATGTCAATATTACTATCTCGGCGAATACTATTCTCTTCTAGAGTTTAATTGAACTTTTGGGTTAATTTCACGCTAGCTATTCTTGGAATGTATATTGTACAACAACACCAAACAAATTATAGATTGGCTGAGATTTGTTTTCCTGGCGCAATGGGCACAAGTACCGAAGAAGTGATGCGCGCACTTTTTGGCACTTCCGGTCGTTTTCCAAACGTGGTTCTCTGATTTTACGTCGTAACAGCGTTGTAAACTTTTTGTTATACGCACGAACTGATACTGTGACAGCACTTAGTTAACAATGGTTCTGCTAACCAATTTTCCTCCACCAACAGAAGGAATACGGCATCAGCAAGTAAACACTCGGGTGGATATCGCCGGAAGAGACTTGGGCAATGGAACTCTGTTCATATCAGAAAGGTCTGCTGGGTCCATTTGCGTGAACACTTGTTTTTTTGTTGGTTTTCGAAAGGGGGGGAGGGGGAGGGGGCGGTCGTTTTGATCTTTAATGCTTTGTTTCATACAATATATTATTTTATATATTTTCAAAATGATACCATATTGTTGCTTCATAGTTCAATATTGTTGATTTCAAATTCATTCACAATGACAATCAGCTTTGTGTGGTTGTAAATGTAATGTATCTTAGAAGTTAATGCTTAATTTGCCTCATGGAATCATAGGAGCAAATGATCTTGCTCTGTGTCACCGACTCTCTGTTTCCAGTTGCATGGTATTGGCAGACCTGTTTAGTCTACGCACTTGGCGTAGAAATCTACACATTTGAAGCCCAAACTACGCATCTACGCTTGCATTACACAATCTACGCAAATGACTTCGTTTCAGCTACGCGATAGTGACGAGTGTGATTCGGTCCTCTTTTTTGATGCAATCCTATTTTTGACACGGCCGCCGTGTTCAAAAGGTACGTGCGCCCGCTTTTGATACGCGCGCATCAAGTCTTGCAATAGCAGCGCTGGTTTTGGCGCAAACATAGGTTCTGAACGCATCCAAAACTCCCTTCAGTTGGGAGAAAATGTCCGAGTCGAAGAAGCGAGCGTATAAAACTTCTTCAGAAGAAGACTCAGTGTTAGCCTCCAAAGGCTCTGTTGCTGCGATTAAAAGGAAAAAAGTTCCATCCCAGAAGTTTCTCCTAGCTTACCACAAAGCTTATCCGTGTTTGGTTCCTTCGAGGAAAGGCAGCGAACTTGTTCTTTGCACAACCTGCAAATCGGACTTTTATCATGCAAGCATGGTGGTCGATTTGACTGTAAGCAACCTGTTGAGAGCAAGTCTACAAGGAGTTCAAGGCGACTGGAAAGTTTTTTCCAGCTTCAAGTCTGTCTCTTTCTCCATTTCCCCGCCCATCCCCCCCTCTCTCATTTTAATGCAACAAACTGATATAGTTTTTCCGCACTTGTAAACATCAATAGCGTTAGTCCGTAGAGTTATCTCCCTTGAGCATTTTTTAAATATTATCACCATTACAAAGAACGTGCATTGTGATTGGCTACTTTGTTGGGGATCAGCCAGTGAGAAAATTCGTTGCTCACACTGTTGTGAGGTCCCGAAAAATTGTACAAGGCTGTTGAGTAGGGCGCTTGTACAGATCAGTCTGCCAGTCACCCCCCCACCCCCCCCACCCCCCCAGCCCCCCAGGCCACGACTGGCAGACTGATCTGTACAACTGTATTCTCATTCTGAGTCAAGCTGTTGGTTTTACAATTTTCCCACATTCACATGTGCACAGCCCAGCAAGAGACCTGAACGGATCTACACCACTTGTGTGTGGCTGAGACCTTGGTAGCAGTGCCATGCTGTTGCCTTACGTTTATAACTTACATTTTCAGGCACTGTGGTCTTCTGATTCTGAAAATTATATCAGTTCAGTCAAGCTCATAGAAACATTGAAAGAAAGAGTGTGCGTGGGGGGGGACAAACTGATTATCTTGTCAAAATTTGTAACTGAGATAGAATACCCTACACTTACACTACAGCAAAATAATTGTATTTGATGTTATATTAAGTTTGTATAGACAAAGTTTCTTGTGTGTTATTTTGACTGAGAATCTGAATGTGTCCACGATAAATCAGTCCAGTTTCAACTGACGCGCTATGACTACACATTGTACCTCCTGACTACACATTTAGACTACCCAAACTACACTTGTGCAATTGGGGGGTAAACTGGTCTGTATTGGTTACTGTGGCAGAAGGACAGTGATGAGCAAGGGTTTTCCCAGTGCCACAGCGATACCCTGGTTAACACCTGGCATATGTTGTGATTTGTACTGTCAGTAATCAGATCTAATCTCGGGATTTTTCCTGCCTGTTTCCAGTTGCGTGGCATGGCAGAAGGAAAGCGATGGGCTGGGGTTTTCCCTGCAGTACCCTGGTATCAGCTGCCATGCCATCTCCCGCGACCTCAGCTCATTCCCTCATGAATGTCTTTACCTGATGATTGACGGCAAACTTCCAGGTGAGGCTGCACCGTTCGTGTTACAGAAGATGTGTGTGAACATCACTTGGAGTAGGTTGGACTGTGGAGGAGTTCCAAAAAATGCTTTGTCGACACTTCTACAGTTCTAGTTCTACAACTGTGCAAGTTCAAGTTTTAGTCCCAGCAAAGTGTCAAAATTTGTGATTTTGTATTCATACTGTCAGTATGACTCTAGGAGTATCATACTCATTGGCCAAGTCTGTTTAGCAATGATGGAAGGTTGTTAAAACTTTAATTAAAGCAGTGAATCACTGAATGATGTGAATCAGTGAATGCACGATGAGTTATGTGTAAATTATACAGACAGTACATAATAAATAAATAATTAATATGCCGGAAAGTTAAATAATCCACAGCAAAGCATGATAGTTGATACTATGCAGTGATGCTGTGTAATACTAACTTTAGTAACTAGTACACAATAAACTAGTGACAGCATGCTGTTTGATGAATGTGAGTGCAGCATGCATCTGATTCTGAGAAGCTGCATAATGTGTTTGGTTACAGAAGCAGAGCCAGCAGAGCCAGCAGAACCAGTGCAGGGTGAAGATGACGAGGAAGATGAAGAAGAGAGTCAGTCAGCCATCACAGAGATCAGATTTATTCCAGCTGACAAAAGCATGTGTAAGTGAGTTCACCTATAAAACTATCTTAAGGCAATAAGAATCAGGAGAAAGATTTGGAACACAGACACCCAAACAAAGGACAGGGGGGGAAAACAGGATGGGGGTGGGGGGTTATTTTGTTACACATTATTACTATTAGTGTCTCTCATAGAGTCATACTGTTAGTGGAGCAACCTGAAACAATATTGCTAATGTGATACAACAGTTGTGACTGTAACAACACTCTTGTAAGACCATCCTAAAAATGAAGCAAAAGCGTCCGTAACTAGTCTTAAAGGGTCAGCCTGCCTATAAATAACAGGCCGGGAAATTTGAAACAAATTCTCTTCAAAGTTTGGCACAGTTACATCGCTGCTGGTTTATCCCAAATATCTGGAAATCCGACCATCGCTGGAATATGACACTTGGCAGAGACAAAGTTTACTCTCCGTTTTCTATCTGCTAAATCATTGTGTTGATGAAAGTGATTTTTGTCTTACTTCAAGACTCAAAAGCTATGAAGCGAAGACAATTTGAATACAAGTGGGCATGGCTTATCTGCTAATCTAGTGATGTGGACAATACTGTATTTTCAGTTTCACACACATCGGTCCCTTCAACATTCCAAGGCCAGCCATTACTTTCAAACAGTTACTGAACTGTGTCTTTCTGCTCACGATTTATGCCCCTCAAAGCCCTGCCCCTTTGCCCCAAATTGAGATAGACGCAAGTGCACATGTGCAAATTTTCACTACCCGAAGCTATACCTTTGGGAACCAAGGCTTTAAGAATGGTAGTCTCTCATCAGGGGTTCCACCATTTATAGCATGTCCTTTGTGAATTGTGTTATGAGCGAGACTGTGAGTGTGAGTGATGGAAGGACTTCATCCATGTCCATAGCAACGCTTCACATCTACTTTATCATACGCAAGGTCTCGTGCTAGTTGCAGCAGCACAGGCGTGGACGATTCGTAACCCACTGTGACAGAAGGGGAACATCGCTGGGCAGATCTTGAAAGAACTGGCTGAAAGTTTGTGAATTGTGTTATGAGTGAGACTGTGAGTGTGAGTGATGGAAGGACTTCATCCATGTCCATAGCAACGCTTCACATCTACTTTATCGTACGCATGGTCTCGTGCTAGTTGCAGCAGCACAGGCGTGGACGATTCGTAACCCACTCTGAGTCTGACAGAAGGGGAACATCGCTGGGCAGATCTGGAAAGAACTGGCTGAAACACCATTCGGGGGTGAAGATGTGGGATCATTGCATCCATTCGGAAAACTGTTTTGGGCTATTTCCTCCCAAACAAAATTTGGGCCAGTCAGGTGACCATAAGCACAGGTCTTTTTGTTGTTGTTTTATTTGGCCTAACTCTAGCAAACATGGTATTATGTTTCATATTTCTACATATTATGCTGCGTTTCAGTGCAAGCAATGTACCAGGCTATGGTGGCATGTCAGGCCCTCCACCCAGACCCAGAAGATGTTGACTCTGAGGACGAGTTTGCCGACTATAATGAGGATGAGGACGATGGTGAGGAAAATGGATTTGGTTAGTGAAAACTTAACAGCTGAAGGTACATGTCCTGAAGTATTCCCTTTGCAGAAGCTAGTGGCAAAAGACCAGCCTAAAGAGAAACCACACCTTCTTTTTCAGACTTGTTTTTAAATACTCTTTCTCCATGCATTGTAATACTATGGATAAAATCCACAAGAAAACGCTGCCCCTCATTTAAATTTAAAGACAACTTTGTCTGGACCTTGAGGAAGAGCTGAGAGAATGGAGTTGTGTGTATCATGAGTGGGTGTTTATGTGAATCTGTTTATGGTCAGTCATTGAGAGAAAGATTCCCTCTCTTTCATGGCTTTTTATGACACTTTATCACCTTACGAAAATGCTCGAGGATTATCAGCCACTCTTTATAACTCGGACTAGCTAGTTTTACTGTGATGAAAGTTGATGCGGTTATACTTATTGAGAAAGATGGCTTTTCAACAATTTAGAAGAGAAAATGGTCTTGCTGGGTGGGTTGTCTCCTGGAATTTTGACAATGGACTAGAGCCCATTTGTTGGCCTGGGGATAGAATACACTGTGTTGCTGCCTGAAAAAAAAAGGCTTCAGAAAGTCTACTCCCATTTGGTCTGCTTTAAAAATTCCAAGGGACAACTACCAAGCAAGAATTAAGGAAAGAAGAAAACTGTTCTATTGAGCACTGGTACATTGGCAAGAAATCTATGTTACATACACAATCTTTGCCCGTACTGGGCACAAGAATCACCAATATGTATGATACGTCCCCCCCCCCCCCCCCCCCCAAAAAAAGGGTACGCTTTGCCACAGAACTCTCTAAAAACTGATGGTTTCAGGAATGTGAAAATCTCTTCTTTTTCTGTTTTTTCAGTTTACTTTGATAGTGCAGTTAGGGCAGTTCACTTGATGGACTTACCAGTTTTACACTTACAGACAGACATGGGAATTGTCCGCAAATGCAAATTTCCGCAGCAGTGAAACTGACTGTCCGTGGAGAGAAAAAATGTCCACCGGGGGAAAAGAAATCAGTGGTACAAAAAGAAAGAGAGATGAAAAAAAAGACTAGAAAGGGGCTAGATTTCAGTTTTTCTTTCAAATCAATTCCCATGCCTGGTTTTATGTTGTGTCTGAAAGGGATTTAATCATTTATAAAGCTTTCAGGATGTTTCACATCTGGCGAATATTTAACGCAGCTTGCTTTTCCCCCCATCTTGTTTTCAGCTTACTTCGACAGCGCAGAAGGGGCAGCTCACTTATCAGCTGAGGGTCGTGCGCGACTGGCGCGCTTCGATGCCATCCTGCAGTTTGGTCAGGGTGATGGACCCAGCCCTGCCAACGGCCACCACCATGTCGTCTCTCCTTCAGGTACAGGGAACACCACTGTTTATGCAAACTTCTCATCCCATTGGGAATTAACGAGCCAGTGCCATTGTTGGATTCTTTTGTTTGTTGGTTTGTTTTGTGGTGGGGGAGGGGGGGGGTACCTTGGCTTTTGAGTTTTATCAGAGTTCAAACTTAAACCAGTTTTGCAAGGACTCAAACCCGGGACCTTTAATCATGAGTCTGGCGCTCTAACCACTGAGCTATATATACCCACTTATTAATAAGCCTGTGAGGTTGTTGTTTTTTAAAGGTAACTGAATATCGTTGACAATGGGCCTAAAAAATGACTGCCAACAAGCCTGTGGGTCTAACGTTGTGCTTGTAATTATTTAAACCATTTTCACATTCACATTCTGTCCAAAGATGACGACTTCAGCACCAAGATCTTTAGCAAACGACTTTGTAGTCAGGTTGCTGACCCCTGCCTGTCTGTCTGCATTGTTTTCTTGGTGGTCCTTCAGACTATGAATCTGCTAAACCCACTTCGCTGGTCTTGAGGATCATGTCACACTGTCTCAGTTTGTTTCAATTTTGAGTTGAGGTTCGCTGAGAAAGGTTTTCAAGAAAACTGAAAATTTTGAACTCGGTGTAGTGTTGCTGTCGTTTTTATTTACGCTGGACTTGTTTTTATTTTTATTGTGGAAATAGACACTCTCACACTTTCAAACTAATGTACTGAACATGCCTTTATGCCTAAGCATTGACATACGTAGATATTGTGTCCCTCTGTCATGTAGGCAGTGTATAGTTGTACAAGGGCCAGCTGTTTGGCTGACCATTCTCTGTGGTCAGGTGTCCTGTGTCATGGGGACTTTGTTGTCTGTAGTCAGGTGTCCTGTGTCATGGGGACTTTGTTGTCGGTAGTTGGACTTTGTTGTCGGTAGTCAGGTGTCATGGGGACTTTATTGTCTGTAGCCAGGTGTCCTGTGTCACAGGGACTTTGTTGTATGTAGTCAGGTGTCCTGTGTCATGGGGACTTTATTGTCTGTAGCCAGGTGTCCTGTGTCATGGGGACTTTGTTGTATGTAGTCAGGTGTCATGGGGACTTTATTGTCTGTAGCCAGGTGTCCTGTGTCATGGGGTCTTTGTTGTATGTAGTCAGGTGTCCTGTGTCACGGGGACTTTATTGTCTGTAGTCAGGTGTCCTGTGTCATGGGGACTTTGTTGTCTGTAGTCAGGTGTCCTGGGGACTGAATCAACAGCAAAGTGGTATTTGTACAGCACAAGTCTGTACAGTAAGTTCTAAGCACCTCACATAATATCATACTGTTGTAACACCAACACAAAGCGCACTCATACCCATAGTCAAACGTGCCCTTAAAATAATATGCAAGTGTGTGATAACAATACTGATACTGTAATAGTAATTTATTCCGTGTTCTACCCACACCCACATGCACTTCCACACACCCACACCCACTGCACTTCCACACACCCACACCCACCTGCACTTCCACAACAGCTGCAGGAAGGTGACAGTCATGGGCAGTGTTGTCAGGAGAATTGTCTGTTGCTAGGAGATGCTGGTCAGGCAGCTGGAGAACCGATGGACCAGGAGCAGTTTCAGGATGCAGACGTGGATGAGCCAGAATGAGCTGCATACATGCATAAACGGATGAAGAGAATGCGTACACATCTGATGTCCAGTGTTCCCCATGGTGGGCATGTGTGGGACTTTCAGAGCACAGGAGGTGCATGGTGTCTATGAACAAAAAACTTCAAGATGGGAGAAGTTGTTTTGTTTGTGGGGAATAATGTGCGAACACGAGTTCGCAAGTAGCTGTCAAAAATGAAGTCTTGATGGGGTAATCCCAGATATAATAGGTTTTTATTTTTCCTCCAGTTGTTTTTCATTTAGTCACATGATCAGCTGTTCATCAGGGGCATTAATAGAAAGAAAGAAAAGATGTACATGTAAATAAAACAGAACTGAAATACAGCCTTGTCACCTAAACGTGATGGCATAAGAATTGCTACTGTCTTCACATTAACAGAATGTGACTAGATGACTGCTTACGTTCAGCTAACAGAAACCAAAACAATCCTAATTGCTTCCACTATGCAAACAATGTTTTGCAATGAAAGCTCATCAGTGTTACGCATACACTTTTGTACAAGCTCGAAGTTGCAATTTGTTACTCTCTTGGCACACGATGTGTGTAGATTTCTGTCGAACTTTTCTCCCTCTCTCTGCATGTATGGTCAGAAAATGGGTTGAATGTCAGTATGCGCTACCGCCGATTGTCGACGTAGGGGATGAGACTGGGGTTGAAGAATCATCAGAAGCAGGAAGGGAGGAGTTGCCAAACCAAGGCAATATTCATCATCATTTTCCCCCATCCCCAACCTTTCTTCAGTTGTGAGAATCCCTCCCCACCAAGCCATTTTCAAATGTTTGAGATTGTTTTCTGTTGTTTTTGCTTTTTGTTTTTTTCAGCTTGGAGAGACAGACCCTTATTTTCCCCTTCCCCCAGCTCCATGTAAATTTCAGTTGTTTGAAAGATTTGGTACAAAGGGTGTGTGTCGCTTAATTGATTGGGATGTGTTGTTTACTATGTGTGTGTTTTCTTTTCTTTTTTTCTTTGCAAGTCCAAGGGCATATATTGACATACTTGTGTTTCTTTAGTTGGATCAGAATGGTTCATGTTTTTGTTTAGAAATGCACCTCAGTAAGTTACAGCTGAAGGGTGCCATGTATATTAACTTTTACCTGACGGCACCCTGGCATCTGTAGGTGTAGCACCTGTCTGCACAGTGCTGTGTTACAGACAACAGGACACAGCCAGACGCTCCTGCTACTAGGTATGACACTACTGTGTTTCAGAATCCGATGCATGGTAAAATAGACCAGAATGAGTGTAGCACCAGAATTGCAATGTCTTTGAGAGCATTGTATAGAGACCCCAATGCACAAATTTGTCCCAGTAGGGGGAAAAACCCAGCAAGGAACAACCAGGTGACAAAAGGATTAAACATTATCTCCCTTACACAGAATGGTAACAGCTTTGACTTCTCAGTCTGAACCTGGTGCTCTTTTTCGTAAAGCTTTCTATATTTAGTGGCTTTTGCAATGAAAATATCAACTATGTAAAGGCGGCAGCAATTTTTAGTCCTAGTTGACAAATGAAATTGAACATGTCGTACCCCCCCCCTCCCCCCCCGGCTTTTTTTCCCTTCCTCACTCTGTGGAGACAAGATGCTGTTGTATTATAATTTTGCCCTGACATAAATAACCCTGTGTGGTTGGCTGGGTTCAAAGCGCCAACTAGCTAACTGTTGTATTTTTGTGTCGGGAGTGGTAAGCAAGTGGGACTTGAAAGAGAGAATGTGTTATGTGTAGGAGTCTTTGTCATAAAATGATGTATCTGCTGTGTGTCAGGTTTGCATGTTTTTTACTGTTGTTTTCTTTGTTCTTTGTGTGGTTCTGGTTGTCCCCTATCGTTCTGGTTGTCCAGCGTTGTACACTGGTGAGCATGCTTGGCGACTGAAGGCAGTGAAGTCTGGTTGTCATGGTCTGTTAAGTGTTATGTCCAGTTCAATCCATAGGTCTGGTTGTCATGGTCCATCATGTCCAGTTCAGTCTATAAAGTCTGGTTGCCATGGTCCATTATGTCCAGTTACATCCATGAAATAACACAATACAGTTCACCTCTAAGTCTCTGTATGCATATCATTTGGCATTACTGTGTACATGTCTGTACAGTTCACCTCTAAGTCTCTGTATGCATATCATTTGGCATTACTGTGTACATGTCTGTATGAGACTTTCAACGGCAAGGGATAGTGCCTTGCTCCTCCCTCTTCACAGAGCTTGCACAGAGGGTGGGTTCATCCCATTGCTTGGCTGCTGCGAAGCTGCATGGAGTACAGGTTATAGTGACTGCCAGTTGTCTCGGTACCTTGTTGACAAATCAGTTTTGTAGTTTTTGCAAGTACATTGCTTTCCTACATGTATTGTTTTACCGTGACTGAATCATGTGGTATGGTTTTTGTTCAGGGACAAAAGAATACTGCTACCCCATTGATTCAGAGTACTGGTAGTAGTACATGTTTTGTTTTCACTTTGTGTGTGTGTGTGTGGTTGTTTTATAAGATAGTTTTTGTTATGAATGATGATGCCTTAAAAGTGTCCAAGAATGTTTGGTCCTTTAAGTCAAATAAATGTCAGTGTGATGTCTTAGACTTAGTCGTAATGAGATGAAGATGCATTTTTTTTAGTGAATGCCTGTGAGCACACACACACACACACAATTTTAAAAGAAAACTTCAATTTACAATCACTGTCCATTTGTTTTATTCTAATGCAGCAGCATATTATTAATTAAATTACACAAAAATATAATACACTCTACATTTTATAAAATACATCTACTGTACATTTTGCATCTAGTCACAGGAATGGAAACTGCATTCATATTTGCATTTGTGTAAACCTTGTAATGAACATCAAGAAGTACTTGTGCCTCTACCCATATTATTCACGTAACGCTGAACTAGTTTTGTAAACGGGTGATAAGCAAAACGGAGAAAACAACAATGTTGAATATTCAATTTGGCATGTTAGTATGTTATCTACAAAAAATAGATTCATGTCTTTGATGACTTGAAACCCAAAAACTAAACACGTAAATGTAAACATTCACAACAATCATTTCCTTGATTTTTTTTTACAGCAGTCGACATCCACTGTATTCAATGCACTAAAGTCGAACCTGCTGTTTTTAGTAATGAAAAGTATGCCCAACACAAGACAGGGAATCAATTATGACACTGATCAGCAGTGAAATTTAAATCAAAATACCAACACTCCTTGATGTTTAAGCACAAATCTTACAATAAATAATTCAAGTACTAGATTACTGCCTTGGATATCATGAAACAAACAAAATGGATGAGACAAGCACAGTTTCTATGGATATGCTGTATTTTTCACTCCAGTCTTGCACGCGATACAAAAGCCACAGATATTTACACTTTACAGTGCACACCAACTCTCCTGATTCACACCATCAAGTATAGCACCAGTGGAATAAGTTACTATGTACACAACGCAATTATTGCACATCGGGTCAGGGAAGTTTGACACAACCTCACTTTTTGTTTCAATTATGTCCAATACATTGTCATACAGGAAATCCCCTGGGGGGAGAAAAATGCTGGCAGTTGCAGAAAAGTAACCACAACAGAATTGTAACACTGGTAGACATACAATAAACTGCATCTTCTTTTTTCATTGTGCTTTCAAACTTGATGCTAAATTTAAGAATTATGCAGTGTCATGTCACACAATTATAATTGGAAAACCAGGGCAAAGCCACAATTTAAAAAACTGAAAAGGTCACTTGCCTGACCCACATCACAAAACTGGAGGTTAAAGTTATTCAGTCAGTTCACAGTCACAACTTGACAAGCATACTCCCATTCACAACAGATGCCCGTGTAGCGGTAAATGCATGCATGGTCCAAAGTCAAATTTGCGTGTCCATGGCGAATACCCGCATGTGCAACAACACGTGTTCAGTCCATTCATTGTCTGCTGTACATTGTCTTTTGAAGAGTACATCAACAATGTCAAAACCTGGAGTTGTTAAAAAATATCCTTCCAAATCAACAACAGAAGTGAATGAAGCATTCCAGGTGGGTTACAGAGGATGCTTTAGTCAATGATCAACTCAGTTTGAAACTGTACATAGCATTCACACTCTGCATGTCTTTTTTGTTGTTTGGCTTGAGATAAATCATTTTCCCTACATAAATCTTCATCCAGACTCAGGTTTTGGTGAATGTCCGTACTTTACATTCAGTCACACACAAACGCACACCATCAAAACTGCAGCAAGAGACAGAACTTTGTTCTCAATATTCATGTCACCAATTCACACAACTCGTTGAGATTCAGGCAATGATGAAAAATGCACTCAATCACATGTTCATGTCTGTTGCTCATTTAAAGGGAAATTCTGCTGAGAAGGTGCAGTTTCCTCCTTTTCATTTTGCTCATAGTATTCAATTGGTTTTGTACTTGCAGTTACTGGTGGGTTTTTTGTTGTTTGTTTTTGCTTTCATTTTTTTTTTTTTTTTAAAGAAACACAGCAGCTCTTGATGACAATGTAACCAAGGATATCACTTTTAAGTCCTGATGATCCCCAGTGGAAGATCACCTATGCCAAAGATGTCCTTACATCTGTTAGAACAGAAACAGTTGCATATTCGAAACAAAACCCAAAAGGTTCATCCTAACATCAGGGCTGGAGGATGTCAACAGTGCATGCTCAGGCCCACAAAACTTTGCCATGAGCAAAACCTAAGAGCATCTTGCACCTCAAGACTTCCAGGCACATTGTGAAATTCCTGCAATCTGGCCGAGCCCGAAGAAGACCCTGACTAGCGGTGCCCCCCTAAAATCCAGGCTGGCTATAAAAATTATTGTCGACGGTGCTCCATGCATGCCCAGGTGCATGAAACACTGCAACAAACAAGGCCCCAGTCTTACACCTCAGACTTGGAGCAAACTCCTCCAATCAGACCGCCGAGTCTAAAGAAGACCCTGACTAGCGGTGCACCCAGCTCTCCTGCAGTACCACAACACTCACAGAAAGCATACACCGTCATCTGCAGGGTTGCTGCACAACAGAGGTGGGCGCCAAGAGTTTGCAAGCAAAACCACAACTAAGCCGGAGATCACAAGGTCGGTAAGTAACCTGGTGTTTTACGCCCAGTCAACCAGTGCGGTTATATCGGGGCAATACACATTTTGTCAGCATACAATAATGCTAAGGTCGGATCACATCGAAAGGTACAAAGGCATCATAATGAGGGGGGAAACTTGAACATTATACCAATGCACTAACGGGTCCAAATGCTCCGAGGAACCAACAGCTGAACCTTTCAGTGCATGCTGTGTACAACTTGAAAGTTGTTTCTCTTTTTTTAAATGAGCACTATTTTTGTTAGTATGCCACCAGGTTCTGTTGATTTCAGCAAAGGAGGCTGCAGTCTACAACCATGCACGATGATGGCATGCAGTCTACAAAGCTGAGCTCCACCATGATGTGGAGTAATTATTGATCCAAAAATGCGTGGGCTTCGTGTGCAGAATTTACCTCCATGATAAGACACGTCCACTGGGTGTCTATGAATGCTCTCATCACGTGCAAATTTGGCCATGGTTTGGATTGGCCGCATGGCAAGGATGGCTTATCTTGGCCTCTGCATTGTAGAGCGTGACCACAGCATCCATTTCATTTTTTCATCTTTCTTGGAGGTGGTGTGAGAGGCATAATCACGTTTCTATTGACTTTTAAGACCCCACAAGCAAAGCTTAGGTCGTGACCCTCACCCGTGATGAAACTGAAAAGAACTACTGCAGAATGTCTTTCTTTCTTTTTTTTTCTTCTTCTTCTTCTTCTGTTTTTGAAGCTTCACCTCCATTCCAAGGCTTCAATATACCGAAGAAGCAGTGTAGTCTTCATGTACATGCATCCAAAAACCTTACTCCTCAGGATTTTGACAGCTGACATGTTGCCTCCATCAAAAGCGAAACAAAACTGATGTCCTCCTTTTACATCCGGGGCATAGTCAGGAAGGGAGACAACTTGGCAACATCGGCAGGCGAAGGGCAGTAACTGTGACAAGTGGAACACCTGGATACCCTGTGGACCAGTTCAGCACGAGGCGTTTTGTTGCAGTCTGTCATGGATGTGTTGAGAAAGCTGCGACCTGCTTACCCCCTCACACCTGCCACAGTCTGGTTTCATCCTCACCATCACTTTTACTCTGAAACACACAGGCAAAGACAAACCTGAGTATCCCTGTGGTGGAACAATCTGAACTTCCCAAAGTCAACCACAAACAGCTCCCGCAGGACAACCATACAGAATATTAACATTTTAAATACCACAACAAAGTACTTCACAAAAATATCCGGCCTGAGAAACTTCTGTCTACTTGGGATGACAGGTACAAAATAATTTGCATGGACAGTTACAGCACTGAATGACCACACCACAATTTGTTTGAATTTTCAATTGTCCAGGGATCTTTTACCTGCGCAACCAAACATACCCAGATCCATGAGACAACATACACACTCAGCCCAGGCTAGAAAGTGGTGTGTTTTGAAGCTGGATGGAGGCAAACTAACAAACAGCCCCATCTCGATCAAACCTTGAAACAGTAAATCTGCAAGCTTCTTCACCACGCCACTGTTTCTACTGCTGCATGAGCTCTTCTTTCTCTTTTCTGATCACTGTACGTCAGACTGCGCTGGCCAAAGGAGCTTAGAGAAGAGAAGAGACAGACACTGTCCCAGTTTACAATTACAGGCTACTATACAGCAAAAGGGTGACTTGCGCTTGCTCACCATGGCGAAAGGCTCTTGGCTTGTGAGGGTGTCGTCTAGGGACATCTTGCGCCCTGTCTCTATTGCACTTGTGCTGCCTGCAAGATGAGAAGGAAGAGGACTTTAAGCTTGACACTTAGTCACTTTACGAATCCTGTGCTGGGCAAAAGGTTTTACACCACCTGCGCTGCCTGCAAGATGAGAAGGGATAGGACTTTTAAGCTTGACACTTGGTCAAACACTTAATGAATCCCTCGTTTGGCGCAAAGTTTCACGCCTGCTTCAGCAGCTCTGTGACTGATGAATAGTGAAGGACTGACAAACTCACACAAAAATCTGAACTAGATGAAACTAATACAAAACCTGATACTGAAGATTACTAATCCAAAGAAATAATTAGACACTTGCTTTGCAAATGTTTTACATCTAATTATCACAAATATTTGTCATATGGCATGCAGATTCTAAAATTTAAACAAAAATGCTTTGACACTCTAACAGCCTCTCAGCAGTGGAAGCCACGGGGGGATTTTACAGCAAAAATTTATAAATGGGATACATTTTACAGAACAGGCACCCACACAGACAATGACACCCACAAATGCACACACCCGCCCACACAGCACCACATCTTACCGGTTTTGACATGTTTGATGTTGACAAAGTCGCAGTAGCTTCCTGTGCCTGCTCCGCTGCTGCTGGCTGGAGCAGAGGGACGGGTGTAGGCGGTGCTGGCGATGAGGGAGGGGCGGGGGGAGTGGTGAGGGGAGCAGCAGATGGCGTGCACGCTGGAACTGCGGGGGAGAGTGGGAGGGGCGCGCTGGTACACTTTGACCATCGCCTCTTTCTCCGTCAGCTGAGCCTGAAGCCACTTGACCCTGTTGGCAAAGAGCAGCGTGTAAGTCAGTTACCTGGTGTTTTATGCCCAAGAGCAGCATGACAAGTCAAAGAAAACAATTTACCAAATAGCTGAAAACAGAACAGATGAAAAAGTAGACGATTTCCAACAAAAGAAAGATGGCAGAAAAATACTGTAAACTGTGTGAGCTGCCTGGCCTATCTTGTAGACTGCCTGACTGTTAAGGCCATGGCTATGATGAACAAGTGACAGATGCATCAGCCTCATTGGTCAGTTTTCAATATCAGTGTTTTGGATCCTGCACAAGACTGACAACAACCATTTCTGCAGTTGAAGACCACCATTTGGTGACCTACAGGTCGGTCGGTCTCTGCAGGACTGCCTCTGTCCCCCTCCACCCCTCTCTCCAACCCTTCCCCTTGTTTTTGATTAACAGTCTTTCCATTATCCCCTTGCCTTCAGTCTAATTTTCCACGTCCCTTTGACAAGACGGCACCTAGAGCAAGGGTTTGCACAAGGACACAGCACTCTACAAGTACAGTCACTGTCATCGTCCCATTTAACAGTAAGCAATAAGTCAGCAGCTGTTTCCTAAGACCCGCTTAACTTCCCAGGTCACAGCAGGGCCAAAAGACACAAAGAGCCACACAAACAACAACAAGAAGCTGACAGGTGCATACTTTGCCTCCAGTTCTGCGACCCGTCTGTTGGACTGGTAAAGTTCTTCCATGTGTCGCAGTTTTTCTGTCTTGGCCTCATCGATCAGCTTCTCCGTCTCTGCGGAGGTCTTCTCCAGGGCGGCTAAATGAGCTTGCCTGCAGAAACAACACACTGCTTGGTTAGCAGCTGGATGTTCACATCCTGTCAACCCCAACAGGGTCACCTCATGATAAAGAGCAAAGTGGTTTGCACATCCTGTCAACCCCACAGGGTCACCTCACGATAAAGAGCAAAGTGGTTTGCACATCCTGTCAACCCCACAGGGTCACCTCACGATAAAGAGCAAAGTGGTTTGCACATCCTGTCAACCCCACAGGGTCACCTCACGATAAAGAGCAAAGTGGTTTGCACATCCTGTCAACCCCACAGGGTCACCTCACGATAAAGAGCAAAGTGGTTTGCACATCCTGTCAACCCCACAGGGTCACCTCACGATAAAGAGCAAAGTGGTTTGCACTCTGACCTTCCCTGAAGTGTAAGGCTGTTTATTTCAGCTCTACAGAGTAAATCTCACTAATCATGATTGTGTGTATGATCTATCTTGTTCCTTCATAAGATGTGGGTTCTTTTGTTTGTTGCTTTTTTAATTGCTGCTGTTGTTGGTGTGTGCTGGGTGGAGGGGAGCATGTGCATCCTTGTGTATGTTTCTTTTCTGATCTGTTCACTTCTCTCTTTTTCTTTTCTTTTTTAAGTTTCCATCAAGATAGGTAAATCAGCATTTCAAGCACCACAAAGTCAATAACCAACATCAAGGCAATCAGTATATTTTGACCCCAACCTTCAGAAACCAAAAATGCCTTACAGGTCAAACGGGACGGGGGTGAGGGTGGGGACTTTTGAAGAAAGGTGGGGAGGGGATAATTACAAGTTGGACACTTACTGAGGCCCTGTGTTTTCTTCCATCTGTTGCACTGCTTGGAGTTCCACATACCTCTGCTCCCACTGCAAACACACACAAAACAAGCAAGTATTAACACTATGAATGGTCCCCTGCCTGGATCTGGACACAGACCTGACGCTGCACTAACTACTGACAAATTTGTTTGCAACGTGGCAAACTGGAATGAACTTGAAGTGTGCACTGTGTTGGCATATCCACATATCAGTTCATTCCATGCTATCCCAGCGCGTGTGCATGCACACACACACACACACACACACACACACACACACACACACACACAAGCATTTTCATAGCAGCTGAGGACCGTGAACTGACAGGGCTAAACATGGATATTGCCTACTACTGTATACTAGTCAATGTAGGCATTAAACCAGGGACACAGAGAGCAAAATCGCTCAACTTGGCTCACTGCCTGGTTGTCTTGCAAGACTAAAAGCAGCCAACAGAACCACTGCAGAGATTTAACTGTACCCAAATGATGGAAACTCTGTCTTTAAACTTGACGGTATGACCTGAAATAAAGGCCGCGGCATTTTTGCTCTTATTTCTGTCACTGAGCGTCTTAGGAAAGTAGCTATGCTAACTGGACTGACAGCAAAAATGATCTGCTTGGGGTCACTGGGCATGACCTATGGTTTCGCAAGATAACTCTCACGACCTATGGTTTCGCAAAATAACTTTCTTGCCCCCCCCCCACCCCCCCTAAACTGCCTCCTCCAAACCACCCCCACATATGTACATATTGTTCTTCACCCAACAGTATCCAACCCAGACCACTGCATTCTACGTTCCTTGTGTACACAGACCATGTGCTCGGGTGCACATCTAACCAGATTAACAGCAGACACTTTCTGGACCTGGAAACACAAGACCACTGCAGCACACCAAGTCCGGGCATAAACACCCACAGGTCCTGCAGAACATCAAAGCGATTCCGACATACCCCAAAAGCGGCGGCACGGAGGAGAACTGATATGCATTAGCCACCAAAGAGGGTGGTGCTGGCAATGTCTGCCTACAACTCTATATGTGGGTCTAGGAAATTTAACCTTGGTTCCTGAAGACCTTCACCCACATGATCTGTCTGGGCAGGAAGGACGGACGGGGGGGGGGGGGGGGGGGGGGGGGGGGGGGGAGGGGGGAGAAGTTTGGGGGGGGGGGGGGGGGGGCACTGCTCATAATCAATTGCATGTAAGTATATAGATATGAAAATAAGATGATGAAAAAATTATGAAAAAGGAAAAACAATGTAACAAACAAAGCACAACTAAAAATAAAATAAAAAATGCAACAAATTCATATATATATATATATATTTCATTTCAGTCAAGCCAACCGGGCAGGCCTTGAAAAAGCCCCAAGATGGCAGTAAAAGTTTTCAAAACCAAGACATGCTTGGACTTTGTTATACTTTCTCTCTCTCTCTCTCTGTATATATATATAGAGAGAGAGAGAGAGAGAGAGAGAGAGAGAGAGAGAGAGAGAGAGAGCGAGAGAGATGGGTAAAATGCTTGATGGCAAACAATGTGGAATGGCACCAACAAAAAAAGTGTCTCAAGAAACATTTCAACAAAAGAATGCAGGCTAAGTATGTGGCAGAGTGGCAACAGCATTTCCAAAGAACAAGAAAAATACCCTGGGGGCATGAGAGGTAAAGTATAAGTCAGCAGACCTGAGATTTACCTCTAATCCCATGCACACTAACAGCCGATTACTCACATACCATGGAATTAAAGGGAAATTGGTTAATCTCCTGTTCAGGGAATGAAGCCGTCACACCACACCAACGCATTCCGTAACTATTACTCATGTCTTTTGACCCAACGCTACCCTTCCACGTGGAAAGAAAAGAGATATTTTCCATTTTCTTCATTTTATTCTACTCTTTTCACAAAGAAAATCACTGAAAGGGAGCCTCCAAACATAGGACTGTTCAATGTTGGTTCTATTTGAGTACTTTGCAAGCAAATCTGTCCATCTATGGCATCTTGTGCATGGACTAGAAACGAGATAACCTGCTTGCAGTGATGAAATACGCCATCATGCAAAACATGCCAAAACATGTCAGACCACCCTACAAAGCCCAAGGAAAATTAACACTCAGGTTCCTAAACTCTGCGGCTTTGCTTAGCTCTTTACAGGATTTACCCTTTAACTAAGTATCCACAAGACAGCAAAATGACTGATGGTGGTGGTATGCTGGAGCTGAGCAGTACTCACCCTCACAATTTCTGTCTCCAGCTGCAGGATTTTGGTCTCTTTCTCATTCAAAATCTGCTTCAGAGCGGTCACACTCTTTGTTTCCTCTTTGGGTGTGCTGGTTCCAGATCTGGCCCCCTGCCACATCAATCAAAAAGAAATGAATAGAGGGAGTGAAACCACCTGGGGTGCAGAGATTCATCATTCGGAAGATAGGGGACAAACTGCCATTTTTCCAGGATTCAAACCCTGTGACCTTCGCCTCGACAATAAACCTTTCTGCAGAAGACTCTATCAGCAAAGAGTTAGGCCAACATCCCAAACAACTTCATGATAAATTATCTGTATTAACACAGCCTTACAACATGTCCCAAAATTGATCATACACCCACGCTTCACTCAGGACTACTGTTTCTTGGCTATGTGTGATCTTATACACAGGTTCCAACAAAACCAAAACCTGACAGACATCTGTATCTTTTCCATAAGGTATTTTTCTTTCTTTACACTCATTGTGCTAAATTTGACAAAACCATGTTTTTCGACACCCTAAACTCTTCACATTCTCAAGGGAAACCAACAGTTTTTCCTTGTTTGTGTATGTGTATGTGTGGGTGCACATGCGTGTGTGTGTCTATCTGTGTATGTGTGTGCTCAAAGCCAAATATTTTGATTGGTCTTCTATTGCATACCACTTACCCTTTCTTCAGATTTGTACGTTTCCAGCTCTCGTTCAAGGCATGTACGCAGCTGTTTCTCCATTTCCTCTCGACGTTCGCTGGTAGTCTGTAAAGAGCTGAAAGCTTTCTGGAGTTTCTCCATCCGGCCCATCTGAGCGTCTTTCTTTCTCACCTGTCAAAAGGCAGGTAAACAATTGTTTAAATATGACATGATTCTGTGCTTTGATTTGTGGGCATCTGTGTACCACACTTGCATCAACAGAGAGGGTTCTTAACAATTTCTGTCCATGTCATGGCAACATGTATTCCTCACATACCTTACTAAACCGTAAATCTCCTGAAATACATTTTTATCACATCATTTACCGCCATTCAAACAGACCAACTGCACTAACAGAATTGTACTCACACAAGCACATAAATTAGAATACAACACACAGACACGCAAAAGCCATACACACACAAAATGCAACTGCAACACACACAAATGCAACTATGCAACACACACGCACGCACATACACGCAACTATGCAACACACACACACACGCTAACACAAACACCAATCCACTCACCTCTTCTTCCAAGCGTGAGAGACTGGACTGGGTGGCAGCCAGCTTAGCATCCAAAACCTCACGCTGAGATTTTCTCTGCAGACTACTAACCCCTCCATCTTGTGCCTCCTGTCATCAAAGAGGAAAAGCAACATGAACTGTGCGTCCGCTTGGGATAAATCAGCAGCTGGACCGCAGCACTAGCTGTAAGTATAGTCAGTATACTGACAGGGTATGTAAACGGACCATTAGATCACGCACCCAGTTATTAGACTAGTACATTGCGTTAGCTTACATAATGTGCACTAGGTACATGGAAACACAATCTCTAACTCTGTACATGGAAACACAATCTCTAACTCTGTGCATGGAAACAGTCTCTAACTCTGTGCATGGAAACAAACTCTAACTCTGTACATGGAAACAATCTCTAACTCTGTTAAATAATGATCTCTGGTTCCATGAAATAGATGAAACAGACATTATGTTGGGAAGACGGTTCAGCATGGTATGGCAATGTGTTAATTGCAGATCACCTCAGTCCAGGTTTTTCATACTCCAAAAGTAAAGTATAGCTTTGGTTTACTTTCCCCCCTTCTCTTTTAATGTACGCCACCCTTATTCATTTTCTGTTTATGCACTCACCTGCTTCTTTGCCACTCCCTGTTGCTGTACTTGTGCTGGAAACAGAAAAATGGAGTACATCAAATTATGACAAACCGACAATCTCGTAAACATATGTAATGCATTGTATCTGTGATCATTACACAACTGTATTAGTCATAATTACATGTTTCCTAGTCTAGCTGAACTGGCACAAGTTAGTAGTGTGTGAAGTAGTCAAAGGAAACTGTAATGTTAGCTCCCAGCATCAGCTTACGTCTCTGGCAATACAGATATGACTGTGTAATTAGGATGAGTTTATCTTGCTAATTTGTAGTGGGTGGTTTGTTTCTTTGCTTGGAGGTGTGATGGGGGGGGGAGAGGGGTTTGTAATGACAGACAAATGTGCAATTTTTTTGGATTTTTTTTTAAAGCCACAGGAAAGCAAGCTGTCTTGGATTTCTGCTCAAATTCATCCTCAGAGTTTGTTTATTCATCAAATGAACAAAATCGACTCAAGTACTTTTTCATCCTCTTTACAATCTAATTTTTTTCTCTTGGCATGATTTTTCGGGGGTTTTTTTGTTTGTTTTTCTGTGCTAAATCTCATTTTCTCTGGACATTCACAAAGCCATGAACCTAACATGGACAAAGAGTAATTCGCACAGGAGCGGTTATTCCCTTTGGTGTGTGAGAGCGGAGGATTTGTTTTCTTTACAGCGTAACCCCCATGCTCACACCACCTCTGTCCCAATCCCATGCCTAGAATGTGAAGCGGAAAAGGAAATTCTAACGGCAGAGGAAGTAAGAGTACTCTAGACAATGCTAGCCTCACCCAGAAATAGCACACCCCTGTACATAAAGCAGCCTGTTCAACAAGCCTAAGAGCCTGTCGCACAAGCCCAGCCAATTCAGCCCTTCTTTGTGGAAAGTTTTCGTTGTTGTTGTTGCTGTTGGCTGGGTGTATGTACCCCCATTCAAAGGAGTCTGGCCAGGCTACACACACACACACATAAAGACTCCTTTCCCTGGAATGTCCCTTTGGGGAACATTCGGTTGAACTGTGCTCACTCAGCTGTGACAGCCAGTCAATGACCAGGCAGTCAATGACCAACACAGTTTCACTTCTATTTCTAACAGACATGTACCAGCATGCATCAGGAGACACAAAGTAACCCTACACAGAGCCCACTGTACTATCCCAACGGTGAAAGTAGCAGGAAAAAAACAGAACCCACGGTGTCATCCCTGTGGTGAAAGCAGCAGAAAAAAAAGAAGAAAACAGAACCCACAGTACTATCTCCATTCAGTGGTGTAAATAGCAGAAGAAAAAAAAGAGAGAAGAAAACAGAACCCACAGCACTATCCCAATGGTGAAAGTAGCAGGAAAAAAAGAAGAAAACAGAACCCACGGCACTATCCCAATGGTGAAAGTAGCAGGAAAAAAAGAAGAAGAAAACAGAACCCACGGCACTATCCCAATGGTGAAAGTAGCAGGAAAAAAAAACAAAAAAAAAACAGAACCCACGTACTATTCCAATGGTGAAAGTGGCAGAAAAAAGTCAGTCAATGAAACCGGTCAAATGACAAAAGCTTTCCCGCTTATTGTTAGGACCTGGCAGGTCCAGTGTGGTGAGGTTGGTCAACACCTGCTTTCGCGTACCTACGGCAAACATGACCTCGCATTCTAAACCACCAGTCCTAGAATAAACATGGCTGGATTCAAACCTGACTGAAACCCACCAAGTTTCTCCACCGATACCTGCATTACAGAGTGAAAGGGCCTTTATGCTTGACATTGCCCTTGATGACATTAGATAATACATGTATGACTTTACTGATCAGATCAAATGAAAAGCAGCCAACATAAGTAGGTCAATGTTTTCTAACGCAACAGCTTCTTTGTAATCATATTATGCTAGAAAGATAGGAAAGACAAACATATAATGATGTATGTATACTAATCTAGACACTGTGGTAGAGAGACACTATGACAGAAAGACAGGTTATTTTTTAATACATAATTTGAAAACCAAGATGGCTTGATAAAAGTAATATGAATAATGATCATGCAAGGAACAATCTAATACAAAGTTGATTACTGGCATTCAGAATAAAAAAAGGTCAAACACACAAAAGGCTAAAATACAAAATTAAAAAATAAGATTTTTTTTTTTAAATAACGTTTTCATGGGACATAACAAAACAACATGAAAGCCTGCAAAAGTTAATATTTTCTACTAGCCAACCAGGTTAGTGAATATGAAAATCCACTAGCCCAAAGAAATCATTACTTGCTCAAGATTTCCCCCAAGAGATCACAAAAACAAAGTTCCATTTCAGGCTTGGCCTCAATTTTGCAGTTTGGCTTTTATCCAAACTAAAAGAGTGATAACACTGCAAAGCAGACAACACTGCTCCAATTTCATCTCTGGTGACCAATAATTTCCATGCAGTCAGACAAATCATCATCATAGACGGCAAAAATTACAAGCCCTGCCTAGTGGTCTCTGGTCTCGATTTTCCCAGTGCTTTCTACCCACCCTCGGCGACTGCAGCCCTGAATGTGCTTTTGTTTCTTTGTTCGATCAAATAATATTAATAAGGTTCTCTCCAAGCCTTTTCTCTCTGATCAAGGACCAAATGGGTTTCACAAACAAGGTCAAACGCCACTTGCCTGGGCTGGCTTCTTATGCCACTTGAGTAGCACTACTGGTGCCCGGTACTTGACAACATTCAAGGCTTAATTTGGGACAAATGTGGGAACCAGAACTGAGCAAGCACTTCACTTGATGAGTGACTTATGATGAAATGAAATGGCAAGCTCCTCCTCAGAGGGTCAAAGCAAAAGGAGTAAGTCTCCACGTACACACGTTTACACCATGCAATAGAATCACTCAATCTGATAGCGTAATTTCTGAGTACTACATACGAAGTTTGTTTTCTAGTGGAAGCACACTGGTATAAACAAACCACTTCAAGAACAGTGTGGAAGGCAGACCCAAGAGACCACACAGTTGGGAAGCAAAGGGTTGGAGCGAACATGGCATAACACTTTGGGCACAGTGAAGGCAGTAAAGGGTTTGGATTAAAATTACGTAACGCCTCACGTCCACTAAAGGGAGACCTGCCTGGCTTTAGTATAATTGGACATTTAATCCTTCATAACATCATTAGGATTTGAGATCTGGGTGGACTTCCTGACAGTGTGAACATGACTTCATCAAACACAGCAAGTGGTGATCAAGCACTAAAACACCTTCTTTATCACCACACACAAGAACAACACAAAACATGTAAAAGAAAAACAGAAAAGCAGCCACAAAAAAAGGGAAGGAAAAAAGTTTTTAACAATTTATACTTAAAGAGACAAGCACAAATAAAAAACATAAAAAGAACAAAACGAAACAAAAACCATGAACGTAAAAAGGAATGACCTGAAGCAAAAGATCTTTCAGTCAAGGCAATCGCAATTCACATGCATTTAAACTTAAAAACAACCATGCCACTAATGCACTCTAAAAACATACTATAATAATATGATCCCATCATACCTTTGAGCTCTTCGTTGTGCAATCGTAGTTTTCGCACTTCCTCCTCCAGTTTCATTTTCAGGGCAGCCTCCAGACGTTCTCGCTTCTGGGATGACTTGACTAAGGACTCATAGGCTTCATGAACTTTCTGAATCTCTGCTTCAAACTGAAAGATTGTAAAAATAAAAATAAAGTAAAAAATTAAACGTAAATAATTATGCTTAAAAAAGAAAAGTTTTTAAAAGCATAAAAATAAGTTACAATTAAAGATGGTTTCAGGGTCAACTATTATATGTATAATATATTATTAATAACTTTTATATATATACACAATTACTCTCTCTCTCTCTCTCTCACACACACACACTCATTATGCTTTACAAAAACAATTCTCCAACATTAAACATATATAGTATAGTAAAACTCATACTCATAGTATTCTTAATGTTTCCGTACACATATATACTTTATTAAATGATTAACTGTTATTTCATAGTATTCATAGTTTCCATACACATAGA
This sequence comes from Alviniconcha marisindica, assembly GCA_018857735.1. Lineage (NCBI taxonomy): Eukaryota > Metazoa > Mollusca > Gastropoda > Provannidae > Alviniconcha > Alviniconcha marisindica. The sequence goes on along the minus strand of JABMCL010000882.1, from coordinate 933,534 downwards.
TACTTTATTAAATGATTAACTGTTATTTCATAGTATTCTTAATGTTTCCATACACACAGATACTTTATTAAATGATTAACTGTTATTTTATCATGAGGCATAAACAAGTCACTGTCAAACTCACTTCTTTTTTTTCTTTTTGTATTATCAGAAAGCAGAGTGGGGGGATGGGGGCAGGAGGAGAAAAAAAGGGAAAGATTTTGAGCTGAATGCAAGTGACTGTGAGACAGCAATCCAGTTTACGTGTGTGTCCATCAGCATGCACAGTATGTGCCTACCTTTTGAAGTTTGGAGACTTTCTTGTAGCAGTGGGCAAGTTCTGCGTGAAGTTTTCGGTTCTCCTCAGTGAGAATTTCCACCATCTGCTCCTCCCTCTCCCGGGAGCCGGAGCCTGCTGACCTGATCAGAAAACCAATCATCTCACACTGTAAATGTGTAATCAACAAGCTCTTACCGGTCATTTCACACTGCGACTGACCAACAAACCAGTCATTTCACAGTGTGATCAACAATCCGGTCATTTCACATGACGATCAACAAACTGGTCATTTCACATGACGATCAACAAACTGGTCATTTCACATGGCAATCAACAAACCTGTCATTTCACAGTGTGATCAACAATCTGGTCATTTCACAAAGCGATCAACAAACCTGTCATTCAACATTGGGATCAACAAATCAGTCATTTCACATTGGGATCAACAAACCATTTCGCACTAGAGTCAGCAAACCAGTTATTTCAAGTTGTGGTTAACAACCAGCCATCTCCTATTGTGATTGGCAAACCAAATTTCATAAATAATATAATTATAATAATATAATAATCAGATCAATTATATCCTAAGTGTCTTACATCTATCATATTGTGGTAACAACAATACTGAATTATTGACAAAGTGAGAAGAAACAGTAACATTTGACAAAGAGAAGTGCAAAGTAGGCACAAGTGAGAAGTGTGTGTGACAGTTTTTCATTTAAGCATTTATTTTCTGTTGAACGATGATAATCATCAGGTCGATTATTATTCTATCCTGTCTCAAGGAAGCTCTTAGTCTTATTCCTTTACACAGTGTGCAGTAATCAACTAATACGCTGTGTGTGTGTGTGTGTGTGTGAGAGAGAGAGAGAGAGAGAGAGAGAGAGAGAGAGAGAGAGAGAGTGTGTGTGTGTGTGTGTGTGTGTGTGTGTGTGTGTGTGTGTGTATGCGCACATGCACATACTTCCATCATCAAAACTGTATACACACATAAAACAAACACAACAGAACATTAACAACAAAATCACACAAGAAGGAAGAAATCCATAAACTTTACCCTATAACTGCACAGGTCTACTTGCACACTGTTCTAACTGACAAACACATGTACACTCTCTCCCCCTGAGACATAATCTTACATTTTCACTTCTATTACTATCTTAGGCTTACTACTAGACATTACAGTCTTAGCTTTCACTTCGTGTCACTGTCTTACTACTTAATTTCAGTCTTAGTGTGTCACCTGAGTCAAAATATAAACATCATGAATACAACAGTTAAGTATAACTACAACAGTAGTGCATTACCAGTTTTTGCAACAGAATGGCCAGATCTTGTCATAGCACAAACTCTAAAATTTGAGTTTGTTCACCTCCAACTCCAATTCTATCTAACTTGTCAGTTCCATCATCCCATGTCCATCTTTTCTTTTTTCACTGTTGCACAATGCTGACAACGGCTTCTGTTCAAAATGTGTGGGGACCGATCAAACAAAATAACACCAGGTAGGTACCTCTGATTGATTGCCAATTTTTGTCCCAGTATATGCTGATCTTAACTGGTAAAATACCAGAAATTACTGGTTATCACAAACCTGGTCTATGCTACTTGCTACTGTAATACATTCATTCAGTCATTCCCTCTGGTTATCACAAACCTGGTCTATGCTACTTGCTACTGTAATACATTCATTCAGTCATTCCCTACACACACACACAGGCTGACACGTGACAGGGAAGCACAAACACACAACTCACTCAGGTTGAAGGGCCGAGAAGGTAGGTTCACTGGCAGCATGAGATCCAAACTTTCCTCCTGCACTTTCTTTTTGCAACAAGGTCCGAACACCACTTTCAGACAGTCCAGTCAAGTCTGGCTGCGAGCGAGCAAGCTCCACTTTCCCTCCGATCATTTCATATGATCTCCGAATGTCCTTTTTGTCCAGATCCAAGGCTTTGTTTCCCGGGTACTCTGGTGGGGGTGGCAGGGTGGATAAATACGGCACCTGGTGAGAGCTTTGCACACTGTGTTCAGACCCGTCACCCTCCCCCGGGGTCCAGTGCTGGTTGACGTAGGGGTGGGGGTGGTGGTAGGTGGGGGTGAGGCTGCGGGAGTAGTGTCCTGACTGCGGAGGAGGAAGTCCATGAGCCTGCCAGTGGTGAGGCACTGCCAAAGCTGGCCGACCCCCACCGCCAGAACTGTAAACGTTCGCCGGTTCCTCTCTGACCCCTAGCGACGACGATGTTGCACAGATGGACTGCGAGTGGGTCGAGTAGGAATAGTAGGACTGTGAGCCAGCAGTGTAAAAGGGAGAGGGTGAGGACGAAATTTGATCATTGGATCCTTTGGACTCGATGGCACCGGGAGGCATTCCAAGCCGGGCCAGGATGCTGTAGCTGCCATCATCCAGCTGCTGGTACAGCGGGGTCTGCGTTTCCTCCCCTTGGGGCTCCTGCCGCTGCCAGGTGGCCAGGTTCTCCGTTGACGACAGCGAAACATCAGTGCTGGTTTCACTGCCTGAAAAACTCTGTCGAAGACCTGAAACACGGTTTCAGAACACTTTTATAAAAAATAAAAAAATAAAATTTATTTTTTGGAATACTTGCACACTTGTAAACTGATGACACCATAACTGCATAAGGTCTAATGTAGGTCCCTTTTATTTCTCACTTTTGTGTGTATGTGTGTGTATTGGGGGGATGGGGGGGGGGGGGTATGTCTGGTTAGAGTTTTTTGATATTAGGGGAGAGTGGAGCTGAGATTGTTTAAAGGTGATTTTTTTTTCCTCCCTAAAGCTGGGGAGGAGTAAGTTCCGTTTCTTTTTGTGTGTTCATTTGTTTAACTTGCCCCTTTCTCTTTCAAAGACAGTAAGTACTACAGCAAAGTCAAATCAGATCTATTTCAAAAGCATCACTACCAAATATAAAAAAAACAGTTATCCAGTACAACATGCTTTTGAATTTCCATGAGTAAGAGATTCTACTGTACCTGGCTGATTACTGAAGACCTGTTTGGAGTGGCCTGGGTAGGGAGGGGGGTCCCTGTACTGTTGCTGCTGCTGCTGTTGTTGTTGCTGCTGCTGCGACATTGCACTCAGTACCCCAGGGGGGGAGGGTGACCACGGACTCCTGGTGAAGGGGCAGTTCTCATAGATCACCTCGGACTCCCACTCTGCTGAAAAAAGAAAGAAAAAGGATCAAGTCAGTAATGATGCAACATCAGTATGATGCATTTAAACAAGTTTGATCATATCCACACAAGTTGAACTGCCACTCAGTCTGGCCAAGTTTGCTGAGTTGACAAAATTAGTGAATAATAATTCTCTAAAGTATTGCTTCTTCCAAACTTCAGCCACACACATACAACCACTTTGACTTTGAGACCATAAATTTGTGTTACTTTTACACCATAAATTACTGCTTAAATGGACAGAATTTTTAAGCACACTGCACTGAACTATAAAACAATTATGTGTTTGTGTGTATATGTACGACCCCCCATCCCCAATAAAAAGAATAAAAGAACAAACAAACAAAAAAGGTTAAGATTATAAAAAGAATGCTGACTTTAAATTTAATAGGACAACACAAACATGCATACATTTTTAGTGTAAAACCCGTTTTTAGCAACTGACAAATAAACGAAGATAAACAAAAATTGTCTACAGCACCAACTGTGAGCAGATATGTTGAGAGTTTCAGATAAGTTGCACTTATCATCGTTTATTTGTCTGTCTGTTGCTTGTAAATGGGATGTACCTGAAAAATCTGCCCATGTTTTGTGCTGTCCTATTAAAATCAGTATTCTTTTTAACCTTTCAGGTGCTCTGATCTTGTTTCAGAATGCTAGCAGTCAATTCTGTTTTAGGCTGTTTGTTTGTTTGGTTGGTTTTGTTTGTGTTTTTTGTTGTTGTTATTGTTGTTGTTGTTTTTGGGGGGCTGTTTGTTTTAAGGAAGGTAAAAACAAAAATAATGAACAATTTTCAGCTTCATGCATAGAGAAAAGACAATTTCTGTGACCACTTCAATCCATTAATTTATGCCATGTCAAAGAGAAGTGCAATCACACAGTGCTATAAATAGTCCGCTCCTTGCTCAGTTGCATCATGATGAGAAATCCGATTTTTCCTCAGCTCAATTGGAGACCCTAGTTTTCTTCCTTCTCCGTCTTCCCCCACCTCCATACCTCCCACCCCTCCTTCTTACCGTCCCTAATAAGCCTTGTAATTTATATGGACGTTAAGCACCCTGTTTACTTACTTCAATTAAAAAAAGTTACTTTCAGGCATAATGCATAAACATGAAAATGTTCCTTTGGCACCTGACCTAGCATGGGACACTCTGTACCATTAAAATAATAATAACACCGGAGGATGATGTATAACATTCACAATCCTAGTCGGTTCAGTCAACCACGATAGCGTATCAACACCTGGTCCAGCAGAAGAAAATATCCTACCCCCCCCCCCCCCCCAAAAAAAAAGAAGAAGAAAGAATCAACACCAATCACAGTTACCAAAGTGTTAGATCTGTGCGCGTTCGATCAAACACCAACCACTGCTGTCAAAGACAAAGTAAACCGGCTGTCCCACAAATCTTGCATCACCCTCGCTCTAAAGTCTAACCGGAGCTACTTCCCTGTGACCGGGGCGAACGAACTGTGAACCCCGGGGGAAAAATGACAAAAATCCAGAGGTCATGTCACCCACGCAAACCCGCCCGGGCCAACAAAGGCCGAGCATCGTCGCTCTCTGCAGTTTCAACAAAGGACCGCCGGAGCAGATGTTCTTGCGCTTATCATTTTCGTTTCCCCGGTTACCGCTCCATTGTTCCCAGTCTTTTGTCCCACTGTAGCCTGCCTACAGCAGAGCAGCCGGATGGCCGTTTCCGACGTTTTTTAAATTTAAATTCTTCTCTCTCGTCATTCCAGTGATTGTTTGTGGCTGTTTTTTGTTATTTTCTGTTTTAGCTTTTCTTTTTAAATGTTATAGTGTTTTTTGGCGGGGAGTGGGTTTTGTGTGTGTGTGTGTGGGGGGGGGGGGGAATAACTGCTTACTGTCTGTTACAAGACCATGCTATCTCGTTTTTGTTACGTAGTCCATTTATGGACTTTTTTAAATTATATTATTATTATGTTTTTACTATTTTATTCATTCACTAAATCATTCTCATTTGGGGGAACTTTGTTACAAGAAAAGATCGTATTGTCTAAACAGTATCTGTGTAGCTGTACAATTTAATTTAAATCCTCTCAAGTTATTCCAATCATTCGCTTGTTTGTGGATTAACTGCTTACCTACGATAATTGTATCTGTTAAATTTGTCACCAAACTAGACTAGCTCTTCATTGTTTCGTCGTCCATTTACCGATATATATATGAGACAGCAAAAGATAGATATATATCCATTAAACTATTCAAATAACTATCCGCTGACTGACATACATGTAAAACACATATTAAAAATAAAAACAAAAACTTCCTTACAAGCAAAGATCGTATAGCAAAGCAATCCCCGTGAAGCCGTACGGTCTTTGTTACACGTTTCCCACTGTCTCCCACCACCAGCAAACTTCATGCGGAACACACGGCGACTGGGCCAGATTCACGGGGACACTTAGTCACGGCCTTTTTATGGCAGGAACAAATTCCTGTGCGACAGTTCAAGTTCTCAACACCATATAGGGTCGTCGGAAGTACCCTGTACATCATTCCAAATCATAGAACTTGAGCTGTGCGACGTGATGAGAAATCGTCGGGGGGGGGGGCGCGAGAAATCTGAGTTTCGTCAGCTCAGTTGGACACCCTGGTTTGCTTTCTTTTTGTCCGTCTTTGTTTCCAGCCTTTTTTTTAACAACTGGCAACAGTGTCATCATTATCTGCCAGTTGTTTGCCAGTTGTATTATCATCCCAAAGCTTTTTCCTGCTTTTCTATTTCCATCTTATTTTTTTTATACACGCTCCATAAATAATTTTCAATAGCTTAGTGGGCGGGAACTGAGAAAAATTTAAGGTAACTAAAATGCCAAGAGATTTATTTGATTTTTTAAGGGTGGGGGGGGGGGGGATCAATGAGGCTATCCATGGAGGAGGTCTGAAAACGAAAGAGGAAATAAAACTAATATATATTACCGTTATTCTCTCTCTCTCTCTCTTCATTTATATTTCCATCTTATCTTTCAAACTCCCACTGATACAGTAATGATTTTGAATTCGGAATGAATAGCTTAGCAAGCAGTAATAAGTAGTAATACCAGGGAAGGGGGGAGAGATAGCAGAAGAAAAATGAACAAAAATTAAGTCAAGAGAAAATATTTTGAAAGGAAGACAAAGGAAATACGGATATATATGTACCGGTGCAAAAGTAAATTATACTCAAAAGAACATTTTACACAACATGCCAGTGTCTTTACCTGGAACACCCATTGTGTGTTATTTACAATCCTCCACACGCTGCTTGAAAACAGCTCCACACACAGCACATACTCTGACGTTCCGGTAACAAAATGTCAGAAAACGAGCTTCACTTTCCACAAAAACTTGGAGCACAATTCGTGTAACACTGTTGGTATTAGATCTATTGGTGAGCACAACGACGAACTGTTACGAATCCAATTCACTCCGCAATAACACCACAACGCAATACTACTTCCACGGAGAGAAAAGAGTAGTGTTTAAATCCAAAAGCCGCACGGTCACCATCACTCCAACCCACGGCGGTTCCGACTGGCGCAACGTTTCAAATAGCTATCAACTTGATTTGGTCGTCTGCTACGGTGGACTGAACAATCGAGTGCGGTCCCCTGCGCGCGTGCGTCAGAGAATTCCGCGCTCGGCAGCCGCGGAGTAAGCTCGAGGCAGCGGTAGCAGTAGCAATGGAATGCCGCTCTCAATCCTCTTAGCTACCGTTCTTCCCCCTCCCTCCCTCTCCCCACCAGCCACGCTCGTTTGGCTCCCCGCATTCCTGGTCCGTGACCCCCGTTCTTAATTCTTTCTTTTGCCCCCTCCCCCGTTGGCCTGAGAAGGTGTCAAGAACTGGCGAGGAGTCCTACAGGGACCGCTTAAAGGGAGCAGAAAGGCTGTTTGGGGGGTACGAAATCGCTCCAAATCGTTTCCGAAACAACATATAGGTCCGTGCTAACGTTCCAAGAGAAGAAACGATCTATCACTCACTTGTTTAAAACTTTTTCAGGGCTTCGATTAGGTTGTAATGCGTTTATTTTGGCAAAAAGGTCGGAAAAGACGGTCAACTGTACGTTTCAAAACCAACGCCATTTTGAATGCGAGATTCCCCGAGAGCTATTTTACGCTATTGTAATTTGTAATCAACACGTTTCCAACACGCGACGTTTTATGTCAGGGCCATACTGTAATTACTTACCTACCATAAAAATAGTCTTAAGCTTCTGGCTATGTCAGCTACCTATCCCGAAGCAAATTCTTTTTAGCGCGGTACTCAATCTCTCTGTGGGGTGGGGGTCACAGTGGGTGGGGAGTGGAGTCCATTTAAAATCATTTCAGATGGCTCTAAAGTAAAATAACAAAAGCCAAAAGACGACTGAATACACAATAATTATCTCAGAAAAGAACACATCATCTCTTACTCTTAGCGGCCTAAGGAATGACAGGTTTCAGTATTATCAAGGTTTGATAACAAAGTTATTGATCACTTTTATATAGCACTATTCTCCACTCTCGAGCAGACTCACTGCGCTCGCATGTGATTCTACGTGAGTGAATAGCTTTTCTATAGCGCGTTTTTGAACATCCACCGAAGTGGTGTACTTACAGCACTGGCATAACTGGTCCCACATGAAACTGCTGCCGTCTCGAAAAGTTCTGAAAGTGAATTTCTGAGGATGGGACAAGGTCGTGTCCAGGTTTCTACCCTGCTAGTGCGAAGAACACTATCCATACATTATTTCAGATTGTTTCAGCCAATCACCCGACCGGTTAAAAATGAGGAGGAAGTAAAATGGGTCTTACCAAATGAGGCAGATTTTAAGACCAGCTTATGTGCATGTATGCATGTTTGAATAGGCGTACTCACGTGAGCTTGTAGCACCGGTATTTGTCTTCGCACAGCGCACGAGAGCCACTTACTCAACATTTAATGAATAATGTGAAGCAAAGATATAGCCTGACCTACTTCTGGCTTAGAGAGAACAACCTTTGACTGTTCTGGATTCTCGGTCATGGACGAGCTTAATTCCTGCGTCCGTGGTGCTCCACCGTGGGGAGGACGGAACTTGAAGAATGGAGTCTAAGCCCGTAGAATCTAATTTGTTGAATGTCGAGTAACTAACTCTCACTAGAAGGGACAGAAATAAGCAATGGTGTACCCCCCCCCCCCCCCCACACACACACAGAGCAGAGTACCGGCAAAGCTGCAGGACTCCACTGCATGCGCACTAATTGTCCAATCCGCACGGCGAAAAGGAATTCGGGTCACCAAGTCTAGCCGACTGCGCTCCACGATCCGATTCACAAGTTCACGTCTCGTTCCGTGTCACCTCACCTCTCCCTTCCTCTCCTCGGCCCGCGCTCACTCGCCTGTCAAAACCGCCAACGTCCACCGAAAAATTGTCCATTTCATGCACACACCCCCCCTCCACCCCCGACTCTCCGTTCCCCCCCCCCCCCCTCCACCCCCGACTCTCCGTTCCCCCCCTCCCCCCCCTCCATCCCCCCTCCCTGTGCCCGCCACACAGAAAAACCAGCATACGGCGGAAGGCTTTGTCCCGCTAGTGCGCGCGCACGTGTCAATGTGTGTGTGTGTGTGTGTAGTGTGTGTGTGATGGGTAACAAAAGTACGACCGACACACGTGTCTAATCCAGCCGTTAAATATCTAGTAACCAACTCTCACCTGAAGGGACAGGAAAATAAGCAAAGGTGTGACCGCACGCGCGCCACACACACACACACACACACACACACACACACACACACACACACACACACACACACACGTGTACCACCGCTTCGCAATAAAAGAAGGGGAGAAAAAAATGCCCATCTAGTCTTCATGTCACTCTTTCTTTTTCTTTTCTTTTTTGTCTTTTTAAAAATTACCTACATTTATTTATATTACTTAACTCTTTGGTAGTAACCTGGCAACGTTTAGTTTTCTGTTTTACTAATTTCGTTAACGCTTGACTGGAAAGGCTATGTGACACCACTCCGTGCCAGCTCCTTCATGCGTGTTGTTAAACGAGGTGCTGGGTGCTACGAAGTCAAGTCTGCACCCACTGGCTCGTCATGCATGTTATTTAAAACGAGGATTTCAGCACTGACTCGTCAAGCATGTTATTTAAAGCGAGGATTTGAGCACTGACTCGTTATGCATGTTATTTAATGCGAGGATTTCAACACTAACTCGCCATGCATGTTACTTAAAGCGAGGATTTCAACACTGACTCGTCATGCATGTTATTTAAAACGAAGATTTCAGCACTGTTTCGTCATGCATGTTATTTAAAGCGAGGATTTCAGCACTGACTCGTCATGCATGTTATTTAAAGCAAGGATTTCCGCACTAGCAAGTTAGCACCCATCGACTTGTCAGGCATGTTGACTGAGAAAGGAGTTGGGTACCACTACTATCAAATCAAGTCTGCACCCATCGACTTGTCGTGCATTTTGACTGAGCAAGGAGTTGGTACTGTCAAGTCTGCACCCACTGACTCGTCATGCATGTTATTCAAGCGAGGATTTCGGCATTGACTCGTCATGCAGGTTATGTTAAACGAGGAGTTTGGCACTGACTCGCCATGAACGTTATTTTAAGCGAGGATTTCGGCACTGACTCGCCATGCATGTTATTTAAGCGAGGATTTCGGCACTAACTCGTCATGCATGTTATTTTAAGCGAGGATTTCGGCACTGGCTCGTCGTGCATGTTATTTTAAGCGAAGATTTCGGCACTGACTCTTCACGCATGTTATTTAAGCGAGGATTTCGGCACTAACTCGTCATGCATGTTATTTTAAGCGAGGATTTCGGCACCGACTCGTCACACATGCTATTTTAAGCGAGGACTCCGGCACTGGCTCGTCATGCACGTTATCTAAGTGAGGATTTCGGTACAAGCAAGTCTGCACCCATCGACTTGTCACACATGCTGACTGAGCAAGGAGTTAGGTTACTATCAAGGAATCTAATCTCTGGTAGGCTACTATCAGCCAACTGACTCGTGAGTCATGCCCGTTGTTGAGCGAGAATTTGGCTCAGACTGCTAAGTCTGCGTCATGCGTGCTACTTGGAGAAGATCTGGGTTCAATCAAGTCCGCCCACATCGACCGGTGACGCGAATTTGGGGACTAACACGTCTGCAAATCTCCGATCTGTTTGTGCATAGCTATTGAGAGAGGACAATGCGTACAGTCAGATCGGCATAGCTATTTACAATGGGTACAATCAGTCGAATCGGCACAGCTATTTACAATGGGTACAATCAGTCGAATCGGCATAGCTATTTACAATGGGTACAATCAGTCGAATCGGCACAGCTATTTACAATGGGTACAATCAGTCGAATCTGCATAGCTATTTACAATGGGTACAATCAGTCGAATCTGCATAGCTATTTACAATGGGTACAATCAGTCGAATCTGCATAGCTATTTACAATGGGTACAATCAGTCGAATCGACATAGCTACTGAGAGAGGACAATGGGTACAGTCAAGTCGGCATAGCTATTTACAATGGGTACAATCAGTCGAATCGGCATAACTATTTACAATGGGTACAATCAGTCGGATCGGCATAGCTGTTGACAATGGGTTCAATCAGTCGAATCGACATAGCTACTGAGAGAGGACAATGGGTCCCGTCAAGTCGGCATAGCTATTTACAATAGGTACCATCAGTCCAGTCGGCATAGCTACCGAGAGAGGAAAATAGGTACAATCAGTCGAATCGGCATAGCTATTGTGAGAGGACAGTGGGTACAATCAGTCCAGTCGGCATAGCTACTGAGAGAGGACAATCGGTACACGAGAGAGGACAATGGGTACAAACTGTCAAGTCGGCAGAGCTATTTACAATGGGTACAGTCAGTCCTGTCGGCATAGCTATTTACAATGGGTACAGTCAGTCCAGTCGGCATAGCTATTTACAATGGGTACAGTCAGTCCAGTCGGCATAGCTATTTACCATGGGTACAGTCAATCAAGTCGGCATAGCTATTTACCATGGGTACAGTCAATCAAGTCGGCATAGCTATTTACAATGGGTACAATCAGTCAAATCGGCATAGCTATTTACAGTGGTACCCAATCAGTCAAGTCGGCATAGCTATTTACAACTGGTACAATCAGTCACGTCGGCATAGCTATTTACAATGGGTGCAGTCAGTCAAATCCGCATAACTATTTACAATGGGTACAGTCAGTCCAGTCGGCATAGCTATTTACAATGGGTACAATCAGTCAAGTCGGCACAGCTATTTACAATAGGTACAGTCAGTCAAGTCGGCATAGCTATTTACAATGGGTACAATCAGTCAAGTTGGCATAGCTATTTACAAAGGGTACAATCAGTCAAGTCGGCATAGCTATTGTGAGAGGACAATGGGTCAATCAGTGGAGTCGGCATAACTACTGACTACTGAGAGAGGACAATGGGTACAATCAGTCGAGTCGGCATAACTATTTCCAATGGGTATAATCAGTCGAGTCGGCATTACTATTTACAATGGGTACAATCAGTCAAGTCGGCATAGCTATTTACAAAGGGTACAATCAGTCAAGTCGGCATAGCTATTGTGAGAAGACAATGGGTACAATCAGTCGAGTCGGCATAACTATTTACAATGGGTATAATCAGTCGAGTCGGCATAGCTATTTACAAAGGGTACAATCAGTCAAGTCGGCACAGCTATTGTGAGAGGACAATGGGTACAATCAGTCGAGTCGGCAGAGCTACTGAGAGAGGACAGTGGGTACAATCAGTCGAGTCGAGTCTGCACCCATCGACTCCCGAGGACCCCCACCGCTCGATTCCGGCTCAACACGGACCGTGAGAAGACCCGCGGGATCGTCGCCGGCTTGCTGGGGCTACTGTCCTACGCGCCGTAATCCCTTCATGAGGCACTACTCTGCCACTGCCGCGCGAAAATGGACCCCGCCGACGCGGATATCGGTCTGTCCACCTGACCCGCCAACGGAAGAAATTCCTGATGATGATGAAGTGTTGCTTAATGTCCTCAGATGTCAGTTGACATATTAGGGACAAGTTGTGACCAATGCCGAAGCAAGGTTCAATAATTCTTTACGTCCACGGAAACCAGAAGGCTCGTTAGGACGGACAGCTCAGGACGGACACCTCGACTCTCGCACAGCTCCTGAACTATGCGAGAAATTCCTCCACAGCGCACGGTGTATAAAGCGAATTCCTGGCCAATCTGTGCTATGAACAGCAACCCCCCCCCCCCCCCCCGCCACCCCCCCGACAGGTTAGCTCAGCCGGACAACCGATACCATCGGTCTCTCATCTGTCAAACCCAATCCCGGATAGTTTTCGCCAAACTTACGCGCCTTCGCTTCCCTTGGCATCCCCGTTATTTGGTATTTGTCTTTCATCTGACTTGGGGGGCGTAAGGGGGAGGGGGGGGGGGGCGGGTAGTGAAGAGGGGTGGGGGGGGAGGTGTTTACAAGCTAGTCTGCTGTAACAACCTGCCCCCCCATTGCGGCGCTATCAGTCAGTTGGGGTCCCCCCACTGAATGGTCGACATTCCAGGTGTTGGCAGGTGTGGTTGTCGTAACCCGTTTCGCCTAGATCTCGGCCGATTTGGCATTTTTAGAGTGCATATCGGCTTCTCCGCTGGGGTATCGGGTTCACAAAGGCCTGTCGTCGAAGGCCCAAGCCGGTGGCAACGGGTACGTTGCGGTCATACCCATGGGCGTTTGTATAGGTCCATGGTCATATCTAACTCTCCCACGAACAACGATTACTGCATGCGTGTCGCGTGTTGTTTTTGTTCGTCGTTGGTGTTCTTTGTTCGTTCGGTGTCAAAATTCCGCCCTGATATAGCCGTACTGGTTGACTGGGCGTAACACACCAAGCTACTTATTCTGTGTTGAAAATTAACTTCCTCGTTAATAATAATAATAATAATAATAATACGTAACTCTTATATAGCGCCTAATCCAACCAGACTGGCTCAAAGCACTTCACAATTCAAAACAAGAATGGACATCAGAATCAATACATGAAACATGCGTACACCAGACGATCCAACGCCAACAGCAAAGCGCAGGCCAACATGCACACATCCCGGAACAATCAGTGCAACCCAGACATGCAGTGCAGCAATACATGGACCATGGACACATCTCATGATTGCGAATCAAATACAAAGAGCATCAACAAAAACAAAAACAAAGCAAAAAATGGGTTCTACTGGAAGGTTTGGGAGAACAAGTGGGTTTTCAACTGTGACTTAAATGAGGAGTATGTTTGTGTGTGGCGGATGAAAAACGGCAAGTTATTCCAGGTTACGGGACCCTGATAAGAGAAGGATCTCTGGCCTGAGTAACTTTTTCTTTAACAGAGGGATCTTCAGTTTAAGTGTCTGCGGTAGACCGTAAAGTACGGGATGGCGTCTAGATTTGTAAAAACCAATTTCCTTGATTCGGTGTTGGTTAGTTTTTGTTCTGCTTGTACTTCTTCTGCACACACACACACACACACACACACACACACACACACACACACACACACACACACACACACAATGTCAGCGTAACGTGTTTCTGACGGATTGCAACATCATCTTGTCAAAACGTACCACGACCCAGTCGCATCCAAACTTCATTCAAAAATAATTCACATCACACACACACACACACACACACACACACACTCTCTCTCTCTCTCTCTCTCTCTCTCTCTCTCTCTCTCTCTCTCTCTCTCTCTCTCTCTCTCTCTCAGTGTCAGCATAACGTGTTTCTGATGAATTGCAACATCATCTTGTCAAAACGTACCACGACCCAGTCGCATCCAAACTTCATTCAAAAATAATTCACATCACACACACACACACACACACACACACACACCCCATTCTCTCTCTCTCTCTCTCTCTCCTCTCTCTCTCTCTCTCTCTCTCTCTCTGTGTCAGCATAACGTGTTTCTGATGAATTGCAACATCATCTTGTCAAAACGTACCACGACCCAGTCGCATCCAAATTTCATTCAAAATTAATTCACATCACACACACACACACTCTCTCTCTCTCTCTCTCTCTCTCTCTCTCTCTCTCTCTCTCTCAATGTCAGCATAACGTGTTTCTGACGAATGGCAAAACGTAGCGCGACCCAGTCGCATCCAACCTTCGTTCACAAAATAATTCACATTGTACACATCATGCTCGCAATGGCCCTGTCAAAATCTACGAAAACATCGTGCTCCGGTATCCCCTCAATTGAATGCAGACGCACGCACCGTGCAGAGAACTGAAGTTATGCCCGCATTGTCACAAACAACATTACCATGCTTCGAAATCCATACACTTGTCCATGCATATGTTTGAGCAGCGAGAGAATGTCGGAAACGACGCGCCACATCAGAAGAGCAAGGCGATCGCTATCTACATTTTTGAAGTTCTTTAACCGCCAACATTGCATAGAAACAGAAACTCGCAAGGGGCTGTAATTAGGCTACCAACCACCACCATCATCATCCATAATTCCCCCCCCCCCCGGTCCACCAAGTCTGTTACGTCACTACATGGCGATTTTTTTCTTTTTACTTTTTTTCTTCTTCTTCCCCCCTCTACTTTTTTTTCTTTCCAGCTTTTTTTTCTTCTTTTCTTTCTATTTTGTTTTTGTTTTTTGTTTTGTTTTGTTCATGGACCACAGTAAAGCGGCCATCTTGGAAGGTAAAAGACGTGACCAAAAGGGCCTGGTTAGTGGCTTTTCGCCTTGACTTGGGCCGTTTCAAAACACACTGACACCAGCAAGATCATCAAGGCTGCATTACAATGTTAATTGTCACGGGCGGGAGATTGGGGGGTGGGGGGGGGGGGGGGGATGGGGGGGGGGGGTGGGGAGGGAGATTATATACCTACGGCTAACTGTCACCACCAGAATGACTTCTGCATTAAGGTGGGCAGCGATGAGAGCCATTTTAATGTTTCATAACTGTGACGGACAAAGTCACAAGTCTACAGACCACAACTTTTGAAGAGAAAGGTCAGCCGAAGCAGATTCGAACCGAAGTCCCTCCGCTTACCAGCCTAACGCCTTACCGCTAGGCCAAACCGGCCCACAAGCAACGCCCCCCACCCCTCACCCCCCCACCAAGCCCTTTGAATATGTCAGTATGCTTTTCTTTCTTTCTTTCCTTTTGATTAAAAAACAAACAAACAAACAAATGAAGAAAAAAAGGGTACAATACCAAAAAAGAGAACTCGTCCTGGATTCCGATCAACACGAAGCCCTTTGAATGTCTTCTTCTTTTTTTTCTTTTTCTTTTTTTCTCTCTCTCTCTCTCTTTACAGTGGAATTTGGCGAGAGGCGTTTTATATCGCGGGTGGGGAGAGAGGGGGTGAATGGAGGAGAGGTGGGGGGGGGGAATTCGTTTTGCTCTGATGGCGAAGAAAAGTAAATGGCACAGGTGTTCCGCTGCATCAAAGGGGAAACACTCTTAAAGACATGTAGACGAGAGGAGAACTGAAAACGTTTTTCTCGTCTGTCAAATAAATTCCTGAGCGTCGGAGGCATTTGAGGCATTTCCCGGACATGGTTTGGCAACGCCATTCGTTACTCGCGATAGAGTCATTATCATTATCGTTAACATCATCTTTCTAACCCCCCCCCCCCACCTCTCTCTCTCTTATTATTCGGACAGAATATCGCTTTGAGTGTTTTGCATTTGGAAGGCAAAAGACGTGACCAAAAGGGCCTGGTTAGTGGCTTTTCGCCTTGACTTGGGCCGTTTCAAAACACATTGACACCAGTACGATCATCAAGGCTGCATTACAATGTTAACTGTTACGGGTGGGAGATGGGGGGGGAGCGTCCACATTCCAAGAGGGAGAGAAATATACGAAAATCAAACAAGGTCTCCCTCCACACACACACACACACACACACACACACACACACACACACACACACACACACACACGCACGCACACGCACGCACGCACGCACGCACCCACACCCACACACAAAGTTGCCTATACACGGACGCACAGATACGCAACAGTTGCGTGCGCACGCACGGGCGTGCGTACACACACACACACACACACACACACACACACACACACACACACACATTCCAAGAGGAACTCTCTTTCCTTGGTTACTCCTTCAGCAACATCAAAATACCTCAGTTGGTTAGACTCAGAGCCCGAGTGTTCTCGCCTAGCGAACAGGTCACAAAATGTCGGAGAAGCGAGGCATGCAGAATAGGGGATTGGGGGGGGGGGGGGGGGGGGGGGGGGGGGGGGGGGGTCAATTTTCGGCATGTGGAACGGAGGTAAATATTCTCCTCCAGTACGTAATGCCGATTTACAGGTTAGACGCAGGTGGTTTTCTCTGGCTGTCTTGGCTGACCCATTCATTCACCTGAACTAACTTTTGAAATTTCTCATTGAACAATCCCAGAAAGAAACGAACGTACGTCGTTAACAGTAAACTGTAAAAGCATTATTTATTTATTTTTAATAACAAAACAAAAAAGGGGGGGGGGTTGTAATTTGCATATTAAGCAACGCCCAAGTTAGTAAACATGGTGCTTAACGTCCACAGAAACCATAAGGCTTATTAGAGATGGGGAGAAGGGGCGAGGGGGGGGGGGGAGTATGGAGGGGGGGAGGGGGGAGGGAAGAGGGTGATTATATACCTACGGCTATACTGTCACCACCAGAATGACTTCTGCATTAAGGTGGGCAGCGATGAGAGCCATTTTAATGTTTCATAACTGTGACGGACAAAGTCACAAGACAGTGTCTACAGACCACAACTTTTGAAGAGAAAGGTCAGCCGAAGCAGATTCGAACCGAAGTCCCTCCGCTTACCAGCCTAACGCCTTACCGCTAGGCCAAACCGGCCCACAAGCAACGCCCCCCCCTGGCAGCTGACTTTTAATGCCCTACGACATTTTCGAGCTCAAACACGAAGACTTTCATCCTCCACTCATTCCGTCTTCTTGATCGCCATTAAGTCCTTCTGTTCGTCGGTATACCGTATAACCTATGATTATAAAAACCTAGTTTCAATGCCAAGAAAAGAGAACTCGTTCTGGATTCCGATCAACATTTAGCCCTTTCACCGTCCACCCATTCAGTCTTCTTGATCGCCATTAAGTCTTTCTGTTCGTCGTTATGCCGTATAACCTATGATTATAAAAACCTAGTTTCAATGCCAAGAAAAGAGAACTCGTTCTGGATTCCGATCAACATTTAGCCCTTTCACCGTCCACCCATTCAGTCTTCTTAATCTCCATTAATTAAGTCTTTTTGTTCGTCGGTATACCGTATAACCTATGATTATAAAAACCAAGTTTCAATACCAAGAAAAGAGAACTCGTTCTGGATTCCGATCAACACGAAGCCCTTTGAATATGTCAGTATGCTTTTCTTTCTTTCTTTCCTTTTGATTAAAAAACAAACAAACAAACAAATGAAGGAAAAAAAGGGTACAATACCAAGAAAAGAGAACTCGTCCTGGATTCCGATCAACACGAAGCCCTTTGAATGTCAGAATACCTTTCTTCTTCTTCTTTTTTTCTTCTTTTTTTCTTTTTCTTTCTTTCTTTACTTTTTTCTTTCTTTCTTTTTTTCTCTCTTTTTCTTTACAGTGGAATTTGGCGAGAAGCGTTTTATATCGCGGGTGGGGAGAGAGGGGGTGAATGGAGGGGAGGTGGAGGGGGGTGGGGAATTCGTTTTGCTCCGATGGCGAAGAAAGGTGAATGGCACAGGTGTTCCGCTGCATCAAAGGGGGAACACTCTTAAAGACATGTAGACGGGAGGAGAACTGAAAACGTTTTTCTCGTCTGTCGAATAAATTCCTGAGCGTCGGAGGCATTTGAGGCATTTCCCGGACATGGTTTGGCAACGCCATTCGTTACTCGCGATAGAGTCATTATCATTATCGTTATAATCATCTTTCTAACGTGCCCCCCCCCCCCCCCTCTCTCTCTCTCTTATTATTATTCGGACAGAATATCGCTTTGAGTGTTTTGCATTTTGACAGAAACGTTGCCTTATAAAATTTCTGCCGTTCCAGTTCACTCAGCTTCGTTTTGCCTCTCTTCTTCCAACATAAAGTGACGGTCAGGAAATTACCGACAACAAATTAGTTTCAATCGCCATAAAAGAAGTCGGACTGTAAGTTGTGATTTTAGAGCTCGGGTGCTGTGTGAAAGTTGAGGTGGCCGTCCGGGGCTTCCCGTCCATGGTGTTTGTTAAGCAGCTTTTTGAAGAAGAACTTATGATTTGACGAACTGTGTTTTGGTTGTTTCGTAATGAGTATATATATCTACAGGTATATCGCCCGTATTTTCAAACATAAAGCTTCATGTGTCTTGAGCTATAAATTCGACTTTAATTATGATCTGATGAAAACAAATGTGTTTCGGTTGCCTTTGGTAACGATTGTACACAGCACATTGACTGTATTTTCAAACACAAAAGTGCTTTCAGTCACGAATTATAATTTGGCTTGTGTGATCTGATCGCTTTGACCATCACGGTTTGCTGGGCGTTAGAGGTCAAGCACCCAAGTCCAGGTAACTTTGATTTTTAATCAGCGCTACATAAACCCACGGAAGGAGGATGTCGTAAACCGACGTTTGTAGTTTGGGACAGCCCCTGAACCCTTTTCAGTCTCAGCCAACCCAACACACTCTCTGACGTGACCCGCCTAGTAAACATGGTGATTAACGTCAACAGAAACCACAAGGCTTATTTGGGACGGGGAGAAGAGGGGGGAGGGGGGGTGGGGGTACGGAGGCAGAAGAGGGAGATTACATACCTGTGGCTACACTGTCACCACCAAAATGACTCCTGCATTAAGATGGGCAGCGATGAGAGCCATTTTAATGTTTCATTAATTGTGAGGGACGAAGTCACAAGACAGCGCCCACAAACCACAACATTTTTGAAGAGAAAAGAGAGCCGAAGAGGAATCGAGCCAAGGCCCTTCTGCTTACCAGCCTAAAACGCCTTACCGGCTCACTACGTGACCCGACTGACTTTCAGACCATGATTATCGAGTTTCTACGTCGCCGTTCCTCACGGCCAATCTACACACACACACACACGTAAGTGGCTCTCATCGCTGCCCATCTTAATGCAGGAGTCATTCTGGTGGTGACAGTGTGGTGATAGGTAGATAATCTCCACACGTAAGTGTGTGTGGGGGGGGGGGGGGGGGGGGGGGTATGGAGGTAAGCTTATTAGGGAAGGGGGTATGGAGGTGGGGGAAGAGGGAGATTATCTACCTATCGCCACACTGTCACCACCGGAATGACTCCTGCATTAAGATGGGCAGCGATGAGAGCCATTTTAATGTTTCAGTAGGAAGTGATGGACAAAGTCACAAACCACAGCCTTTTTTTGAAGAGAAAGGAGAGCCGAAGCGGTATCGAGCCGAGGCCCTTCCGCTTACCAGCCTAAAACGCCTTAGCGGCTCACTACGTCACCCGACTGACTTTCAGACCATAATTATCGAGTTTCTACGTCGTCGTTCCTCACGGCCGATCTACACACACACACACACACACACACACACACACATACACACACACATACATACACACACACACACACACACACACACACACACACACACACACACACACACACACACACATACACACACACATACATACACACATACACACACACACACACACACACACACATACACACACACACACAGACACACACACACACACACACACACACACACACACACACCTGCCCTACCAACCTAACCGACATTCCTAACCGCCGAAAGAGCGCGGCCAATAAGCCGAGTTATGGGCTCGCCTGACTAGGCGCCAACAAAGGATTAAAGCCACAGCCGAATTCCTCGCCCCTTTTCTGCAGTTCGCCCTGTTGACACTTCAGACACGCTCTCCGCTCGCTCTGTCCTTGCGTCACGCCACCTCCCGCGAGGCGATCCCGGCCAGATTGCCGTCTAACCACGGCGAAATTCAATGCGGCGATCAAATCGGACTGTGTGGATAAACACGTGTCTACCAAGGTTTTATATCACACACACACACACACACACACACTCACACACACACAGAGAGAGAGAAAAAGAAGTCTCTCTAAAAAAAAGTTTCAACTAAAAAACCTGCTTGGACTTTGTTATACCCTCTCTCTCTCTCTCTCTCTCTCCCTCTCTATATATATACATCTCTCTCTCTCTCTCTCTCTCTCTCTCTCTCTCTCTCTCTCTCTCTCTATATATATATATATAATGTGTGTGTGTGTGTGTGTGTGTGTGTGTGTGTGTGTGTGTACATAAATATCATCCTTGTCATCATTTCAGTTTGCTTATTGTTAGTTTTTGTTTTTGTTTTTTGTTTTTGTTTGGTTATGTTTGTTCTTGTTGTTGGTTTGTTGTTGTTGTTGTTGTTGTGTGTATGTGTGTGTTCGTGGGTGGGGGTGGGGGCGGGGGGGTAGTGTTTTGTTTGGTTGTTGTTGATTGGTGTTTTTACTTCTTTTTTTGTTCTTTTTGCCTTGTTTTGCATGTCGGTTTTTGTGTCTGTCGGTGTGTGTGTGTGTGTGTGTGTGTGTGTGTGTGTGTGTGGTGTGTGTGTGTGTGTGTGTAGGGGTCCCTCACCCCTTCACACACACACACACACGCACACACACACACACACACATACCGACAAACACAGTGGGGGAGCTCGCTTGTTTTTCGATTCTCGTTGTTGTTGTTTTAGTTGTTCTAGTATACCACTTTCATTACGATCATTCCAATATCAAAAATCATCAACCCCCACCCCCCACCCCAATAAAAAAAACTTTTTAAAAAACTGGATTGTCGGGTTTCGAGACCTTGAGTCTGTATGACGCCGGTTTGCAAAATGAACCACTGAGTTTAAAAAAAAAGAAAAAAGGAACTCATGTCTCGTGTACCTCACCGACCTCGCTTCGGGTGCCGGTATCGCAGTAAGCAGTCAAGAGCCAGGCAAGCATAAGTTACGGCTGTGTCTCTGACGGGGAGGTAAGTCGGACAGCCGAGCCAGTTCTCTTGAATGGAATAACTCGATCGATTTTTTCCCCGTCGCCTTCGGGTCGTTCGCCGCTGACGTGTGTGAGCACGCCACATATTTTTCCTTCCCAACACCGTCATAGCTAAGTACCAACGTCACCGGACCGTTAACAAATCTGAGAAGGGGCAGCGCCGAAAGACGACGAAACTTGAATAACCGCACAATGGCCGAACTAACACACGGGAGGTACTACAGAATACTTTATTCATCCCATTACGGGAAATTACAGTATCATCTCGCACATTAAAAACAACAACAACAACAACAACAACACATACACACACACACACACACACACACACACACACACACACACACACACACACACACGAAGATGAGCCGGTTTGGCCTAGCGGTAATGCTGGTAAGCAGAGGGACCTCGGTTCGAATCCGCTTCGGCTCTCTTTTCTCTTCAGAGGTTGTGGTCTGTGGACACTGTCTTGTCTCCCTCGCAGTTAATGAAACATTAAAATGGCTCTCATCGCTGCCCACCTTAATGCAGGAGTCATTCTCAATGCAGGAGTCATTCTCAGCGGCATCGACACAGGCATATCGCATCGACACTGTCATAGTGTCGATGCGATATGCCTGTGTCGATGCCGCTGTTTTATAAGCAACTGTTTTGTATTATTGCAATGTATTATTAAGTAGTATGTATCGTTAAGCTCTGCGATTGCTCATGAATGTTAGTAAATTTAACTGTTGTATGCACATGTATGCAAACAAGCGCGTTGAGCTCGTTCAGCGGGGAATAGCGCTATAGAAAATTGATGTATTATTATTATTATTATGATCATTATTATTATTGTTATTACGATTTGACGCCTGACCCGCAAAACCTATGGAGATGAAACACGGCGTTTAAAATTCCTTTGGACACGAAACTTAAAGGTAGGGCTGTCGCTTCGGTATCGATAACGACTCTTTCGTTCATTAGCCCAATGATGCTAAAGAGAGTGATGCGAAAGAGTCTGCCAAGTTAAAGGGAGGGTGAGGCACACTTAAACGGGGCCCCTTTGTCGGGTAGCATGCAGTGAGCCAGTTTGGCCTTGCGGGAAGGCCTTAGGTTCGAATCCGCTTCGGCTCTCCTTTCTCCTTTCTCTTCAAAAGTTGTGGTCCGTGGATACTGTCTTGTGACTTTGTCCCTCACAATTAATGAAACATTACAGTGGCTCTCACTGCTGCCCATCTTAATGCAGGAGTCACTGTGGTGGTGACAGTGTAGCGATAGGTATATAATCTCCCTCTTCCTCCACTTCCATATTCATGGTTCAGGAGCTGTGTGAGAGTCGAGGTGGACGTCCTGGACTGTCCGTCCTAACGAGCCTTCTGGTTTCCGTGGACGTAAAGATTTATTGAACCATGCTTCGGCATTGGTCTCAACTTGTCCCTAATATGTCAGCCGACATCTGAGGACATTAAGCATCACTTCATCATCATCACCTCCACACCCCCTTCCCCCCATACCTAATAAGCCTTATGGTTTCGGTGGACGTTAAGCACCATGTTTGCTTACTGTCGGGTAGCCCCGTGCTGTAACGGAAAACGAAAGCGTTTACAGCACGGGAATCCCACGCCAGGATCATGGCCAGTTGTTGTTGTTGTTGTTGTTGTTGGACAGGGGAGCATAGAAAACAAAAACCACCAACAACAACAACAACAACAAAACCGGAGATATAGACAAAACGGGAATCATATGGTACGACGTACACGTTTAGGATTAAATAATTTTCACAGCTGGGCAATAATTATTGATGTTTTCTGTTCTCAGGGACTTTGGTTTTGCTCGACATCATCGGAAAGAAAACTCTCGTGTTCTCAACCATGGCTAAAAGGAGCTGTAACACAATCAACCGGCTGTCACTGTTGTGAAAAAGAAAAAGAAATCATCAACAGAGGGGAAAAGGGATGTTGGTGGGGGGGGGGGGGGGGGGGGGGGGGGGGGGGATTTGTTTCTGGCAAAAAACTGAAACTGAAAAACTGAAGTGCCTCCTCGGCCTCACTTCCTCATTAATTACATGGACGTATTCATCAACTTTTTTTTGCATCTCCCTACCGGAAACCACACGAATCTTGACATTTCCAGGTCACTTCGGTTCTAAAAATAAGTGTGATATACGATGTCACACTCTTCTGCCACCTAAAACTATACGGCCCCATAAAGCAGCGCACATGTACCTAAACTATGCATTCTAATGCGAGCGGGGAAAGTGAGGGGGAGAAGGGGTTGGGGGTGGGGGGGGGGGGGGGGGGGCACTATAATTATTGTGCTGCACAGTAATAAAAGACTCAAAATCTGCTCATGTATGTCATTAATAACAGTTTGATGCATCTGTAATCATTCCAACCAGTTTAAACGTGACTTCGGAAGGGTACACCTATCAGATTTTCCAAAGGCTCTTAAATGATCAAATTTGTTATGTAGACAGAGCTCGCCTCGTTGTCCCTATTATGCTGTTTAGCATCTGAGGACACTAAGCAAAAAGACAGAATCTGCAGACAAGAGCTCAGGAGCTGCGTGAAAGTCAAGGTGGACGTCCTGACTCCCCGTCGCTAACGTGGACGTAAAGCAACATTGAACTTGTTACGTGGACCCAACAAGAATCTGGCTGTATATATATACAACTTTGAAAAAAAAAAAAATAATTTAAAAATGACAAGAGTGGCCATTTTACAAACTTTCGCAGTCGCATATCTCGGCAAAACAAGCGCAATTTATATCAAACTGTTTCACAGTCTTGAGATAAAACAACTATCTGTCCATCTGTCGCTCGTATACGGCAACAATTTCGAACAACATGTCACTGTACCTGGACAGTGAATTTGACTCTTATTTGTGTTTTGATTTGACACTGAAAACGTCGTGAAGAACACACCTCAGAATATTTCTGTCAGTTGTAAATAATGGGGTTGTACCTCTGGTGGATTTTCTGTTATGTACCTTGTATTTACTCGCATGCCAGGTGAGAGTTACCGTAGGCGACTAAGGTCTTTTGAGTGCTAATTAACTCCCTTGTGCGTTGATTTTGTAAATAAGTAAATAACGGAAATGAAACTACTGAGAAATGCCCAAATGTTTCGGCTAGGTTGGGTTTGCTGTTGACTGTGCTGCGTCCAGAACTGTAAGCCAGCTAATATATATATATATATATATATATATATATATATATATATATATATATATACCAGGATGTTTTTATTTACCAGGATGTTTTTATTTTTATTACCAGGATGGTGTTGTTTTTTAAAATTATTATTTGCTGTTGCTGTAATTAAATGTTTTATGATTGGAGTGAATGTGTGATGAATGTACTTGGCACCACAAAACATTCCTCGTGCAATCAGTGTATTGACACTTGGCAATAAAGTTGTATTATTTATATATATGTGTGTGTGTGTGTGTGTGTGTGTGTGTGTGTGTGTGTGTGTGTGTGTGTGTGTGTGTGTGTGTGATCTGGCGTGTAACGTGTTTTGAAACGATACAGAATTTTTTTGAAGTGTGATCCGTCCTGAGATGACCATGACCACCACCATCGTCACCTTGCTTTGGTTTTTGTGTGCTTTGATCTCGTAACCAATCATTTGCACATGCACACATAAAGATGCTTTCCATAAGCAAACTACGTGACAGGAGATAAACACGCGCGAGCGCACACGCACACACACACACACACACACACACAACACACACACACACACACTCACACCAGAGCAACTATTCTTGGAAACAGCCACTACAGACTGTCATCGATACAGAGCGTTGTCCGTCATCGCCTCTTCCCTATGATGTCAAAAGCGTTGATTCACGCACGCACGCACTAACACACACACACACACACACACACACACACACACACACACACACACACACACACATTACTGCTCTTTCAAGGCTAAGCAGTAAGGCCATCCATTCTGTGCAACAGAAGCTGAAGCTTTAGAATCCCGACAGGGGCAGCTAACTCTTCCCCAGGCCGATAAACAAAAAGGCCCAGAAGGGGAAAAAAAACGGTAAACAACCGCAGTCACCGCCTTGCCCCGTGACAAAAACAACAGCTCGACACTTCAGGTCCACAACACCACTGGACAGCTTGCAGGAAACGGGAGCTAATATTAAGCGAGACAAGTGGCCGCCCCTTTCTTCGCCGCCCGGATGCGACATTTCTTTTGTGTGTGAACGTAGATTCAGAGCCCGCATTCCGAATCATCTATCACGCAAGGCCAACTCCGACGCGCGCTCTGACCTGTCTAGAATTTCTCACATTCCAAACTTTTTTTTCTTTCTCTTTTTTCTTTTTTTTCTTCTTCTTCTTTCTTTAACGACCTCTTTTGTCATCTCCTGAACTAATTCAAGCGCAGAAAACAAGTCATGTGTAAACTCTACAACAAATGTCTAACGTGACAGTTCGGTCGCGGCTTTTATGCTCGTGAACTGAGAAGCGGCACGCATTTTTCATTGCCGGCGATTTTGTTGCGGGGTTCCTGTTGTTAAAGGGCCATTCCCTCCCCAAGTTAAGACCCACAGATCCTTTGCCAGACACTGTCGGAGAGCTGCATAGCGGTACGAAAACCACACTGGTACAATACCGGTATCTCATCACCACCATACCAGTATTGTTGTTGTTGTTTAAGGGAAGCGGTAGGATTTCTCTGAACCTCGGTTAAGGTAGATTCAGATTCCACGCACGCACATGCATGCACGCACGCACCTCCCCCCCACCCCCCCTCCCCCCGAAATTCAATCTCTCTCTCTCTCTCTCTCTCTCTCTCTCTCTCTCTCTCTCTCTCTCTCTCACACACACACACACACACACACACACACACACACACACACATACCTTACCGCGGAAACGTCCTACCGCAGTTTACCGGTGTACCGGTAATACCGCGAGGCTGTACACTGTCATTAGTCACTAGCAACACAAGCAGAAGACAATCCCACATTTTCAGTCTCTCAGTAATAAGATTTATTTTTATTTTTTAGGTTGAAGTGTAGAAGAAAGAAGAAGAAGAAGAAAAAGCCAGTCGTTTATTGCTGAGGTGTTATATTTCATTCTGGAAGACATTAAACGGGTAAACGGGAGAGAAAAGAGAGAGAGAGTCCTACTTCCTTCATAAAAAGCCTATTGGGTGCATCAGACCCGACCTGACCCCCCCCCCCCCCCCCCTTCCCGGAAACAGGAAGCTGTAAATTCTTAGGCCGACTATCTCAAGTGTGTCGGCATATAGGTGTGCGGACTTCCTGATGATGAATGAAAGAGCACCTTTCTCTCAATGCAGCGGGTTGTCAGTGCAAACAAGGCCCACAGTCGTGTTCATTAAAGTGAACAACGTGAGCTCGCGATCGACCCTAGTCTGGGGTGGGCATGCCGCAATAGCCAGCAAGTTTTCTCTTCAGCTGCACAACAGTACACGTGTGGGTTTGCACGTTCGTGTGTGTGTGTGTGTTGTGTAGTGTGTGCGAGTGCGTGCTCGCGTGCGTGCGTGCACGTGTGTGTGTGTGTGTGTGTGTGTGTGTGTGTGTTCTCGCGTGCGTGCGTGCGTGTGTGTGTGTGTGTGAAAATCGCTCGACCACAGTAATTGAGAGGGTATACCGCTTTTAAATCAGCAATAGATAGCAGCCTTTCTCTTGCACAACACAGAGAGAGAGAGAGTGTGTGTCAGTGTGTGTGTCTGTGTCTGCGTGTTATCTTTCGTTAATGTTAGTGCAGGTATATTTATGGCTTCCTTCTATTCACGAGTTTCCTGACCCGTGACACTGAATAATAAAATAAAATAAAATAAATTATTATTATTTTTTAATGCCTTGAAGTTGAACAATGGGTTGGACGGGTGTTTGGTTTATGGGCTGATACATCTGTGAAATTAGTCGAGCTACAAAGCGTGGAACAAGTCAGTACAGCACCGCTAAACTCCCTCAGCCAAGGGCCAAACATGCTAGCCCCTTGCATCGCGACACGGCACGTGAAAAAGCTGCCAATTCACACACACACACCACACACACACACACACACACACACAAACACACACACACGCACGTGAAAAAGCTGCCAATTCACACACAGTCACACACACACACACACACACACACACACATCCACACACACGCACGCACGCACGCAAGCACGCACACACACAGCTAACTCGAACTCGAAAATTTTATTTTCCAAGGATTGTAGTTTAGGTTCATTAGACCTGTCTGCGAGACTGAGAGACGGAGACAGAGACACAGAGAGAGAAAAGAAGGCCCCAGTGTTCCGTGCTGGTGAACACCGCCGTGAATCCACTCGTTTCACAGCACACCACCATGCATATAGCAAAGAGCAGAGGAAGACTTGTTTATGGAAGTCACGATGACACATTCCAAAAGTAAAACTTAATCTTGAGGAAGTGTTTAAAGTCAGTTGAAATACTGATAGCATTTCAGTCTGAATCTCTCTTCATCATGGAAACCTGAATTAAAATGTGAAATGACCTAAATGTTCCATTGCCAACACTAGGGATAAACATTCTGTTGAATTGTTTGACCACAGATTCGTATTGCATATTTTCAGTCCCCAGTTCCTGCGAGTACCAACAAAAATGTGGGCAATCACTGACGAGGGACCAGTGCAACAGGATAAAGCGCCTGAAGGGAAGCAATCGTGAAATTCTGTCAGTCTACACCCGGAAGAGTTATCCACACCTAACAAGGGGCGTGCTTATCGTTTGAGGTGACCGCAACAACAATTCTCGCAATTTTCCTGGTTATAAATGTGCAGTACTGAAAACAAAAACAAAATGTTTGTGCACATAATGTTGTCAAGAAAACGGCTCAATAATGCTTGTTAGAAACAGGTCACTGAAACAAGCTACAGCTTGCAGGCTCTATACCGTTTCTTTTTTTCCAGTTGAATACTAAAATTTCACCTCAGTTGACACTTTTCCAGGGTGATTAAAATTCACCAGAAGAAAAGAGTTATATCAGTCACACAAAAACTATTTTTCTTCAAAACATCCATTAAAAAAAATAATATATATATATTATACAAATGTTGATCACGACACTAAGGTGTCACATGATCTATAGAGACTAACAGTAAGCACCCAAGTTCAAAAAGGAAGTCCTGAAAACATCTTCTCAAGTCAAAAGGTGGCATAATTTGAACAGGAAAGCAAAGTTGCGACAACTTTTACTTATAAACAGCATGGACACTCTATCCTGAGAGTGAGTGTATCCACACTTCTTTTTTTTTAAAGACAATAGGTGGCAGAACTAGATTAATCTGAATAGGACAGAAAGCAAAACTTGTGACAACTGTTTTAAAGTACAGACACTTTTGGTAATGAGGAAAGCAACAGATCTATCTCCAAGTCCAGTGATCACTGGCACTGCATCAGTACATGGCACAAGGTGCACTTCAGGCTCACGTTAGGTGTAAGCGCCTTACAAATACTCTTTTACATTACATTACATGGTATTGGAAAGCTCTGGTTTGTATCTTCAATCAATTGCAGTCGCACCTAAAAAATTCTGGTCATTCTGCTAAACATGCATGCACCCTATGCATATGGCTTTGCATGAAGTGACGTGATATCGTGCATAGTTGTATGGTGAAAACAGAATGTGTTGAGATGGCAGCACTTTCAAGTGGCACCAGCCATGTAAGAACCAAACAATGCTGCATCTACACTGCTTGGGTGGATATCCAAAGTACACTGTAAAAAGCTAGTCACTCATTTAGAAGCACATGTGACAAGAGTGCAGTGAGTCTGCTCAAGAGCAGAGAATAGCGCTATATAAAATCCATCAACAACAACAACACAACAAAATATGGATGGCTAATGTAAAGGTTGGCTGAAGATTTTTTTTTTTTTTTTACATGTATGCCAATGGAACTGAAAGCATAAGATTACAACATCCTTCCTCCAGGCCGTGCCATGGTTGATTATGTCGCAGGTCTCTGAAAACTGTTACCTAACATTGACCTACTGACAGCTTTTCATTGATGCTTGAATGGCAGCTGAGTAAGTTTGTAACCACACAGGCAACTCAGATTATATCAGGCCGCGTTTCTCTTATAACCACTCATGATGCTTACGCCAGCACAGATGTGTAGAATTAAAATCATTTGAATCAAGACGGAACTTTATTTTTTACCCAGGTGATGTTTACATGTGAGCTTTAATATATTGTTTTTGTCTTCATACTCAAACCTTTCACACATTTTATGGAGGATACTGATAGTGAGAGTCTTGAAGGGATGATTTCTGTAAATATATATATATATATGGATCAAAAAGTGCTCATTCAATGGCATAATGACTCTTCTTCTGACACACATGCTGAAAATCCAACAATACAAATGCAAGACTCAAGGCTTTCGCACCTTCTCTTGATCTGGACCCCACATTTGGAATTCACTCCCACAAGACCTTAAACACTGCTCAACCCTTTGATCTTTCAAAGCCAAACTGAAAACCTTCCTCTTCTCACAGTATTTTCATCCCAACTAATATCAGTACCCAGTTTCTGCTACAGTCATTGAGTGTGTGTGTGTGTGTGTGTGTGTGTGTGTGTGTGTGTGTGTGTGTGTGTGTGTGTTTCCATATAATACTTTATGTAAATTGTTTTGGTAAGACTGTGCTCTATATCAGTACATGTGTACAGAATATCATATTTAGGTTAATATGTATCATGTGAGCGCTAAGGGCTTTGATGAGTTCATGATAAATGTACATTATTATGTAACTAAATACAGCAGATTTCTGGAGGAAGGGTGCTAAAAAGCAAGGTTTGGTGCATGGGTATTTAGATGTTAAAGATTTCACATTTTCCTTTGGGTAAAATTACTAATATGTAAACTTCCCAGGTGAAGCCATGAAATATACAAACAGAAACACTATCCTGGTTGTTTACAAGAAACCATGGTATTCAGGTTTTCACTATCTTGTGAAGCATTTTATTCAGAAAGTGAATGCTTTTTTGTTAACTATGACTTAGTTAAAAATGACTGTATTTACTAATTTAGTGTAAATCTTTGTTTTAACTGAGAATTCACTGCCTTTTTACATTTGACATTTCAAAGTGTAAGCTATATCAAGAACTAGTCATTGAGAGACTTGAAAACACAAATGGGGATTTTAAAATCACTAAATGCAATATATTGTTTTGCCTCAAAGTGGCAAAGATCAACAAACATTTTCCAACAACCTGATTTAGCCTGTTCTTAACTGGGCAAATGTTTGTTCGCCAAACATACTTGGGACAGTTTGACGAACTATGATTTGTTTCTTAATTGAACTTTTAGTTTGCCAAACATGGTTCAGATGGTTCGAAGAATTTATTTGTTCTCAACTGGCTTGTAATGAGATGCAAGCTTCAGCAGACAGCATGATCGAAAATGTAGGCTAAAATCAAGTCAAGCCAAGTCAATATACTTTAATCATCCCTCACAGGGTAATTCAACTAACTACTATCTCATTCTGGGTCTCCGAGACAAGGCTGCGCCTCCCACAAGTCAACAAATAAACAAACTCCCTCTGAAGCGAGTGAAGAACCACGCAACACCATCATCCATTTTTATTTTTATTTTTTCTTCATCTACAGGAGAGCTCTGCTCTCAGCCAATCAGAGGCAATGTTCGTCGAATAGGGCGAATGTTCCCAGAAAATGTTGAGCGAACCTTTTGACCTCAAATATAGCTTCGACAAATACTTCCAACTAGGTTCGCGAAGAAAAGTTTGCCCAATTAAGAACCAACTAGGTTCGCCGAATACTTCCAACTAGGTTCGCGAACAAACATTCGCCCAATTAAGAACAGGCTTAATGGATGAAGCTGAAGATGAAGAACATGTGTTTATGTCCCGAACACAGAGGCTGATTCATGCTAGTTGTTTAAAATCATGTTGTCAGAGAACACTTATATAATGACACAAAAGAAACCAAGTTTAAATATGAAATATATATACTACATATACATATAGAAAGAGATATATTACTAGTACTTACATAAAACAAGGAAACACTTATATAATGACACAAAACAACCTGAGTTTGAATATGAAATGTGTGTGTGTGTGTGTGTGTGTGTGTGTGTGTGTGTGTTTAATAGTTATTATCATATAATAAAACAAGAATTAATGAATGTTAATATAACTGCAGTCTGATTGGGGAGAGCAGGTAGGGGGGGCGGGGGGCCTGGGGGAGGGGGAGAGTCATCAGGCTGGAATTTTATTTACTGGTTCATTTAGCGCTTGTGCGATCATGATCACATTATGTTCATGACGTCGTCAAACTCTCAGAATAGAGACTTACGTACCCCTACCTTACGTAAGCACTGCCGGAACGACTGGCCTTTCACATTGTTATTAGGGGGCGTAACTCTGACTCGAATGAGGTTTACCGGCCCACATCATTTAATCCTAAAGAGAAAGCGTGATGGAAAAAGGGAAAAGAAAGAAAAAAGAAACCAATTTAACTGATACAGATTTCCCTATAAAAGCTGGTTCATTGATGTCCTGATGCCATCACGACCAACTCCTGCTTCTTTGACATGATCCGAACACTGCTGACACCGTCACGGGAGAAGTCAGTAGGTGCGATTTACAATTACGTTTTTTATCAGCAAAATCTACACAGCCGATTGTTTTCCTTCTTAACAAGTGTGTGCGGTTCCATAAGTTCATCGTGAACTTCACCTACACTTGTTTGGAAGAATGCAAACAGGAACTCTGAATTTAACGAAACGGAAAATATGGAGCAAGTTGCTTGACCCTAAAGTCAGCTGAGGGCAGCACATTCCAACAGCATTACTAAGGTCACAGTACTCGCATGGTCTACGCCGATGCGCTTTAAATATTAGTGTGGGCGAGTCCGTCAATAGAATGTCTTTTGGGGGCCTGTCTTTCAAGGTCAAACGCACGCTGACATATATCGTATCCTATCACTGAAACTGATCATAACTTTTTACACTCCCTGGAGTTCTACGACCGCAAAAAAAAAAAGCGCATGCATTCGAGCCGAAAGGTCCCAAAACAAAACTTACCTTTCGTGAACTTCGAAGACACCCAAAACAGCTGCCCCAGTTAATCTTAACAGCCCATCGATCAAATGCACAGCTTTTCGAAATGCAGCACACTGCCACACACACACTCACACCACAAGCGCAGAAAACTGGCCAAAGCGGCGAGTTCAGACAGTCATAGCGAAAGATGGCCGCTCCGCAATGCAAGGAATTTCCCTCGGCATGACGTCACCAAGGTGGATTCCCGAGCTTGGCGCACGCGCGTTTGTTTGAACCCTGGCCGCTTTCAGATTTCTGCTCAAAGCATAGGGATGTAGGTACCCTGCTTGCATGTGCACCCCCCTCAAGGCGCGTGTCACGGTGAACTTTTGTTTCGTCTCCTGGACGCGTTTTGTTCAGTGGAAAGAGGGAGGGAGGATGCGGGAGGTTCGGTGGTAGCCGTCACGCCATTAATTTTAATGGGAATTGCAGCGGCTATGCGGAGTTGGCCCGCAAAAATGCGCACGTTTTCGTCATAGACATCTTACGCTTCACTGATTTGGTGGAACTGTGACTCATTTGTACAACCTGCGGCGGCATGGGTGTTGTTGTTCTTGTTGTTGTTTGTTTGTTTAATTTGAACTCCCAACTGACTACTCAGTTTTCCGGCAAAGGTTCTCTCCCCCCCCCTCTTATACTCCTGATGAGTTTGTATTGCAGTCATCATGCTAGTTTTAGTGAGGAGTTTCTCTTACATTCCCCATACTGATCATGGTGAAGATGTTTTGAAACACTTTGCATGCTGGATCGGTGAGAATCTTCTCTTACACTGAGGTGCACACCTCGTGCTGGAGTTAGGCCATGCGTTTCTCTTGATACTGTAGTAGTAATGACTACACAGAAACTGATAATCCCAGATGTTATCCATTGTCCAAACAAACTGAAGACGCAAGGGCAAGGTCTGACAGGTTACAGCTCGGTACGGCTCACATCCAGAGCTTCACACAGACTAGGCAAGTGTCGGTTGTCACGGGTATGACTCGGTTTTGGGCTGCTATCGGCTCTTAGCGAGTGCAGTGCATGCTCAGGGCGCGGCAGCCACCGACACGCATCGTCTGGCTTCGTCTCGGTACAGACTGACCCGACAGCTCAGTCCCGCTGACATGACCTCGTCCGTACATCTGTCTTTCTTTTTACACTCATCGTGCTGTTTAGTGAGGAGTTTCTCTTACACTCCTCGGGTCATGCTGTTTTAGTGAGGAGTTTTCAGTCTTACACTCCTCGAGCTGGTTTTATTGAGGAGTTTCTCTTACACACCTCATGCTAGATTTAGTGAGGTGTTTCTCTTACACACCTCCTGCTAGTTTTAGTGAGGTGTTTCTCTTGCACTCCTGATGCTACTTCTAGTGAGGTATTTCTCTTACACACCTCATGCTAGTTTTAATGAGGTGTTTCTCTTACACACCTCATGCTACTTTTAGTGAAGTGTTTTCTCTTACACACCTCTCCCGGGAGGAGTCTTCACCCCCCCCATGCTATTTTTAGTGAGGGTTTTTTTTACACACCTCATCTAGTTTTTAGTGAGGTGTTTCTCTTCCCTTCCCGTTTTAGTGAGGGTTTCTACACTCTATGCTGTTTTAGGGGGGGTTTCTTTAAAATCACCCTTTTTTATGAGGGTTTTCTTACACACCTCAGCTGTTTTATGGGGTTTCTTTTGCACTCCGGGGAGCGGGTTTTATGAGGGTTTTCTTACACCCTCGAGCTGGTTTTTAGAAAGGGTTTCCTACACTCCTCGAGCTGGTTTTATGGGATTTCTCTAAATTCCTCTTATTTTTGTGAGGATTTCTTTACACTCCTCAGTGGTTTTAGTGAGGAGTTTTTTTTACGCCCTCGAGCTGGTTTTGTGAGGAGTTTTTTTTACACTCCTGATACATTTTTAGTGGGGTTTTACACTTTGTGTTTTAGTGAAGATTTTTTTTCACTCCTGATATAGTTTTAATGGGGATTTTCCCTTACACCCCTGATGCAAGTTTTAGTGGGGAATTTCCCTTTCACCCTAATGCTATTTTAGTGGGGAGTTTCTCTTACTTCCTGATGCTACTTTTGGGAGGAGTTTCTCTTACACTCCTCGAGCTTTTTTTGTGAGGAGTTTTCTGATACTCCTTAACGGGGTTTTTAGTGAGGATTCCTCTGCACCTGAAGTTTCTTATGCGGGGATTTTCCCCTTACACTCTTGATCTATTTTTTTGGGGAGGTTCCTTTGACTCCCGTGTCATTTTTAGTAAGGATTTTCCATACATTTCTCTTGCGGGTTTCATTTTTATGGGGACTTTTTCTTACACACCTCTGCTTTGTTTTTTCTGGGAGTTTTCTTACACTCTTGATGCTATTTTTAGTGAGGATTTTCCTTTTACACACCTCATGCATGTTTATTCGTGAGGATTTTCTCTTCACCCTCATGCTTATTTATTCGTGATATTTTCCCTTTTACACTCCGATGCTATGTTTTTTCGTGAGAAGTTTCTTTACACTCCGATGCTATTTTTAGTGGGAGTTTTTTTACCCCTCATGTTATTTTTAGTGAGGGTTTTCTTACACTCCCCATACTAGTTTTAGTGTGATGAATTTATCTGATCTCTTCATGCTAGTTTTAGTGAGGATTTTCTCGTACATTCCTCTTGCTAGTTTTGCTGATGAATTGTACACTCCTGGTGCTACTTTTGTGAGGAGTTTCTTTACACTTTTGATGCAGTTTTATAGAGGAGATACTTTTACACCCCTCATTTTGGGTTTAGTAGGAGTTTCCTTACACTCCTCATGCTATTTTAGTGAAGGTTTTTCTTACACCCCTGATGCATTTTTGGTATAGTTTCTTTACACTCCTGTTTTAGCTTTAGCGGGGAATTTCTCTTACACCCCGGGATGTTTTAGTGAAGATTTTTTACACTCCTGATCCCCATTTTTAGTCAGGAGTTTCTCTTACATCCCATGAGGTTTTGCGAGGAGTTTTTTTTGGGTATTTCTCCATGGTTTTAGTGAGGAGTTTTTTTTACTCCGGGCTATTTTTAGTGAGGGGTTTTCTTACCCCCCTGTCCCTTTTTTAGTGAGAATTTCTCATACATCCTCTTGCTGCTTAGTTTAGTTAGGAGATTGTTTCATTACACACCTCATGTGATGTTTAGAGAGGAATTTTAGTTACGTTCCTGGTGCTAGTTTTAGTGAGTCTACACTGTTCCTGCCAGTGATGTGATGTTTAGTGAGGAGTTTTAGTTACATTCCTGATGCTAGTTTTAGTGAGTCTACACTTTTCCTGCCAGTTTTAGTTTGGGGTTTCTCTGACATTCCTGATGCTAGTCAAATTTTGATGAGTTTCATTTACACTCTTCGTGTTCAGTGGTTTTAGTGAGGACTTTCTCTTACAGTCTTAATGCTGACTGAGTTTAATGGGGAGTTTCTCTTACCCTCCGGATGCTAGTTTTAGTGAGAAGTTGACACTCCTGGTGCCAGCTTTAATGTGGAGTTTGTGTTACAGTCTTCGTGCTAGTTTTAGCATGGAGGAGCTTCTCTCAAGACTCATCATGCTAGTTTTGCAATGAGTTTCATTTACATCCCTGATGATGATCGTTTTAGCGAGGAGTATCAGTCTTGACAACTGACCAGAAACAAAAACCAAAAACAGAAGACCGGTCTAGTCTAGCCGGTGATAGCTTTACTCTAAAATTATGCACGCACGCACACACACACACACACACACACACAAAAACACAAAACACACACACACACACACACACCTGGGATGTAAATAAGAATAAAATGGATTAACCCTGAAATTTGAAAGACAGACAGACAGACAGACAGACAGAAGAGCTGCACGGGACTCACAACTTGAGTTGTTCCGCATCAAAACTTGATCGCGGTCCATCCAAACCCCGCTTTTCTGACGAATGTGGTACAGGGCCGATGCTGCTTGGAATTTCTCTTGATAAAATTTTAATACGTTGGCATAAAATTTAAAAAAAAAAGTCAGGTATGGGCCTAATCGCCAGCAGAAAAACGGACCGCTGAGCTGAGTGCAGAGAAAACCAAGTCCTACTGACTGGGACAAAACCGGCAACTGATGATACGGGCGAAGGCGACGACTACCGGACCATTGGACCTTCATGTGTGGGAACTACGGCGGCGTGAAGAGACTGACACGGAAGAGGGACATGGTAAACGATGGTTCAGATACTAAGTTTCGGTCTTGTTCTGAACTTCGCCTTGACGGAGGTGTTGGTTCCTCAATGGGGAGCACTCACTGAGTGAGTGACTGGCCGGGGAGACTTGGAGACGAAATTTGTTCACTGTGAACTTGTTAAAATCCAGCTAACAGTGGATTCTGCACTCTGTCCAGTACTCAAAGTATTGAACCCGGCCAGTGAATTCGGCACGACTGAAAAGCATGAGAACTATTCACGCCCAGTCAGTAACGATCGAAGCTGTCACACTCAGTGAATGGACAGTGCTGTGCCGTGAGAAAAATCAGTCGGAAAATTAACTCAATCCATGAACGGAGAGAGAACCCCTAAAGGGGCAAAACAAACACACAACAACCACCACCACCACCCCCCCACCCCCGGAAGAAAAAGACACCACACACACACACACACAAACACACACACACACCACAACAAAAAAACCCCCCTACAACGAAATACAGAGAGAGAGAGACCCCCCAGAAACCCAGGAGGAAAAAGAGAGAGAGAAGGAGAAGAGAGAGACAGACAGACAGGCAGACAGACAGACAGGCAGACAGGCAGACGGACAGAGAGAGAGACTGAGACACCTGTCAGTCAGCGCCACGTCATGCGTGATAGTGTATTGCGTACAATTCAGGTATCAGTGTATGCGCAAAAATATCTTTCCGCAAGTGAAGTTATTCCTGTACTAGCGAGTTCGTACACTAAACCTGGCCGGCGTTGACTGATGAAATGACTAGTACCGAGTATCGGCACATGCCAGGACCAGCTTTCACTGAGTTTCAGTCTAAGTTCAGTTTCGTTCCGCGTGACCAGTACCTACAGGACTGAATGCACTGACACAACACAACAGTGACTTAACGTAACAACACAGCAGTGTCCATGGCAGTCTACCGTGTTGCACGCGCCGCCTCTACTGAAGTTGGTCAGCACGTGAGATCCGGCCGTGCTTGGCGGCGGTGCCGGAAGCGCCCGGCGAGGCCGGACTGACCCGAAGGTCGGCCAATCACCGCGGAGAGCGAGGGAGGTGTAAGCCAGCTGTGACACTGGACGGTGTGTCACGTGCGCCGCGTGTCACTCCGCACAGCTTGTGACTGACTAGTCCTGCTAAGGCGTCCCCAGCGCAAGCCTAAGGAACATAACTGAAGCCGAAATAAGATCAACGAAGTATTTCTCCTCGCGGCCCATCTCAATGCAGGAGTCATTCTGGTGGTGACAGTGTAGCGATAGGTATATAAACTCCCTCTGGGTGGTGGTGGGGTGGAGGGGGGTGTGTGTGTGTGTGTGTGTGTGTGTGTGTGTGTGTGTGTGTGTGGGGGGGGGGGGGAGAGAGAGAGAGAGAGAGAGAGAGAGAGAGAGAGAGAGAGAGAGAGTGCGTGTGTGGTAGTGGGGTTTGGGGGTGTGTGTGGTGTGTGTGTGTGTGTGTGTGTGTGGGGGGGAGAGAGAGAGAGAGAGAGAGAGAGAGAGAGAGAGAGAGAGAGAGAGAGAGAGAGAGAGCGTGGTGGTGTGGTGTGTGTGTGGTGTGTGTGGTGTGTGTGGGGTGTGTGTGTGTGTGTGTGTGTGGGGAGAGAGAGAGAGGGGGGGGAGAGATCCCATCAACTACCGGCCGTTGTTTGCAGCCGTAAATCTTCCACGAAAAGCGAGCACGGCCTTTCCGCGGTAGCACAGTGGATAGCTCTTTCGTCGGTGAACTTGTTGGACCGTGAGGGTCCTTGTTCTAGCCGATTTGATTACACGTACATCCGTAATGAAGGTTTTCTTGATGGCTTTTAAGTTTTATAAAGCGCTGTTCTCTATCCTCGAGCAGACTGACTGCGCCCTTTGCTGCGTGGACGATTGCGAAGGAGTGTGAAAAAAGTGGCAGCCATCGCCTTGGTTGCTACTGACGTTGGACATCTTTGCACTCTCTCCTCTTCTGCACATCTGGGTGGCGGTGGGACGATGCGTTTGGGCGTGTGTACACGAGCGAGTGTGTGTGTAGTGTGTGCATGTCCATGCGTGTGTGCATGCATATGCATGCATGCATGCCTGTGTGTGTTCTGTGTATGTGTGTGGGTTGTTTTAGGTGTAAATGTGCGAACGTGTGCATGCATATGCATGCCCGTGTGTGTGTGTGGGGTTATGTTTTATGTGTAAATGTGCGAACGCGTGCATGTGTTTGTGATGTGTGCGCGAGCAAGCGTGTGTGTGTTTGTGTGTGCATGTCCATGTGTGTGTGTGCTTGTATGTGCATGCGCGCGTGCGTGTGTGCATGCATGTGTATTGCGTTTTGTGTGTAAATGCGCGTTTGTGTGCACGTGTATCGTCTATATGTATGTGTGTAGCTGTATGTTTTCGTGTGCATGTCCGTTTGTATGGCTGTACATGCATATGCATGCGTCTGCCTCCGTCTGTGTATGTGCACGTGTGTGTAGATCTGCATGTATGTGTGCACGCATAAATGCCCATATGCGCGTGTTGTGTTTGTGTTTCTTTTCTTCACGTACGTTATTCCCCCACCCCCCCACCCCCCCAAAAAAAGGAAATTCTGCAAACTGTATGGTTGATAGGCACGACACGAACAGAAGCCTTACACAGTTTTACACAACCTGAGCATTTATTGAAGGAATTAGTTTAACTATGATCCACTTCAACACATCATTCACATCTTACACGTGTGTAACCACTTAATAATGATCAATTCAATAATTTCTTAGTTTACTCACAATTTCTTAATTTAATCATATATTTGTTAATGTTTAGATGAAAATGTACATGAAAAGAGGAAAAAGGGCAAATGAGAGAGAGGGAGGGAGGGAGAGAGAGAGAGGGAGGGAGGGAGGGATAGAGAGAGAGAAAGGAGGGAGGGAGGGAGGGAGAGAGAGAGAGAAAGAGAGAGAGAGAGAGAGAGAGAGAGAAGAGAGAGAGAGAGAGAGAGAGAGAGAGAGAGAGACTGACAAAAATAAGGATACGGAGACAGAGACAGACAGACAAAAATAAGGATACAGGAAGGAAAGGAAGAAAAAGGAAGAAAGAAAAAAGGAAAAAAAACAACAACAAAAAAACAGCTAATGAAGAGACCAGGCAGACAAAAGAGACTTAATTCTTGGATTTTAATGCACAAGGTCACCTCAGCAAAAGGACACACAGTGACACACACACATACACACAAATAAAAAAATAAAACTAACTAAAAGCTGACAACCAACCAAACAAACAAAAAACAAACAAACAAACAAACAAAAACATATAAATGGGGAGGGCAAATATGTTACTGCTACAGTGTTAGAGCGCTAGAGAAACACATGGTGATGAGGAAAGAGAAAACAGGAAGGAAAAGAATTTACACGAAAACACGAGAAGAAGAAGAAGAAGATAAAAGACAATGCCAGAAAGCATGAGAGCAATGAGAATACCCAACATCAATGAAACGCATGACGGACAGGAAGCTTGTTGTTCTTGGGAACGGTTCCACTGACAAGCTGAGATCAAGACAACGGGTCTATTGCGAAAGATAAACTTTATTCCACAATAAAGTAAACATCAAATTTCCAAAAGTGACACAAAATACAATCATGTCAAAACAGAAAACATGGAGAGAAAAAAAAAAAAGGAAAAAAAAAAATTCAATTTCATTCAAATTGATTAAAGTAGTCAAATCCAGTCATTCCTCCGCAACCAACTTCAACTTAACACCAACCATTAACCAGACAAAAAAAGTTAGAATTTATTTCTACACTTAACATGGGTATTGCTTGTCTCTCGCACTGCAAACCTGTGCAGTAAAATGTACTGTCCCAGAACTGGAAATTATACTCTGAATTTCCAAGTTTTTATTTATTATCATCCATCCCTGGAAAACTGCGAAAGGTCCAGAAGAGAATCAGCTCCATGAACACCAAGGTCTTCATTTTGCTTTCTTTCTTTCAAGTTCCCATCCAAAAATATACCATTTTTGAGGTGGGGGTGGGAGCCACCTCCTTCTGTTTTCTACAATCATACATTCTTTCCAAGGCTTATATAATATCTCATTTAGACAAATCAGGTGAAATCAGTAGAGAGGCAGCCTTTCAGATCGCCACCACCACATACAAGACGGTACAAATCAAAATAATTCAACATCAAATTGACGATAAAAAAAACGGATATAAATTAACTTTCAATAAAAGGAGGTAGACTCAAAAGACAAACGACTGCAGAGGAGGCCAAAACTACAATCCGAAGGGGAGGAAACAATAGAATACAACAAAATTAACCCAAACTGGGAAAAAATAATAAAAAAATAAAAAAATAAGGGTATGCGTGCCTCAAACATGGGTGGGAACAAAACAAAAAAATGAAAAACGTTCAAGCTAATGACTCACAACTGACCAGCACTGGTACTGCTAATTTGATCTGTGCACGCCTGCAGTTAAGATCTGATATGCACTTTGGCTTCACACATCAAATGCTGCAGTGGCTACACGTACGTCTGCTACAGCGCTAGTTACAAATCCTAAGAATGGGCGCTGACATCAACTCCTTTCACTTTGGTTACAAGCCATAACCAACACCAGTGTGTGTTGCTCTGTGACGTCCTGT
Source organism: Alviniconcha marisindica (assembly GCA_018857735.1). Classification (NCBI taxonomy): domain Eukaryota; kingdom Metazoa; phylum Mollusca; class Gastropoda; family Provannidae; genus Alviniconcha; species Alviniconcha marisindica. The sequence goes on along the minus strand of JABMCL010000882.1, from coordinate 892,244 downwards.
ACATATACACAACACCTTTCGCATTTCGCACAGAACACAGAGAACACCACAGCAGGGACGTGTGGTTGTGTCCACTGTACACGCGTCACACTGAAGTCTGTCAACAACATGGTGAACCGGTGAATCAACAACACAGTGAACCGGTGAACCAACAACACAGCGAACCGGCAAACATTCATTTCTGCAGCCCCACAGCACACGCCCAGCACGGCGTCTGCTACCTGCATGACTTTTAATCTCTTTTTCATTTTTTCTCAACACTCTATATTCACAAGATATACAGGGACACACTGACACTCGGCAACAAACAAACAAACAAAATAAAATTTAAAAAAGGCTACTTTCTCAGTGTCAACACAAAGAACAAGTTGTGTTATGTGTGTGTGTGCGTGCATGCATGTGTGTGTGTGCATGTGTGTATGTGTGTGTGTACGTGCATGCATGTGTGTATGTGTGTGTGTACGTGCATGCATGTGTGTGTGCGTGCATGTGTGCGTGCATGCGTGTGTGTGCATGTGTACGTGCATGTGTGTGTGAGTATGAGTGTGTGTGTGTGTGTGTGCATGTGTGCGTGCATGCGTGTGTGTGTGTGTGCGTGCATGTGTGTATGTGTGCGTGCATGCATGTTTGTGTGTGTGTGTGCGTGCATGCATGCATGCGTGTGTGTGCGTGCATGTGTGTGTGTATGTGTACGTGTGTGCGTGTGTGTGTATGAGTGTGTGTGCGTGCCTATGTGTGCATGCGTGTGTATGTGTGCGTGCATGCGCGCGTGTGTGTACGTGCGTGCATGTGTATGTGTGTACGTGCGTGCATGTGTATGTGTGTGTGTATGTGCGTGTGCCCACTCTATGCACAAACCCTGGCATAAAACAATCACAAAAAAAGAAAAGGACGACGCTTTTTTCTCTTCTCCTCAGGCAGACGGCGAGCTGCCCAGAAACGGAAATGTCTGCTGCTTGTGCAGCAGTCCATCCGCCCTCAGCAGCATCCGCTCTCACTGTCAGAGCATCCGCCTGGCGTCTTGACGACGCAACTAGCAAAGAAGTTAAATAAGTCGAGCACTACAGATTTCACGCTATTTTCAGTCGATTATTTTAGCAGGGGCTGTGAGCGCAACGCCAGCCGATGCGTTCACGCACAGCTAGCCCCCCTTGAGATCAAACAGTGGAATAGCCCCATCACAGACCCCAAGTTAGTGAGCTGGGTCAGGGTATGTGGGGGGAGGGGGGTTGGGGTTGGGTAACATCAAGCCCTTTCTCTCCCTTACCCGCTGAACCTGAAGAGCACGCACCTCTTCGGTAGCAAGGTCCGTCATGTAGAAACACAAGGATTATAAAACGTGGGAAACTAAATTGGACAATACATATATTATAGGTGTATCAGTGTTATATATTATGGTAGGAGCAAGTTTTCCTGAATGCGGGCGTTTCCAGTTCCTCGCGTATAGCTGGGGACACTGGGATACCCACAACACCGTAGTTACTGGGGAGAGAAATGTCAACGACAAAAAATCTGAACAACTCTATCAATATTCTAAACTGTACCGTCCTGTCTGCAAGGACCGCAACACAAACAACAAGATCCACTGTACACTGTGCCCACAACAAACATCTTCTGAAACCAAGGCAGGGGGGGGGGGGTTGTTATAGGATGCTGCAGAGACGTGGCAGCTTTCCTTAAAAACAATCGCCCTGTCCGTCCTATTGTTCACCACTGGTTCATTATCTTTCACTTCCAGCTCGGCTCCAATCCATCACACTGCCGACCAGAAATGTATCATCGCCATGGCCAAAACATCCGCCTCTTCACGCCGCCGATTGGAAACGGATCATCGCCAGGGCCAAAACATCCGCCTCTTTGCACCACCGACTGGAAACGGATCATCGCCGGGGCCAAAACATCCACCTCTTGCTCCCTCTGTGTCGCTGCTCTCCAGAACAGACCCTCGCAGGTCCGTCACTCAGGCGCCAGTTCCACTCCTTCATGGTGTTCCTGGAGGCCCCCTCGTCCGACCCCAGCTGTTTCGGTCGCTTGTCTGTGCTCGGTACATGTACAGCACCAGCACCTGTCCCCCAGGAACCGAACAACGCTGTCCTTTGTCTACATTTCACAGCAGCCCCCACCCCACCCCACCCCCCTCTCTCCAGACCAGAATGGTTTCCACAGACCAGAGAGACTTCCAGTCCCTTTACTGTGCCACGTACAACACGGACACAGTCCCTCAAGAACAAATGCTGTCCCTCGACTGCATTTTATAACAGGCCTCTCTCTCTCTCTCGCTCTCCCCAGACCAGAAGCGCTTCGGTCAAGTTACCATACTGTGCTCTGAACAGACTGGCGCCTTTCCAGACCCGAGCTGCTTCTCCTCCTGTCAGTTAACCCTCTTCGTCACTCCAGCTCCGACTCTGCGCTGCCCCTCCACTGCTTCGCTGGGGGCATCGCAGGATGCTGCAGTACCAGGATGCTGCAGCACCAGCCATCACCACAACTTCATCCCGGCCATCGCGAGTCTGCGGCTAATTTTAAGCGCATTCAGTCCTCGCTGAAAACGTCTTCCCCGTCTCTGTTACCGCATGTGCAATCTCTCTTGCGAATCGTCTCTCTCTCGTCAAATCAGTTCTGCACTCCAAGTGGCATCTGTGTGCTGGGAAAGCCCACCCTGCCGCTTCTCAATTCTCCCCAAAACTCAACGTCCGTCATCACAATTCCTCCTCACCAGCAAATCGCTGTAAACAGGCATGCCGGAGGTTACGCGGCAATCGCAACAAATGGCAGTCTCACTGTACGTAAACATACAAATTACCCTACTTCTCTGCTGTCCTGCTGGGAGTGATTTGGCAGAAACTGGCCGAAGTTGCTGCTGGTCACTTCGCTTCATGTTCGACATTGGTGCCACTGCAAGGGAGGCCAGTACCTGAGATATCAGTGCGGAAACACCCCACTGAATATACGCCTCCCCATCAAACTACCCATGGAACAGTGCAATGTCTGGAACAGACTGCACAACAGCAAAACTCTTGGTAGCGCAGCTGACATGCCTCATCAAACTACCCACGGAATAATGCAGTGTCTGGAACAGACAGCGCAACAGCAACTATCTCGGTAGCACAGTCGACTCGCCTCGTCAAACTACCCACGGAATAATGCAACGTCTGGAACAGACAGTGGGACAGCAAAACTCTTTTTGGTAGCACACGTTGTCCTGACATGTCTAGCCGAGTCCTCTGGTCGATGCAACAGGGCCAAATGTCAGCAAGCTGCTGACGCCATCCTTAACGCCATGGCCAGGTTTACCATCATCAAAGCTAGCAGCCAGAGAGTACAGACCCCAGATGCTCAATATTTTCACACCACTCTTGTTTGAGCAGTTCAACAGTTGTTTACCCAGCTGCTGGCTGCTTTTCTTGTTGCCATCATCATTTTTCACTATCAGTAATCAATAGTTTTATATATATATTTATTTTTTCAAAATTAGAAAATACTGAATAAAAATGCTCATGGTTCATAATTTTGTCCATTTTCATGTTAAATAACTCTGTGATCATCAAAGACAGTTTTGCCTATATTGTGCGCATTGTTTTACCCACGCACATGCTTCAACCTTTCGTACGTTTGGATCTTTTGTATGCTTTTCAACTGAAGGTACCCGAGTAATACAAAAAATCATATAACAGAAAAACACACCCACAGACACAGACACAGAGCTTGGTATGCATGAACATAAAGACAAGACATCCACTTGCTATCCATCCACACAGCTCAGGGGATGATGACGATTGTCTTCCATCGTAATGTTGGTGTTAGCAGTCTATTCCACAAATTAGGTATAAAAAGTGAAAATAGCATTTCTCCCCCCCAAAAACAACAACAACAACAACAACTGTAGTTGAATGATGATACTGAAACCCAAGTTATGAGATGAACAGAATATTTCCACTCTTCAAGATGGCAGCTACAACAACTCCATAGACACTTTTCGATGTTGTTTTTCCCGAGGTGGGTTTGAAAGAGCAAACACACAACAGCAGGATAAATCTCCTGGCTGCGGTGACTGACGCTACGCCTATAAAGTCTTGAGCACAAAATCAACACTCCACTTCTGCTTTGTAGAAGGTGGAACGTCCTCTGCTTGGAGATCCTGTACTTAGACCCCCACATCAGTCAATGCATATTATAATTATGATATTCAAGTCAGAACATAGGCAAACTGATATTCCAGTCCAAATGTTGGCAACGAGATAAATAATAAGAGTTAATATCATCATGACTTCCTGGTGGCTTAATTAAATAAACATGGTTCAGTGATGGTTATACCATGACTGGCTGATTATGAACCAACATGATAGAGGTGGTACCAATAAATAATATGCACAGGAACTCAACACGACACATCAAGGCTTAGACTACACGGCAGGTACTGCAATTAATGTTCAGTTCAACTTAAAAGGTTAGCAAGCATCAAACCACTGAAAACACAAAGAAACGCAAACACTAGATCGTCCGCTTCTAAGCACTAGCAAACTCTAACAAATCACAAAACTACTGGCTACTTTCAGGACTTGACGCACAGCATCTTGGACCAAAAACTGATCACTCTACTACAATAAAAATGCTGCAAAAACAGCTGAAAGAAGTTACACCATAACACTAGAAACCTCTGCAGAAAACACAAGGTGTCACATGGTACCATTCAAACTTCTGCCCAAATCAGACAATCGCTCTAGACAGCTGTGAAGCTGGTCACAGGATTCATCCCAGCACGCATTGTGCTCTCTTGTCTGAAATCTCTGTCCTGTGACTGTGCAAACCTCATCAATATAACTGATGCAGCATGTTCAGTCACCACAGCTTTTACGATTTCAAATTTCCTGTTCTTTGAGCTCGAGTTGGAAAACACCTTTGGCCAGATTAGGCCAAAGGTTTTAATATAACTTGCAACCTACTAGTTCTGTCAATGCCAAAGATGTATTAATCACTAGTGAAAAATCATTGTTATTCCAACATGCAGCGAAAGTTGTGCGAGTCTGTGGATGAACTGTAACGGGGCCAATGACGTTACAACCGAGGCTGAGACTGCGCTTGGGTTGCCACATTTGCGTCTGCGATCTGGATCAGACTTAATTAAGTCTGATGTCATGCTCCAACCACGTCAGCTGTCTGCTATCTTTCCAGACCACAGCTCTTGTGTTCCAGACAGCAGGTGACGCATAATGGAATGCCAGCCGCTCTCAGTCCTACTCTAGAGTTGAGCTGAGAGCAGCTCGCATCCATCCTGGGACAGTCAAGTGTAAATGCACCATCCCACGCCCAGCCTGGAAACTGTTGCTGTGTGTCAGTGGCCCCAATGCAATAGACTTCATAACAATACTCGGCATGAAACTGTTTCGAAAGATTTATCTATATTTTTTTAAGCAGTTTCTTCCACGGAAATTGAAATCATTGACTTAACGTTCAGCAATAAAGTTGACCAAGGCAGTTTTCAAGCATGGTAAAGACTGGACCAAGGCTTTACAGGTTACTTGCAGCACACACACACACACACACACCAGAACTGGGCGCCTGTTCTAACTTTGGCCAAACCAGTCATGTGACAACAACCAAAAGAAAAATGTCACAAAACACAATACAGTCATCTGACTTGAGCACAAAGTCTGGAGAAAGGACAGATCAAATGTAAGAAAATCTCTCAACCAATTCAGTCTGAAAAATCACACAGGGCAAAGAAGAAAATTGTTGGAATATTCATTTGGCAATTTGTAAGCATAAATCTTGACTGGCCTGTTGACAAAGCAACAAATATATAACATTCCTTTATAAAATGTTTGTGTGAAACCTTGGTGATCAGAACCACCTGATGACAGTGATAAAACCATGGCAGTGTCCCGTTACTTTTGCATAGTTAGTTTCCTAGCTGATTCTGATGGAACTCTTCAGGGCGAAAATGAATGAAGAAAATGGCAGTTTTTTCAATTTTTTTAGTTCACATGGGAGTAGGGGTAGGGGCTGGGGTGGAGGTGGGAATATGACAAATTGGAAAATGACATGGCTCAATGGTCAAAGCAGATTTCGTTTTAAGACACAATGCGGAAAATTGACAAACTCTCCGCTGGCATTTTGAAAATAACAAGAACAGCGCGTAAGAATAAGAATAATGTTAATAATGATAACACAACGTTGTCAGCTCGTCAGGTGGTTGCTGCCTGAGATGTTTCAAATTTGCTGCTGGCCATTTTCCCTGATCAAGATAAAGTATAGAGCAACATACTTTTCCTGATGCAGACAGCAAGGGTGGTGGTAAAAAGTACCCTCGCTGTTGACAAGATGGTAATCAAGGCAAGGTAGCAACAGAGGAACCGTCCCTTTCCTTGACAGCAAAGGGGGATGGTAAAAAAAACGTACCCACGTTGTCCGCAAGATGGTCATCAACAGAGGAACTATAAAATACACTTTCCTGATACGAGTAAGCAAGGGCGGGTGGTAAAATAGACCCTCGCTGCCAACAAGATAGTGATCGTGTTTGTAAACAGCGACAAAGCCGCTTCAGGTTGTAACATTATTTAATTATCTGGTCATGAACATTATGAGATGGATAGCCACCAGTGGCTATCTGGTCATGAACATTCCAAGATGGATAGCCACCAGTGGCTATCTGGTCATGAACATTACGAGACAGATAGCCACCAGTGGCTATCTGGTTGGCCATGTGGTCATGAACATTACAAGATGGATAGCCACAGTAAGCCGGCAAGGTCTGATGAGTTTTGGTGCCTTTGCCTGAAACTTCCGAGGGCTTGGTGGATACAAAACTGATGGAAAAATCTGAAACTTTCCCATTCCAGTTTTTTTGACAAGACTGCAGTACAGACACTCTGCTCTTCAACACACTCACTGGATCAAGCCAGGCATGGAATAAATACAAAGTAGCATACCAGAGTTTTCGTCTTAAAATGCCATTTTCATAATCATATTGCTGCTTATTCATTTAACAGTGAAATCTCTCTTCAAAATCAGAACAGAATTGTGAAGATACACGTCGGCGACTACAGAAACGGTAGTTAATTCAGTCAATGGTGGATCCGTGATGATGATGGCGGTGTCACAAAAATGCTCGGCGATGGTCGACGACGCGTCAACTGCGCTGGTAACAACAGCTGCAATGTCATGCTCGATATATGTAACACAAGGCTGATGATGTGGGGTGCAATGTGAAGGGAGATTTCTGTGGAGATATCACAAGGAGTGTTGAGATAACAATGTGTTGCATGCTTGCTGCTTGTGGACTTGGAAGTCAGTCCAGTAGGAAGTGACCTGAGAGTCCACCCAGCACAGGGACCTGGGAGTCTATCCAAAAAGGGTGTGACCTGGGAGTCTGTCCGGCACAGTCACTTGGGAGTTGTCTGGGAGGGAGTGTCCTGGGAGTCCATCTGGCAGGGATGACCTTAGGGTCCCTCCAGCAGGAAGCGACCCAGAAGTCCCTCCAGCAGGAAGCGACCCAGAAGTCCCTCCAGCAGGAAGCGGCCCAGAAATAAATCCAGCAGGAAGTGACCCTGGAGTCCATCCAGCAGGAAGTGTCCTGGGAGCATGTCCAGCAGGAAGCGACCTGGGAGTCTGCCAGTTGGGGAGTGACCCGGGAGTCCATCCAGCAGGAAGCGACCTGGGAGTCTGCCAGTTGGGGAGTGACCCAGGAGTCCATCCAGCAGGAAGCGACCTGCGAGTCCGCCTGGTGGGGAGTGACCTGGGAGTCCATCCAGCAGGAAGTGACCTGGGAGTCCATCCAGCAGGAAGTGACCTGGGAGTCCACCTGGAGGGGAGTGACCCGGGAGTCCATCCAGCAGGAAGCGACCTGGGAGTCCGCATGGTGGGGAGTGACCCGGGAGAGTCCATCCAGCAGGGAGGGGCCAGGGAGTCCGTCCACCCAGGGGTGGCACGTGAAGACAGCAGGCCAGGAAGGCAGACAAGTGACGGGAAGTGGATCAGGACGGGGAGGGGGAGGCAGGCAGGCAGGGAAGGAAGGGGGCAGCGTGGCACAGGGCGCGTCATCAACTCATGAAGAAACTGTGTGGCTGCTGCTGTAAACAGAAAGAAGGCAAGAGGTCTCGTCAGTGACTGCAAGGCTTGGTCCGTACCAACAGCATGCAACACTGCTGTTGTTGTTGTTGTTCACTTTTATGCAGCGCCATTCTCTGCTCTAGAGCAGACTCGCTGCTCTCTTGTTGCGTGTGAATGTAAATGAGTGACTTAGCTTTCTACAGCGTGCTTTGGATATCCACCAAAGTGGTGTGGTTGCAGCGCTGTTTGGTTCTTACATTGCTGGTGCCGCTTGAAACTGTTGCCATCTTGGCGCGTTCCGTGTACACCATACAACCATGCACCGTATCACATCGCTTCATGCAAAGACACATACCGCAGGGTGCATGCGTGTTTACAGCCACGTCAGCTGGCCTCAACACTGCAAGGGGCACATCACCACAATTCAACACCACATTTTTCTACTTGATACAGAAAAATCCTTTCAAAATTTACAAACTTTTCACAATCCTTTTTCATGAGCCAAACGTCACTGAAAATGCAAAAACACAGCATGATGCCCCCAATATGGCACGAAAAAGCAACACAAAGGTATGCAACTCTTCCGCACATCTGCTAAAGGGGCGCAACCCTTACTGTAGCTGGTGGCTGACATACTCTTGCCAGTCAAAACTGATAGTAAGTGTGTTCTTTGTGATTTTGCATGGCAATTTAAAAAAGAAAGAATTTAAACTACTGTTCGGTCTTGAGAAATGCAGATTCTGACTGATAAGCTGATAGTTTTTCCCTAGCACTCCGAAGACCATATAATTCACAAACTTTCAAGGCCTTGAAAAGCTTATCCCATTTTCCCCAAACCTTCAAAGACCGTACGAACCCTGACACCACAAAGGCCACATTCTGCAGCAAAACTTCAACAATGACAAAGCCAACCCCATCAACCGGGCTACCGCAGATGGGATCAACGACACCGGTGTGTGCGTGGCAACGTACCTGGAACATGACAAAGTTGTCGTAGGTCTGCATCAGGTCGCTCATCTCGTACTGGTAGAGGATGCCGTAGTCTGCCAGGGTGGGGGAGGACTTGAGGGCGCAGTTCTGGCAGTACACAAAGAACGACTCCTCCTTGCTCCTCTTCACAAACAGGATGTTGAACACCTCCTCCTGCACAAACACAAACAACCGTCTTTCTTAAAAGAGAGAAAAAAAGGAAAAAGAAGGGGCGTATCCTACTTCTTCTGTAAAACACGGGCATATCACCGAGACGGCCATGAGACATCTCGCTCATCTTAGAAACTGAGCTCCACAGTGGTGGACACAAACACCCGCTTGAAGAACTGAGTATGAAGAATTCAGTGGACAAATGCAGCACAAAGAGTGGAGGCTTTTTTTTTTTTTACCTGCCTCACTGAGCTCACATTTCGTAGGTTTCCTTGTCGGCCACGTGTGGCTGTGGGTTGAAGAATTCAGTGGATGAATGCAACACCAAGAACAGATGCTGCGCTTAAAAAAACGCAACGTATACCCATCTCACAGGGCATGGTGGGGTTTGAGTTTTTATTTTTATTTTTTATTTTGGACCCACCTCACAGAGCTCGCAGTAGTAGGTTGCCTCGCTGGCCATGCGTGGCTGGGGGTTGAGTTTATTTTTAAATATTTTGTCCCCACCACACAGACCTCACAGTAGCAGGTTTCCTTGCTGGTCATGTGAGGCTGTGGGTTGATGAGTTTTTTTAATTCGTATTTTTTACCCACCTCACAGTTTCCTCAATGGCCATGCCTGGTTGGGGGTTGAATTTGTTTCATTTCTTTTTCTTTTGTACCCACCTCACAGAGCTCACAGTAGTAGGTTTCCTCGTTGGCCATGCGTGGCTGGGGGTTGAGAGATTTCCCCAGATCCTCCAGTAAGTCCAGCGTCAGCTGTTGCTGCATCAGTGAGCGCTGACACACTTGCCTGCACACCCACACCCACACGCAGCAACATTAAGCACCACCTTGCCATGCTTGCAACCTTTTGCTTAAACCAGAGTAGCAGTGCTCCTACCTTGCGCGACAAAAATGCATATCAGTGGCCTACACTACAGTAACGCTCACCTGTTGCTGCATCAGTGAGCGCTGACACACTTGCCTGCACACCCACACCCACACGCAGCAACATTAAGCACCACCTTGCTATGCTTGCAACCTTTTGCTTAAACCAGAGTAGCAGTGCTCCTACCTTGCGCGACAAAAATGCATGTCAGTGGCCTACACTACAGTAACGCTCACCTGGCATGCGTGTAAATACAAGGGACACGAACTCCACCAGAGGTACATCCACAATTTGCCGATTACAACCGATTTTTTTATTATTATCATGTGCAAGACATACAAATATCATGTCCACTGAGATCAACGAATCCATGGCAACTTTTTCCCATGATCACCTCACACAGCTGAAGCAGGCATCCACCCTACTCCATCCCCCACCCCCTCCCCCCACACCCTTGGCAGGGCACAGACCTGACTTGGTTGTACAGCATGACGTCGTGGGTGCGGAGGCTGCGCGCCAGGTTCCAGGAGAGGTGCACCATGGGAACGATGGACTTGTAGTGCTGCAGCTTGTTGTACTCGTAGCGCTCCACGGCCAGCCGGTACTGCTGGTAGGTCATGGGGCCGACGTTCCAGGCAATGTTGTTGCACCAGCCCTGCACACGCGTGTCAAGACAGAACAGGCAATCAGGTGGAGGGTAATTACTGCCGTAGATGCTACCCTCTCTCTTTGCAAACGCACCAAATACAAATGCTACTCTCTCTCTCTCTCTTTGCAAACACACACATGCATGCACGCACAAACATGCATGCACACACACACGCACTGCAATCACAGGCATACAGACATGGATATCCTGGGGGGGAAAACGACAAGAAAAAACAACAACACCAAAATCCTAGCTCTACAAAACATGTTTACCACAAACATGATGAAAAACTAAATTGACACAACTTATCATGCATTAATTCCATATCATACCTTAATTCACATACCCCCCCACCCCCCCATTTTTTATTATTATAGATAATTACTTCCTTTTTTCTCCCTTTTTATTTTTTTAAAGAGAAAGCGACCAGTCTTTGACAAAGAATTGAGACTATAAGGTTTTGAGCGTTACTCACAATGGCTTGCACCCAGTGGACGGTACCAGGGCCAATCCAGACGAGGTCTCCTGGTTTCTGGACGAAGCGATAGACAGGCACGTTGTGGTCATACAGGTCCTCCAGAATGGGCCACCAAGACCCTTTTAGGTAGTCTACTTGGTTCCTGCCACACCAAAAACGCAACTCGTTAGCATTACCCATCATCACATTTATCCGCATCTCATCTCTCAAAAATTACTTTCATTTCTACTGGCGAGTGTTGATGTTGAAAAGTTTTATCATAAAGACCGCCTTGATAAACATTTCTAAATGAGCAAATACAAAATCTGGGTTAAAGCTCTTCCCCACTCTCCGCAGAAGCTGAAGGAAAGCCGTGACCGCTGCTGCGTATGCAGAAAGTGATCAGTCAAGTTCCAGGACTTTTAACGTCCCATCGACCGCACAGGGTCATTTCAGCACGACCGAGCAACCTGCTTCACAGTCCCCGAGTCTGCAGAGTCTACAGAACGAGAGTGCTGCGAGGGTGAATCACAGTGCACAGACGGACCACTCACTTTTCACACAGGCTGGCGATGACCCCCCAGTAAGAGTCTGGCACAGCGAACCACTCGCAGTCCCCAGGGCCGATGTTGATGTTGACCGAGCAGAAGTTGTTGTTCTCTTGGTGACCTGAACAACATTGTACAGTCAAAATGTTACTATTTCATTCAAGCAGAATGTTGTTTTGCTTTTATTGGTGGTTTTTTGTTGTTGTTGTTTTTGTTTTGATGGACTGAAAAAGCAAGAGCAAGCTGCTTACAATACATACACCAAAATACAAGACAAAATGGACCCACAATACTAGGATATTTCCCACAATGCAGTTATTCTTTCTGAATCAATAAAGACTATTCATATTACTGAATTCTAAAGTCTATCCAGGACCAACTAACTGCCCGCAATGAAGATGAAGAGGTCTAAACTCTATCCTGAACCAACCAACTGCATGCAATGACGACGAAGACAACAGGAACAACAGGAACAGTTCGCTGATACTACAGCAGAACCCCTTTTCTGACCTTAGAAATGGACAGCGAGTGGCTGTGAAAGTGGGGTGTCCACTACTGAGGGGTTATCATCTAAATTAGTTGAACTCAGCAAGTACATAACATTGTTTGCACAAGTACTGGTACATGGGTACTGCAAGCTCACAGCAGGGAGAGTGTAGGGAGAGGGAAAGCCTCCAGCCCACAGGTACAGTGTGTAGTGTGCAGTAGGGAGAGGGAAAGCCTCCAGCCCACAGGTACAGTGTGTAGTGTGGATGGCCAAAGTGTAGGGAGAGGGAAAGCCTCCAGCCCACAGGTACAGTGTGTAGTGTGGATGGCCAAAGTGTAGGGAGAGGGAAAGCCTCCAGCCCACAGGTACAGTGTGTAGTGTGGATGGCCAAAGTGTAGGGAGAGGGAAAGCCTCCAGCCCACAGCCACAGGTACAGTGCGTTGTGTGGATGGCCAAACAGAAAATGGGATGGTGGGGGGGAGAGCCTCCAGCCCACAGTGACAGACAGGTACAGCGTGCAGTGAGGACAGCTGAACAGAAAGTGTAGGGAGAGGGAAAGCCTCCAGCCCACAGCCACAGGTGCAGTGTGGATGGCCAAACAGAAAATGGGAAGGTTGGGCGGGGCGGGGGGAAGCCTCCAGCCCACAGTGCCAAGTACAGCATGCAATGGGGACAGCTGAACAGAGAGGGGGGGGAAAACCCAGCCTGCAGCATGGGTAGTGTGCTGTGAGGACAGCTACAGCCACAGGTACAGTGTGCAGTGAGGACAGCTAAACAGAGAGGGTAAGGAGAGGGAAAGCCTCCTGCCCACAGCCACAGGTACAGTGTGCAGTCAGGACAGCTGAGCACAGAGGGGAAGGAGAGGGGGGGGGGGAAACCCGGTCCACAGTGACAGGTACCTGGTGTACGGGACCCTGGAACCTTCATGTACAGCTGCACCGTGTTCATGCCCAGGATTTTGTGGCCCACGTGACTCAGCGTGTTGCCCCCGGAGACCACGCGGGTGAAGGCCGGAAGCTTGGTCAACTCTGCCAACTGCGCCCTCCATTTGTCTTGGTCCGACAGGTCCACGTTAGTTCCAAACCGAATCATCTTCTTCCCTTTCCTGCAAGGCAAAACAGACATGGGTCAGCCTCAGAACATCTCAGGCTTGCTCTGTGGCCCGTGGCTAAATGGCAGGAACCATCTTATGGAGATGAGGAATAAGTGACTACCATTGTGTTTTATGATCTGAAGATGAGGAGGAAGGGATCATATATTGAGAGCAGTGCTTACTTCTTTGGTTGTGAGGAGTTGGAGTCGCTGTCAGATTCCTTCTCCTGCTTGTGGGAGACTTTGCCTTTGTCTTGCTCTTCCTGAAATACACACACAAGCAGCAAGCCGTCAGGGGGCTGTCCCAATCTACACCAGCTCTCCACCTTGCCCTGAAGCGTCGGCCAGTCAGTCTCAGGATGTAATTGTCACAGGAAATGATGCCCTGAAGAGTCGGCCAGTCGGTCTCAGGATGTAACTGTCACAGGAAATGACGCCCTGAAGCGTCGGCCAGTCGGTCTCAGGATGTAACTGTCACAGGAAATGACGCCCTGAAGCGTCGGCCAGTCGGCCTCAGGATGTAACTGTCACAGGAAATGACGCCCTGAAGCGTAGGGCCAGTCGGCCTCAGGATGTAACTGTCACAGGAAATGACGCCCTGAAGCGTCAGCCAGTCAGCCTCAGGATGTAACTGTCACAGGAAATGACGCCCTGAAGCGTCAGCCAGTCAGCCTCAGGATGTAACGGTCACAGGAAATGACGCCCTGAAGCGTCAGCCAGTCAGCCTCAGGATGTAACTGTCACAGGAAATGACAGCCAGTCAGTCTCAGGATGAAATCACCACAGGAAATGACGCCCTGAAGCACTGGCCAGTCTCAGGACGCAAATGTCACAAGAACTGACGTCCTGAAGTGCTGGCCAGTCTTTTTCAGAATGTAATCATCACAGGAAATGACAAAGACGACAACAACAACAATGAAAGTCACTTCAGGGTCCAGTCCAGTGAAAACTGCCAGTTCAACTTTTTGCAAAAATTCAGTGCTGAAAAAAGAGAGAAAAAGTCCTATACATCCACACTTAAAAAAAGAAAGGTCCTGTATATATATACACACACACACACAATCAACTAACAGGAAACAAACTGGTTTCTGTATTTCCTTGGACCCCCCCCCCCGGGCAAAAACAACAACAACAAAAACACATATGGCCAAACCACCCTGGGGGTAGCTGTATCAAAACAGGTGAGAGCAATGAGGTGCTACCTTGAGTGACTCTTGGAAAGACGTTGCCTGGTACTGTGCGTATCTGGCCACCGTACTGCTGCCGCGGTTGCTATGGCAGTACCACAGGCGTGTGCCATTGTTGTCGCGGTTCTCATCCGGCGATTGTTGCTTCTGCAACACATGACCCATTCGGCTGTAACACCTCGACACTGGCAGGCGAGTGGTAACATGTTTCCAGTACACATACACCGGTGAAGTGTAACCCCCCCCCCCCCCCCCCCCCCCACCCCTGCCAAGGAAAAATGAAGGTATAAGTAGTGTTTACCCCCCACCCCCACGAAACTGAAGGTAGAAGTAGTTACTTACCCCCCACCCCCTGAAAAATGAAGGTAAAAAGTAATGTTTATTTACCCACCCCTCCAGGAAAAATGAAGGTAAAAGTAGTGTTTATTTACCCACCCCTACAGGAAAAATGAAGGTAAAAGTAGTATTTATTTACCACCAGCCCCCCACCCCTGAAAAATCAAGTGAAAGTAGTACCCCCCCCCCCCCCCCCCCCCCCCCCAATGAAGGTAAAAGTAGTGTTTATTTACCTGGGTTCTCACTTCCACCTGGTGATCAGGATTGGCCTCTACCAGAGTTTTCGTTGAGAAGAGTCCCAGGTCTGAAACAAACAATATTCTGTCCAAGTCACAGCCACCTCAGTTCTTTCATTCCACTCACTCACACTCTTCTCTTCCTCTTCAGAAAGGTCACACAGATTTTTTTTTTCAAATCACTTAACTGATTAGATTTTTTAATGCTGAATTTTCAAATCTGTTATTCCATTTCAAACTAGGAAAGATGGTCATTTATTTACTTCAGCAATTTTATTATCTCAGGCACAATGCCCGAGTTGTATTCACCACGCTACACACAGACAAGCGGCACGCAAAGCAAATGCTCTGATCTGCGACAGGAAAATTAGACGCTGGAAACGAGGTGTCCCCAACACCTACCAAAACACACCGCCAGGGATCCTTTTCACTTCCACAAACCCCCTTCTAGTGTTATAACCATGACGTCCATAATGACTACAATGACTAATGTACAGTCAATTCAATTCAAAAACTTTAATCATCCCACAAGGGGCATTTTTCTCATATTTTTTTCTCTCATGCAGATGACATACCTAATTTCAATGCAGTGGCGATGCCACGTATGACGACGACAGGTTGAGTGTGACAGTAGTGTTGCAGCTCTGCAGAGAAGGCATCTTTCTTACTCTCCAACTGAAAATCAGAACAACAAAACACTGTTATCGACAAAGCCAGCAGCGTTCAAACCAGACACCCCAAAGGCAGCAGATTAGAAACAGATGGTCACAAAAGTGCTTGGGCGCTTAGGGCCAATGTGGTTTAGGTCCATCAAACTTTGAGCAAAGGACATTGCCAGAAGTACTGCGCAATAGCCGAAATGAAGTTACAAGTCTCAAAGACATAGACAAACCATGATGAAGGGGGGGGGGGGGGGGGGGGGAGAGAGAAAAAAAGAAAAAGAAGAGGCAATAGCAGAACAGTCCTTCAAAAAAGAGAGCTAGTCACAAAAGACAAGGCAAGAATGACAGCAAAAGATAGTCACAAAAGACAAACGACAATCACATCACAAGCACTGGATTTACAAATGCATCCAGACCAGTTTCAAAGAGACAGCCAGGAAAGTGCAAACCAAATGAGACAAGATGGTGATGGATACTCACATAAACACTGGGTGTGGGCGGATTCAGCTGATCTTTGGGGAGGGGCGGCATAGGGGGGCTTGGAGAACTCGGAGGTTGTAAACAATCCCCAAGTAAGCTGATGGTTACCTTGATACCTGCAAAAGCAACACACGCATCCGGTCAGCAAGCTCCAGTGCTAATGCCAAGAGAAAAACAAACTGCAGTTCCACAACTGGCAGAGAAACCAAGTCCATCTTTTACTTTCAACGATGAACACGGAAACCAAAACTGTCGGCATGTTCCACTTTCATCAACAACAGCCAAACGAACGACAGTCAAGTCCTCAGTCTGGAAGTTCAAGTTCTATTGTCGGCAACACACAACACAAGAATCGTCCTTCAACATCTGCTTATCTTTCGCCTTCAAAAAAGGAAGCACACCGTTCGTTTAGTCAACACTTCCACTGGCATCAAAAATTCACAGAACAGCCATCCAGCTGCAGAAGAGTCATTGTGAAAGGAAGTGCCACACTGAGAAACACACACACAGACGAGTCCCACAAAACAAGCAAGGAAGCTTTGCTAGAATGATTCTGTACACCAGACCATCAGTTTTTCAGCGGCTGTACAAAACAAAAAGAAACTTCATGTGGGACTGAAGATATACGAGAGAAAGAGAGAGAGGGAGAGAGAGTCAGGGGGGAGGGGAGGTGTGTGTGTATGCGGGGGTAGGGGGGAGGGGGGGGGGGGGGGGGGGAGAGAGAAGAAGGGGTAGACATACAGAGAGGGGAGACAGAGAGAGAGAGAGAGAGAGAGGGGAGGGAGAGAGAGAAGAGATGGGGAAGGTGTGTCGGGGGTGAGGGGGGGGGGGGGGGGGGGGTGGGGAAGAGATTGACAGAGAGAGAGAGAGAGAGAGAGGTCAAGTCACCTGATCCTTTGACACTGTCCATGATTTCCTGAGCTGTCATGTCTTTACAGGCCTTCTTCACCTTCCCCGGTTTTGCCGGGATATCCTCTGCCACAGTCTGCGCCGACACTGACGTGGACGCTGCACTGGAGGCGGTGGTGGTGGTGGTGGTGGTGGTGGGGGTGTTGGTCGCTGATGATGTAGTGGAGGTTGTCTCTGTGGGGGTGAGGGGGGCCACAGTGCTACGGAGGTTGATCACAAGTTTCAAGTCATCCTTCTGATACACATACGGAACAGAAGGGCTGGTTTCCGTCGCCACCGTCTTGCCGGCCGCGGACGAGGAAGAGGATGAGGACGAGGAACTGCTGCCCGCTTTAGCCGGCTGAGCTGGGGACACCTGAGATGAGGAGTGCTGCCCTGTTACCATGGTGACGGTGGGCGAGGAATGTAAAGAAGCTGCGCTGGAGCCCGACACGCAAGACACGGGCCCGGCCAAGCGCGACTGCTTGGCGGGGCCGGGGCCGGCAAACGAGTGACTAGAGGCCGCAGTCCGGACCGGCGTGCAGTTCCACACGCCGTATGGGTGACGAATCTGGTGCTTCATGTCCTCACCCAAGAAATTCTCCTGCCTGTTGTAGTAGGCACGAATCTCCTCCTCCGACGCAAACTGCCGACGCAAGGCGGACCCCTCCTGCAGCCCGGAGGCGGAGGAGTAGCCGGGGGGAGGGGGGTGGGGGTAGGGGGTGGTGAGGGTGGACAGCGCGCTGGAGGAGGGTGGAATGTGAGGGGGGTAGTGGCCCGAGCGAGAGGAGGTCCCTGGGGGCACTGGGAAGCCGCTGTGCTGGGGCTGGGGGGCGGTCTGTCCTGGCCTCGCGCCAGCCACCTCCGCCGGAGGACCCATGGCTGCAACACCAAATCACGCACACACACCCTGGTTTACATACAGCACAGACTGTGATAGGAATCGGACAACCTGGGTCAGAATACTAGCTACAGAGCATGCACCCACCCACGCGCCACACACACAGGCACATACACACACTGATGTTTACCCAAATTTTAACATTTTAATTTTAAAATTTGTTTTTCATTTTTCAAACACACCCTTTGCACAGGATTTCACACACACCATCTGTTTCAGATTTGGTCTGCCGTTACGCTTTGCCTCACTTTCAGAGTTAAAAGGCACTAGCTTTGATCTCTGTCTTGTCACCCTCATACACACACACACACACACATGCTCACACACACAGCACCATGCAACACAAGCCAGAGCAGAAGTGTGACGATGGGAAGGCAGAAGGAATGAAGGGAGACTCTTACCTTGACCAGAAGGCCCCATAGCAGGAGGCTGTGCGTGACTCGGAGACACGGCTCCTCCCTGAAAAACACAAAACCAGTCTGTCAAACACTCCCAACAAAGCAAACCATTCTGTGGCATTTCCCTGCAAATAGCAAACATTTCTGTGAAATGCTCCAAACGGCACATCCCACTCTCAGCAACACAAACCATTCTGGAAAAACATTTCTGGCAACACAAACCTGTCTGTGAAACACTCCCCGAAACAAAAACTGGTCTGTACCACACAGGCCATTCTGTAACACAAAACAAACCTGGCCCCTTTTTATCTGGAGGTGCTTTTGTTTTTCCTTTACCTACACAGGAATCTTGGTTTACGGCCGAGCCACAATCGGGTATACGAACATGCCCAGGTAACCGGTGGTTGGTGCCAGAAACACAAAAGTGGGTTTTGCTCCACTTGGATGACCACACCCGGGTTTGGTGCCGGAAACACAAAAGTGGGTTTTGCTCTACTTGGATGACCATATCCGGTTTTGGTGCCAGAGACACAAAAGTGAATTTTGCTCCACTTGAATGAGAACACCCGTTTTTCACAGAAGAGCCATCTCAAGGTCAATCACAGCACAGCACAGTAAGTGGGTTTCCTCCCTTCGAATGACCACACGCCTCAATATCAACTGCTGAACTACCTCCCAGTCTATCTAAATGTAGTGCAGTACTGATTCTAATATCGAACAGACAGAAGTTGTGCTTCTGAAGGTAAACAATTATAAGAAAGACAAATCATAATAATGGTAAGGCTTGCAATGCATCAGTTCGCTGCTTAAGACAGTTCCAGGCACAGGAATCTCTGTGAAGTGGTCCATTACCAGAAAAGACTTTGTGTTTCCAGTCACTCCTATTGCAAGATGTTGCTAGTTATCATGCGTTAGACCGTAAATACCTGAGGCCTCTGCTGCTGCTGCTGCTGCTGTTGCTGCTGCTGCTGCTGCTGTTGATGCTGCTGTGATAACAGCAATTGCTGCTGCAGCTGCTGTAACAACTGGCGCTGCTGCTGGTTTAACTGATCCTGCACACAAAAGCAACCCAGCCATCGTTAACAGAGCGTCCTCCACAAAAAGTCAATGTCAAAATTGACATACTGCTATACTGCACTGAAGACAAACCATAATCTTATTTATTGCCCAAGCTGATAAAAAACGATTTTTTTTTTAGTGTAAGTACCACACACATATACATCCTTGCAAGGGTGTACACGATTGCTCCAGATTAAAAACAAATTCAATTTTCAAAACAAATACGAGGCGATGCCTTATCAAAAGACATATCATACTACAGCTACTAAAATGCATTAGATGCACAAGGATCCCCCCCCCCCCCCCCCCATTTTCCTCCTGCACAGAGTGCAATTTTTCTCTCTCTCAGAAATACCCCAGTTCTGACGCTCCCCAATCATGCACCCATGCTTTCGTCTGCACAGCGTCAACACAACGAACCACTCCTGCAAACACGTGAACCCACACGAAGAAGAAAAAAAAGTTTAAAAAAAAATCAACAACAAAACGGACAAAGAGAAAGCTGATTGACAATATTTCCATCAAACTCCACAACCAACTTTCTGGACAGAGCTAACTTCTCTGACACAGTACCATACAAGCATGCAGCACCCCCCCTCCCCCCCCCCCCCCCCCCCCCCCCCCCCCCATTAAAAAAAGAACTACACTGTCAGTGAAAAACAACAGCCACAGAGAAAGGGGGACAGAGTGAGAGAGCCTCGTGCCACTGACCCTGTTGCTGAGGAGGTACTGCAGGAGCTGCATCTGTGTGGGACCCAGCGGCTGGGGTCCCGGAGCTTGCTGGGGTGGAGGAGGAGGAGGAGGAGGAGGAGGGGGGGGAGGAGGAGGAGGGGGAGGGGGTGCAGCCACCTCGGCAGGCTCCTTTGCTGGCTGGAGACAAAAAAGCGAAAAAGTCTCTTGTTATAACATGTACACACACAGAGGGCACGTCCACCTCAGCAAACTCCTTTGCTGGCTGGAGACAAAAAGCGAAAAAGTCTCTTGTTATAACATGTACACACACAGAGGGCACGTCCACCTCCGCCAACTCCTTTCTGGCTGGAGACAAAAAGCGAAAACTCTCTGAACATGTACACACACAAGGGCACGTCCACCTCAGCAAACTCCTTTGCTGGCTGGAGACAAAAAGCGAAAATGCTCTGCTGAAACATGTACACACACAGAGGGCACGTCCACCTCAGCAAACTCCTTTGCTGGGTGGAGACAAAAAGCGAAAATGTCATCTGCTGTAACATGTACACACACAGAGGGCACGTCCACCTCAGGGAAATCCTTTGCTGGCTGGAGACAAAAAGCGAAAATGCTGTGCTGTAACAGTACACAGAGGGGCAGGGGTGCAGCCACCTCGGCAGCTCCTTTGCTGGCTGGAGACAAAAAGCGAAAATGTCTCTTGCTGTAACATGTACACACACAGAGGGCACGTCCACCTCAGCAAACTCCTTTGCTGGCTGGAGACAAAAAGCGAAAATGTCTCTTGCTGTAACATGTACACACACAGAGGGCACGTCCACCTCAGCCAACTCCTTTGCTGGCTGGAGACAAAAAGCGAAAATGTCTCATTACCACACGCATGTACACAGAGGACAGGTACACACACAGAGGACATGCACACCCACGCACAGAGGACAGGTACACACACAGAGGACATGCACACCCACGCACAGATGACAGGTACACACACAGAGGACAGGTACACACACAGAGGACATGCACACACACACACAGATGACATGTACACACACAGAGGACATGCATCACACACACACACACACATATGACACGTACACAGAGGACATGAACACACACACACACAGATGCCATGTACACACACAGAGGACATACACACACACACACACAGATGATGCGTACGCACACAGTGTGCCTGAACCAACTCAACTCAACCCACACCCTGGGCCTCAGGCTGAAAGAGTGCAGGTGCCTGCATCCAACAAAACCCTGAAGCCACCATTGCACAGAACAAAGAAATGCACCGTAAAGGAGAGGTTCTCTTCAAAGCAAGATCTAGACTTGCATTCCCAGCAAGCCAGCAAGGACAGCAAGTGAGTGTGCAGGACGTTTCAAATTAGACAAGAGACTGAACACTCACATGAAAACATCATCTTACCACAGGTCATGCAAACGATGCAATAGCATCAGCCCGCTTAGCAGTGACCTTACAAATGATATATATATATATATATATATATAGACAGAAAAACAAGGCTCTCTGTGGCTCCTGGGCACCGTACCGTGCAGGAAGGACCGGGTATGGTGTCATGCAGAGAAATTGTAAGTTCAAGCATGTCTTGGATCGGAAACGTTTTACTCCACATTTTTGCCCATCTTGGGGCTTTTTCAAGGCCTGCCTGGTCGGCTTGACTGATTCCTATATAAAGGTTATACTCTCTCTCTCTCTCTCTAATATATATATACAGCCTCTTATTTCAGTCTGCTCCAACACTCACCCGCTTGCGCTTCTTTTTCTCTGATGCCTGGTCATCCGGGGTGGAGCTCTGCTGACTGGCCAGTCCCGCCATGGAGTTGGACATCCCGTTCTGTGTACAACAGTGAAATGACCATAATAATAATAATAACTACACACACACACACACCACACACACACAGCTGGGGTGGAGCTCTGCTGACTGGCCAGTGCCGCCACGGAGTTGGACATCCCATTCTGTGCACAACAGTGAAATGACCATAATAATAATAATAACTACACACACACACACACAGCTGGGGTGGAGCTCTGCTGACCGGCCAGTGCCGCCACGGAGCTGGACATCCCGTTCTGAGCACAAAGCAAAACAGCCATAATAATTATAATGACAATGAGGACAAAATGGCACACAACAGAGCTCTTGTCTAGCCAAGCAACAGGGACAGTGAAAACTGCGCCTGCAAACCGCCACCCTCCCCAGTGCCTGTCTGGTACCATTTTAACCTGCCCTGATTGTGCAGCACATTTTGTGATAGTGGTCACCAATTTCAACGCCCTGCACATATCCCTCTCACAAGCGCATGTATTTGTAGTGTGTGTGTGGGTCTAGGTGTGTGCGTGTGTGTGTGTGTGTGCGCATGCGCATATCCATGGACCTTTGTAAGCCTTCCGGGCTCTTACAAGACCAGCATGACTGCAACAGCAGTGAATAAGTCTAGAACCGGGCAGAGAACGACACACCTGCCGTGCAGGTACAGGACTGACATGAGTGCAGAGATTGACAGACCTGTTGTGCAGGTGCCCCTGGCGCCGAGCTCTGTCGCGAGGTCAGTTCTGCAGGGATGGGCAAACGCCATGCCTCCTCTATGCTGGGCAGTTGTCGAGGCCTGAAAGAACAACACACTCTCAAAACCAGACACAAACGACACTGCTAAATAAAAAATATAAAAAATAAAAGGTGTGAACTTCTTGCACTTTCAGGACAGACATCAGAGCCCTCCTACAACAATCGTTGAACAAACAGCACCACTGTGGGGCCAGCCACAAAAAATGTGTTATTGCCTCCCTTGAACCTGTGTCCCTCACCTTGCTGGACTTGTTAGTGTTGCAATCTTACCAAACAGTGTGCTTATGCTTGTGTGTGTGTTGCAGTCTGACCAACGTGTGTGTGTGTGTTGTGTGTGTGTGTGTGGTGCGTGTGTGTGTGTATGTGTATGTGTGTGGTGTGTGTGTGTGTGTGTTGAAATCTGACCAACATGTGTGTGTGTGTGTGTGATGCAGACTGACAAATGTGTCAGTCTGACCAATGTGTGTGTGTGTGTGTGTGTTGTGTGTGTTGTGTGTGTGTGTGTGTGTGTGTGTGTGTGTGTGGTGTGTGTGTGTGACAAACAGACCTTATTGGTGAGGGAAACATCTTCTGCCCTCCCCCTCTCCCCCCTATGTTTGGTCTCCAGTTGGAAGACAGAGCGGAGAGAGCAAAATAAAAAATAAAAAAAGAGAAAAAAAGGTGGCCACTGACTTGCTATGCAGGTTCTGCATGGGGATATTGTTGATGTTCTGCTGCAGGAACTTAATCTTGGCCGCTATGTTGGCGCTGATCTCATCCTTGTTGCGAGTGGCGTTCAGGTAGCAGGCCAGTGCATCACTCGGCTGGTTACACGTCTCGTACAGGATGGCCAGGTCTGTCCACGCTGCCGAGTGCGACTTGTCCAGCTGTACCGCGCAGATGTATGCCTGCAGTGCATCCATAGGCTGGTTCTGCTGCTGATACAGCACTCTGAAAACACACGTCAACACTGTCTGAAAACACGTGTGAAACACATATGAACATCATCTGAAAACGTCCGTCAAACATCAGCGTCTGAAAACGTCAACGTCTGAAAACATGCATCAACATCAACGTCTGAAAACATCCACCAACATCAAACGTCTGAAAGCACACGTCAACATCAACATCTGAAAACACACATCAACATATGGGCTGAGCTGCTGCAGAAACCTAACACAATGAATACACAGTCTTTTGTGGAAACTTCACATAACGATACGCAGTCTTTTACCAACTGTTGCAGTACTCTTAAATGACACATCGGTATGCATGCTGCTTTGCTGTGAAGAAAGTAGGCAAAAGCTTAACATGCAGTGAGTATGCAGTTTAGCTTGAAGACTGCTTCAAAGCAGACAGAGCATCCATGCACCTATGTAAACACGAAGCGCATCCACCCTGGGTTAAAACAAAACAAAAGGAGGTCCGTCTTCATTCAAACAATCTTGGTTTTATTTTTGCTGGCGTAAGCAACGTGGGCAGTTATAAAAGAAACACCTGACATAATCTGAATTGTTCGCTACAAACTCACTGCTATTTCAGTGGATATTCAAAAACGTGCTATAAAAAGCTATTCACTCATGTAGAATCACATGCGAGTGCAGCGAGTCTGCTCGAGAGCGGAGAAAAGTGCTCCATAAAAGCAATCACCATCATCATGCTTGGAGTTTGCGTTACGTTGTCACTGTGTCCTTACCCTATAGAGCACCAGGTATCGGCATTGGCCTCGGACTTGTCGATCGACTGTCGGTACGAAACAAAGGCATCGTGCACCTTGTTCAGCCTAGAGTAGCACCTGGAACACACACACCAAAAAAGGGGATTTTGTTTAACAATACCTGAAACACACACACACCCAAAAAAAGGGACTTCGTTTAACAGCACCTGGAACACACACACACATACACACCCAAAAAAAGGATTTTGTTTAACAACACCTGAAACACACACACACCCAAAAAAGGGACTTCGTTTAACAGCACCTGGAACACACGCACACACCCAAAAAAGGGATTTTGCTTAACAACACCTGAAACACCCCACCCCCCCCAAAAAGGAACTTTGTTTAACAACACTTTTGTCTAGAGTGCACAAACATATGTTCACGTGACAACAAGTCATCTGTTTTTGGAGACCTAGACTGACCAAAGGTAGTGAGTTGTGAGCACCATCACAGAGCCAAGGCATAAGGACTGCCCTGTATCCCCAAGTGCTCAGCCCACAAGGCGTAAGGACTGCCCTGTATCCCCAAGTGCTCCGCTCACAAGGCGTAAGGACTGCCCTGTATCCCCAAGTGCTCCGCCCATAAGGCGTAAGGGCTGCCCTGTATCCCCAAGTGCTCCGCCCACAAGGCGTAAGGACTGCCCTGCATCCCCAAGTGCTCCGCCCACAAGGCGTAAGGACTGCCCTGTATCCCCAAGTGCTCCGCCCACAAGGCGTAAGGACTGCCCTGTATCCCCAAGTGCTCCGCCCACAAGGCGTAAGGACTGCCCTGTATCCCCAAGTGCTCCGCCCACAAGGCATAAGGACTGCCCTGTATCCCCAAGTGCTCCGCCCACATGGCATAAGGACTGCCCTGTATCCCCAAGTGCTCCGCCCACAAGGCATAAGGACTGCCCTGTATCCCCAAGTGCTCAGCCCATGGGTATTTTTTTTCTACCACCCTGAGGCTGCATCCCCAATTGCACGTTATTGAAGTGCTTAGCCTCCCTACATTCGGGTATTCGACCACCCTGGACTGAACCGCCCTTGCTGTCCTTTACCACAGATCCCCACAGCTCAACAAAAAGGAACCCCCATGATCCCATAAAAGAGATACTGACCCGAACTGACCACCTACTTATGATGTTCCACAAGAAAAGACCCCCACCCCCAAATGGCCTGTACAAAAAAAACAGACCCCCAGGCCTGTGACCCTCGAATCTTGCAAATGAACCCCTATACTACCCACGATCCTCAAACGGCTCCCCACAGCCCCGTAACGCAGACTTTCAGACCCCCAGGGTTTCACACAACAGACCCGTTGCTGCTTCACAAGGGACCACCACTGCATGACATGATAAATCAGAAACGTATCAACCCCCCCCCCCGCAGTAAACAGTGGGACTAACCTGCCCAGCATGTACCATGTCTGCCCGTTGCTTGCGTCCAGGTCCACAGACTTGGTGAGGTTGCTGATGGCACGCTGCTCTCGCTCCACCTTGTCTCCCAGCTGCGGTGCTGTGTGGTACAGCCACCCTGCAACCCCACCCCCACGTGGCAACTGCACCACACACCATGTCTGGCAGCTGCCCACCACAACACACACGCTGTTGTCACTGCACACCACACTCTGTTGGTCAGACCTGCAACACACACAACACACACATGTTGGTCAGACGCAACACATACACACACACGTTGGTCAGACTGCAACACAAAAACCACACATGTTGGTCAGACTGCAACCACACACACACACATGTTGGTCAGAAACATACACACACAGTGCAACACACACACACATGTTGGTCAGACCGCAACACACACACACACACATGTTGGTCAGACTGCAACACACACACACATGTTGGTCAGACTGCAACACATACACACACATGTTGGTCAGACCTGCAACCACATACACACACATGTTGGTCAGACGCACACACACACAATGTTGGTCACCAACACACACACGTTGGTCAGACTGCAACACATACACACACATGTTGGTCAGACCGCAACACATCACCACACACACATGTTGGTCAGACTGCAACACACACACACACACGTTGGTCAGACTGCAACACATACACACACATGTTGGTCAGACCGCAACACACACAACACACAGTTGGTCAGACGCAACACACACATACGACCACCACATGTTGGTCAGACCGCAACACACACACACACACACATGTTGGTCAGACTGCAACACACACACACATGTTGGTCAGACCGCAACACACACACACACACAAGTTGGTCAGACTGCAACACGGACACACACGCATGCTGGTCAGACTGCAACGCATGCATATTGGGCAGACTGCAACACACACACCTTGGGCAGACTACAACACATACACACATGTTCGTCAAACTGCAACACATATGTTGGTTAGACTGCAACACGAACGCACACACACACACACTGGTCAGAGTGTAACACACACACACAACGTTGGTCAGGCATCAACAGATGACCTCAACTCATTTGTTTGTGTTAAAAAGAACTTAATTTTTGTTTTTGTTTGTTTAATTAACAGCCCCCCACCCCCCCTCCCTCCCCACACAAGTTATCAACTGAAAGCCTAGTTATTGCACTTCTCTGTTCATAAAGTCTGCTTGCTGTCAGCCTGACGGAGGGGTCTACCCTGAAAAACTGCGCTATGTTTTGTACCGTTTCATTATTAAAATAAGCAGTCTTTGGAACAGTTTGTGTGTATGTACCATTTCATTATTAAAATAAGCAGTCTTTGGAACAGTTTGAGTGTATTTCAAAAGGGCAGGCAGACACAGTGACTGCAGCAACCCACCCACCCTCCCCCAACTGTGTTAGGGTGATATCAAAAATGATTCATTCAACCCAGTAGCAGTAATTTTAGGAGACCATAAAGAGAACAGGAAGCACATTAGGAGGCAATTCAGCTGCACCCTGTTGAGTTACATTCCTTTTTTCAGGAAATACCCGGCGGAAATTAATAAGTATATAGAAAAAGAAGGGAAAAAAAGAAAAAAAAGTTTAAATGGGGTGGGGGGTGGGGGGGGGGGACAGAAAGAGGACAAGAGGAGGAGCAAAAGGGATTGGCAAATATACTGTCAACTTCTTATACAAGGAT
Organism: Alviniconcha marisindica; assembly: GCA_018857735.1. Classification (NCBI taxonomy): domain Eukaryota; kingdom Metazoa; phylum Mollusca; class Gastropoda; family Provannidae; genus Alviniconcha; species Alviniconcha marisindica. The sequence goes on along the minus strand of JABMCL010000882.1, from coordinate 864,703 downwards.
GAAGATTTGTAAGCATGATGTGCTGAGCAATATCAGTCCTTGTTACACACAGGTGAGTGTGTGTGTGTGTGTGTGTGTGGTGTGTGTGTGTTGTGTGCGCGCGCGCGCACGCATGCATGTGCACATGGAGCTTATACATACATGTGCGTACGTACTTGTGTGTGTGCAAGCATACAGTTAATACTGATGGGGTGGGGACAGGGGTGAGAGAGGTTTGTAAGGGACGTGTGATGAAGGGGTGGGGGGGTTACAGAGAGACAGACAGACAGACTGGCAGAGGCAGGCTGGGACAGAGCCAAACACCGCGAAGTAGCTAAACGGCAGAAGCCAAACAGTGACTGCAACACTCCGTACCAACTGTCCCAAACCTCACAACACTCCACAACTTATCAGGGTCCTGGTACGGCACCACCAACCAACCAGCCTCAGCGTGCCCCCTTGCCCCAACCAGACAGACCCGACCCGACCCGACAGGCAGACAGAGAGGACGGGGCGCGATATTGCTCAACGTGCACCTCTGCACCTCGCGGATTGCATGCCGTGCATGCAGCCTGGTGGGTGGAAGGCTGAGTGCAGCAGCAGGGGATGTGTCAATGGGATTAAGGATGGAAAGAGGTCAAGGGGATCAATACACACCGCGTGACACACTGACACCAATCTCCCCGCACATGCGCACGCACACACACACACACACACACACAGACAGACACCCACACACACACACAGAGGCTGCATTCCAACTCTGTGGGAGGGGGGTCGGTCCTTTTGTGGAACACCGCGGGGTGGCCATCTGGCTCCGTAACTAACGGCTGGTATGGACGTCTCTACTTAAAGCCACTTTCACTTCCTGGTACCGACAATTGTCTTAGCGCATCAGCAGGTATATTTGATAGGTACGCTAGTGGGGGGTCTTCTCTACTGACGCAGGGAGGTATTAGTGGTGGGGGCTATTAGTTGAAAGGACAGTGGTGGTCTATTTTTTACTGGAAATTGGGGACTTTAATGAAGGCATTCTACAAAACAACAAGGGAGACTGCTTCCTGAGGCTTTAACTAGGTGGTCCGTCTCAGTTGGGAGATCTGGGGGTCTTGGACTTGAGACATCAGGGGCTCTATTTTGTGGGACAGCGGGATTGCATTTTGCGAGACATCTGGGGGTCTATTCTGTGGGACAGTGGGATTCCGTTTTGGGGGACATTTGGGGGACAGTGGGACTGCATTTTGTGGGACATTTGTGAGTCCAGTTTGTGGTAGCGACAAGAGAAGAAAAAAAGAATTTGACAAAAAGTGAACTGGCTGGAATCAACAGGAATTAACAAACATTTTCTACAAAGGAAAACGGGCAGGAATTAACGTTCTCTTCATCTAGACCAGAGACAGGGTTGCTGGACCACGCTTATTTCCAACAAGACAAGAGACGGGGTCACTAGACCACAGCTCTTTTCAGCAAGACAAAAGATGGGGTCACTGGACCAAAGCTCTTTCCAGCAAGACAAAAGAGACGCACCCCATCCTGCCCCTACCTTTCGCTTGGTGAAGAAAAGAACACCCACCCACACCCACACAAAAGGTCAACAGAGAAAACTAGCTCCTTCTTCCATCTTGAAACAGATTTTGTAACCACGTGTGCGAGTAACAACCACCACCATTGCTAAGAACTTCAGAGTTCATCCCTGGTCAAGCTGAAGCATTAACTCACGAACTGACGTAGTCCTAACAACGTGCCTTCCATACATGGGGCATGTGTGTTGCGCACATTTTTCCTCCAGTCTTTTTACCGTCAGCGCCAGAGGGGTGACGCGTGCGCCTTCCCACAGTCAATATTTCACATCCATTGCAGGATTACAGTCATCGGATTCCTCTGGCAGCACATACATCTATTCTCAACTAGCTTTGCTCTTTCTGACGTCAGTCAGGAAGTCGGTCATTCACTACAGCTCACGCAAGAGCAGACACCACAAACTTGAGCAGCACGACTTCAAAATCAATACACCATACCTACAACTCCTTCACCTTGCTCACTTCATACATTGAGGTCACAGTACTTGTGTGCTCCAAGAAACAACAGCTGAAGCCTTCCTACTTACCCGGAATCTCCTTTCGTAGAACTGAGCAGTAGTTCGCCTGAGCGTTAATCTAATATGCAGGACGCTGTAATACGTGTATCAAGACCAGCCAGCACGCACTGATGGCAGAAGTACCTCTACTGACATAAAACTCAAAGTCAAGGCATCATTCAACAAGGCAGCAGTGAAGAAGTTAGAAAGTGCTCCTGACCCAAGCTACGAAAGATGACCTCTGAAAACATGCAGCCACCAATTGATCCTTGGTCCGTTAGCTGCATCTGTAGTAACCACATGGCTCAGTTACCACCTGCGACTGCAAAACTCTCAACAATAAGTCACTACTCCCTACAGTCAACACAGCATGTGGAAAAGTCCTGTTTTTCACTGGCAAAGCAGACACGCTTTCAGTGTTTCATTCGTTCATGCCAAAGTGACCCTATGCAGTTGACAGGATGGTAAAATCCAGCGACTAACTAGTACTAACCAGCGACTGACTAACTAGTACTAACCAGCGACTAACTAGTACTAACCAGTGACTAACTAGTACTAACCGATCTTTCTTCATCCCTGATCTGCGGAAGAAAGGTGCTCCACCACCACAGACTTCAGGCCGAAACAAGCCCCCCCCCCATCCCCCACCACAGAAAAGAAACCCCACTCCAACCAACCCTAGAAATGATGAGAGGTCAGTCGCAGCCTCTTTCAGAGTGACATGTCACACAGGTTCCCACAAATTTGCCTGTCTGGCCTCCAGGTTCCCTAATCAATGCCTGCTGGAAGGGATCCATGTGACCAAGACGACCTGCTGGCAAACACACTTCTTTAACCTGGACACACTGACCCATATTCAGCTGCAACTGGGTCAGCGAAAACGCCAGCCTGCATCTTCCATTGATCCAGAGGCAGGCACAGGGACACCACCACCACCACCACCACCACGTGGAGCAGATCCCCAGTAACGCAGGTTTGGGGTCTCTGTGCCGCTTGCCATGCCCATGCACTTTTCATGCTGACTTCACAACTGAGATAGGAGATCTTGCGAAAACCAGAGACAAGAAGGTATGTCAAAAACAAACAAAAAGGGGGAGCTGAGGTGAGGAAAGAGACAGCCCCCCCCCCCCCCCCCCCCCCCCCCCCCCCCCTGCGTTTCCTGTTTCCCTAGAGAATTTAAAAAAAAAAAATGTATGTGCTATTTCTCTGATTGGAGCACACAGCCCATTACAATGTACATAAAAGCAAAGAACAAGGAAGCAAAGAGAGATTTAAAAAAATATATATATTAAAAAATATAATAAAAAACACACTCCAGACCCCCATAGGCCTCTTCACAATGATTATGGCAAGACAACAGCAAGAGAGTCAATGTGAAGAATCCACGCAGGAAGGAGGGGAAAAAATCAGAACATGTGATAAGTTACTAATGACGCAATTCTTCTCACTTCCTACACCAGTGAACTACACATGGTGAAGATCACAGACAGTGAGAATTACTTCGTGAGAGTTCTGAAGAATCTGGACGCTGGTCTTCGATACACGTGCGAGTAACAAACTACAGCTGCCGATTTCCTCCGCACGTTTCCATACCGCACCTGCTCTGTTCCGTCAAAGAGATGCGTACAACAGTGCATGCACCACTACAAATCTATAGACTCTAGCCCATCTACAGCACCTGGCTGACAACACAGCCAACAGGCACAGAAACCTACACCTCTCAGTCTGCTTTAGAAAACAACACACACGCACGCACAAATGCCGCGTGTAAAACACAACAACAGAACAAAAACAAAAAAACAAGTGGCTTTCAGAAGCTGCTAGACTCGATAATAAAACAGAAATGCACGCTGCGGCACTCAAGACGCCTGCTGTCCCTCGGCTGTCCCGCCACTGGGACAGCCCCGCCACCAGCTGATGCCCGAACAAAACAATCCCTAATCCTGCTAATGATGAAACACAGTAGCAGGCGACACCGTAATTGAACAAAGCAGCAAACACAAAACTCTCCATCTGTTACAGCAGAGGAAAGGGAAAGCAGGAGGGAAGTGGTGGTGGTGGTGGTGTGTGTGTGTGGTGTGTGTGGGGGGGGGGGGGTTGTCTAACAAAAACCCATCAGGAAAGGACTAACCCCCCCTAGGGACAAAAGCCAGACTGGAGCTGAATGTGTGGAACACATCCCCCAGGCAAGCTTGGTAGGTAACCAACCAAGGTGGGTGCTTTTTCTTGAGAACAAAATGGGCAAAATCGGCGTCCACAGTGGCCTCCAAAGCAAAATGCAACATGGAAAGAAATGCTGAGAAAAATGCTCATACACACCACACACAGAGTCAACCACAAACATCCTGAATGTGGGGTGGAACGGGGTTGGAGGGGGGTGGGGGGGGGTCATTACAGCCCAATGTCATCAATCATTTTGCAAGTGTGCTTCAACAGCATGGCTAAGTGTTTCTCATGTTAAAATTATCAATGACGAGGCTACTCTGGTAAGACAGGAGTCGTAATTGTCATCACCATTACACCATGACAGCAAACACAGTCAGCAAGTAAAGTGTTCCTGGTGCGTGCATGATAAAGCAGCAGGATCTGATATGTTCACACACAAGTGTTTGGATTGCGTCACACAGCAGTTGGCTTACCAAATCCTGTTGACACGAAAAGGAAGGAAGAAGAGTCACAAAACAGGTGGGGGGGGGGAACCCTAGATGAGGGGAGTGGCAGAGAGGATTGTGTGTGTGTGTGTGTGTGTGTGTGTGTGTTGTGTGTGTGTGAGAGAGAGAGAGAGAGAGAGAGAGAGAGAGAGAGAGAGAGAGAGAGAGAGAGAGAGAGTGAGGTGTGTGTGTGTGTGTGTGTGTGTGTGTGTGTGTGTGTGTGTGTGTGTAGTGAAGTGTGGTAAAAGAGAAATATAAATACCATTCTCTTTATCTTCCGACCTCGACAGGCGACGTTTGTTTCGACATCGAATACCTAATTTAATCCCACTGTCCAGGACACGACACTCCAACACCGACGCCGTCATTCTGAACTAATGGCACTTTCTCCACACAAAAATCGAATTCACTTTCTTCCTTCAATTTAACACTGTACAGAAGTCCAATGAAAGATTCAAGGCTGGTCAAGAGGCGAAAAATGAATAAAAGAAGTCCATGCTGACATGTATGTACATGAAAAGATGTGAAACTTTCTCAAGCTCCTGAAAATCCCTAAACACGTTGTGGTGAACGGCACGGCAGACACACGCACGCACGCAAAAAGTTGTAAAGTTGACATAAAACACAATTCTGCTGCTAGTGCTGCGACTCAGCGAGCAAAATGAGAAAGGTGCTGTCCACTGAAGAAAACCGATCAGGAAATTTCCGTCATCAAAACTGAAAGTCCCCTTTCCACCACACTAGGAATACCCGAAATAAAAAGACAGGGGGGGGAAACACGCGCGCCCATGGGCCATGCACACAGAGGAGAAGAGTGAGAACTTGTGCCAAGCAAGAGCAAGAAGGGCTGACATTTATATTCCCGCTTGCCAACCCACGTAACAGGCCTCTCACACACGCAAGTGCACAGCCCTCGGCCTGTGATTGGCTGAGAGGCTGTCTGCGTAGGTTCACTGTGTGCAGCACTGGGGGACAGGAATAGATACTACTCTCCAGTCGTCATATGTCGTGATTCCTTCTTTGCACTTGTAGCAAACAACTGATAGTTTTTTGGGGGGAAACAGAATACATATTCTCTCCTTTGTACTTCCTCGCGCACCACTTCCCCCTTTGCTGACTCGACAGGACAGCAGCCAGCATCACTACAACAGGGTGGTTTAACATCACCTATTTTGGTCACCTTTCATTCACCATTCCCCACCTGTTTACACCTGGAACTGTTTACCTACAAAATCGGTTTGAGGGAACAGGCTGGGAGGAGAGGCGAGCGAGAGAGAGAGAGAGAGAGAGAGAGAGAGAGAGAGAGAGAGAGAGAGAGAGACAGACAGACAGACAGACAGACAGACAGACAGACAGACAGACAGACAGACAGACAGACAGACAGAGACAGAGATGGAGTGGGGGAGAGGCAGAGATAGAGAGAGACGGAGGGGGGAGAGGCAGAGAGAGACAGAGAGGGGGAGAGACAGAGAGGGGGAGAGGCAGAGAGAGAGAGAGAGAGAGAGAGAGAGAGAGAGAGAGAGAGAGAGAGAGAGAGAGAGAGAGACATAATTTATTAGGCTCAAACACAGTTTCATATGTGAAAGTTTAATTTCTCAAAAAATAAAAAGCCAGGGTCAAGGGACATATAAAGTCCTCTCACGGAAAGCCCTCTGCCCTCATTTTGGGGTGTGTGGGGTGTAAAGCCCTCTGCCCTTAATTTGGGGGTGGGAGGAGGGGTGTAAAGCCCCCTGCCCTCATTTTGCGGGTGGGTGTGTAAAGTCCCCTGCCCCTCATTTTGGGGGGTGTGGGGTGTAAAGCCCCCTGCCCTCATTTTGGGGGAGGGGTGAAAGCATTTTGGGGGTGGGGGTGGGGTGTAAAGCCCCCTGCCCTCATTTGTGGGGGGAGGGGTGTAAAGCCCCTGCCCTCATTTTGGGGGTGGGGGGAGGGGTGTAAAGCCCCCTGCCCTCATTTTGGGGGTGGGAGGAGGGGTGTAAAGCCCCTGCCCTCATTTTGGGGGTGGGAGGAGGGGTGTAAAGCCCCCTGCCCTCATTTTGGGGGTGGGAGGGGGGTGTAAAGCCCCCTGCCCTCATTTTGGGGGTGGGGGTGTAAAGCCCCCTGCCCTCATTTTGGGGGTGGGGGAGGGGGTGTAAAGCCCTCTGCCCTCATTTTGGCGGGGGGGTGTAAAGCCCCCTGCCCTCATTTTGGGGGTGGGGGGAGGGGGGTGTAAAGCCCCCTGCCCTCATTTTGGGGGTGGCGGGAGGGGTGTAAAGCCCCCTGCCCTCATTTTGGGGTGGGGGGAGGGGGGTGTAAAGCCCCCTGCCCTCATTTTGGGGGTGGCGGGAGGGGTGTAAAGCCCCCTGCCCTCATTTTGGGGGTGGGGGAGGGGGGTGTAAAGCCCCCTGCCCTCATTTTGGGGGTGGGGGAGGGGTGTAAAGCCCCCTGCCCTCATTTTGGGGGTGGGGGAGGGTGTAAAGCCCCCTGCCCTCAATTTGGGGGTGGGAGGAGGGGTGTAAAACCCCCTGCCCTCATTTTGGGGGTGGAGGAGGGGTGTAAAGCCCCCTGCCCTCATTTTGGGGGTGGGGGAGGGTGTAAAGCCCCCTGCCCTCATTTGTGGGGGTGGGGGTGTAAAGCCCCTGCCCTCATTTTGGGGGTGGGGAGGGTGTAAAGCCCCCTGCCCTCATTTTGGGGGTGGGGGTGTAAAGTCCCCTGCCCTCATTTTGGGGGTGGGGGGAGGGGTGTAAAGCCCCCTGCCCTCATTTTGGGGGTGGGGGTGTAAAGTCCCCTGCCCTCATTTTGGGGGTGGGGGGAGGGGTGTAAAGCCCCCTGCCCTCATTTTGGGGGTGGGAGGAGGGGTGTAAAGTCCCCTGCCCTCATTTTGGGGGTGGGGAACGGGTGTAAAGCCCCCTGCCCTTTTTTTTTGGGGGGGGGGGGAGTGTAAAGCCCTCTGCCCTGACATTTAGACACAATCTGAAGCTTACATCATGTTGACATTTTAAGACAACAGTTTAAATTGCTTTGACATTCTGAGACAATCTGAAGAGTTTACATGCGCACTGAGTTCATTTTCTCTGCACCAACAGTACTTTTGAATTCTGAAGCCAGCTGTCTTGCAAAGAATTAAAATCTTCCTTGGCAGGAGAATGTACTGGACATGTTCGAGTACTTCGGAGTCACTTGGGTATATCGGAGACAAACACACTAACTTGATTTTTTGTACATGCAGTTGTCACTCTGACTCGACTTTTCATGCATGCAGATGTCAGAGTTAGACACACTGAATTAACTTTTTATATATCAGTTACTAATGATAACACAACATCATCCTTGTAACATTATATGCACAGATACTTAACACTGGGGAAAAGAAACAGACATAATCCTCAACTCCCTCTGGTAAAATTACAAACAAAAAAGCATTATATTCCAAACAACAACAACAAAACAAACAAAAAGCATTATATTGCAAACAACAACAAACACACACACACACACACACACACACACACACAAAATCCACTTGACACTGCACAATAAACTGTTGACTTATGTTGTAATACACAAAAACAACATACAAAGTACAACAACAACAACAACGGTAAATACTTGTTTGTACTAAGTTAATGTTCACTCCATCAATAACAAACATGTTTATTCCACAGGCTTGGGGGGAAACGCAAGCACCAATCAATGAAAGTCTGAAGGTCACACTGACGCGCCAAGACAAAAATCAATGGAGCACCTCTGATGACGAATTTTTTTTTTTGGTGTGCATTTGCGCACAAGCATGAACATGTTTTTAAAATGTTTGTATTCTGCAGCCAATTACAATTACACAGATTTGGTAGGCGAGAGGTGGGTGTGCAAATCTTTTAATGTTTGAATAGGTGGCGGCGGTATTTTTTGTTTGTTTGTTTCCTTGATGTTCAATTCATTTGAATAAAAACAGATATTTTCGCTGGAACACTCACAGCACTGCGTTGGAAGATGAAAACAAATTGTTTGCTTTGCGCACGCTGGAACGCAGTGCTGGCCAAAGACGGAAGTGCTGTCAACCCGAGCCAGTTTCAAACTGCATTTCAAACCAAGTGATGAAAAACACTCAACACAAATTAACACTCTTCTGCTTCTTCTGCATGTTGTGTAATGGACACTGTTTCTTGCGTGGCTCATGAAACCAATAAAGCCAGGTCCATTTTTCTTACTGTCCTTTTTGCGAGCTTTTATGCTTCTGATAAAAAATTCAGGCCACAGCTGACAGCCTCGACTAGACTTGCACTCTCGTCTAGCAAACGTTTCGCCTATGTTAAAGGACCACAGTTTGACTTCTGCAAAAAAACGTGTGTGCATGTTTTTTTTTACCTTCCAACACATCAAAAATGACTTTTGAACTGGCTATCATTATCTGACTGGTTGCGACAGCCTCAACTGGACTTGCACTCTCATCTAGCAAATGTTTTACCTATGTTAAAGGACCACAGTTGGACTTCTGCAAAAAATGTGATTTTTTAAACTTCCAAGTCCAACCCATCAAAAATGACTTTTGAACTGGCTATCACTATCAAACTGGTTCCCACCCCTCTACCCTACCCCCACCCTCCTCCAAGAACTCCAGTTTGATCCACCCTCTTTTAAATACAGGTCCATTTACCTGCACTTTGACAGTTTTCGAGCTTTTCAGCCATATCAAAGAATAAGCATGCCACTGAAGGCAGAAAGAGAGAGAGATGCTGGCAACAGACTTCAGAACTGCCAGTCCTCTGGCGCTTGGAATGGAGTCAAGATGGGGCTAAGCATGCCAATCCGTTGAACTGGTATTGTCATCGAAAGGGGCAAATGACTATGGTGAAACCCTTGACACAGGGCCGTTCCCTACTTTAAGACCGCCCAGTTCAACATGCACTCTTCACATGCAACATTTAAAACCAGAAGTTTCCACACCTACCTTGCAAGAAGCTAGAGTACTACACTACTTGCACTCGCCCTGATATAACCACACTGGTTGACTGGGCGTAAAACACCAATTTACTTACTTACACTACATGCACCTAGGCTCAGCTAAAATTCAGCACACAAAAAAGTCCCCCCTCCCCCCAAAAGAGAAAAAAACCACACCAACATGAAAAGCAACACTAGCCCAGGAGTTTATGTAACGGCTAGCACCAGAGAAGGTTATAATCAAACTCAAAATTCACTCCTTCCCAGGTGACGCAACACACAGACTGAACTGCCAAAGCCAAACTCCAATTTTCAAGCAGGTCCATATTCTTAGTTTATATTACCACAGTAAGTAAGTAAGTGGTGTTTTACGCCCAGTCAACCGAGCATTATATCTTTAAAACTGACATACACGTAACTGTTAACAAACTGGACAGAAGGATGATGAAGTCTCATTTCAATGTCTACATACATATCCGTACAGACTATCAATCAAACCGGACAGAAGGACGATGAAGTCTCATTTCAATGCCTATATATGCATATCCCTTCAGACTATCCATGGCAAAGGGGGTGGGGAGCGGGGGTTGGGGTGGGGGGGGAGAGGACGAGAGAAGAGGGGTGCAGTCTCCACTTACAGTACCCAACCTGTGAGCGTGACCCATCTTGAACTGTGAGCAGCAAAATGTCGAACACACACACAGACCTGATGTGGTTTTCATCACACCACCAGACTGATGCGCAGTAAGAGGAAGGAGGTGGGCAGCTGACAGCAGAGGTGAAGCCTACTCACCGAGTTGACGCAGTGCAGTTGCCTTCAGCGCTGCCTGTAGGTTCTCCAGCAGCAGGAAGGTTTCGTAGGAGTCTTTTGCTGCCTTCGCTTTGCCCTGCAAGTGAATCATGGCAAAGACACTGACCCACTGAATAATACCACCAATGAATCATTGCCTTCTATAATCAGCATCTCACTCGGGGGAAGAAAAAGAGATCACAAAAAGCAGTAAATCAAAATATCTTGCAGGTCGATTAGGCTACAATTTTCTCTTAAACAAAGTTTACGTAAGTAAACATGGTGCTTAACATCCACAGAAACCATAAGGCTTATTAGGGACGGGGAGAAGGAGGGGAAGCGGGTATGGAGGTGCGGGAAGAGGGAGATTATATACCTATCGCTACACTGTCACCACCAGAATGACTCCTGCATTAAGATGGGCAGCAAAGAGAGCCATTTTAATGTTTCATTAATTGTGAGGGACAAAGTCACAAGACAGGGTCCACAAATCACAACTTCTCAAGGAGAGACGAAGCAGATTTGAACCGAGGTCCCTCTGCTTACCAGCCTGATGCCTCACCTCCAGGCCAAACCAGCTCACAAATAAGGTTTGCCACCCTATGCGACAAAATACCCTCCCTCTCAGCTGTTTGCCTAGACACTGTAAGTCACAGTGTTGTTGTCCATACATAGATATGTGCCCATTTTGTTTGCACCTGGTCTGTCAACAAACGTAGTTTGGTTGCAGAGATCAGAGGTACAGAAAATGTGGGACTGACAAACATTCAATAACATTCTGCAGCTTTGCACTCTACTTGACCTTGAACACAATAGTCCAAACTTCTAACAAGACATTCCAACCAATAAGTGATGTATGATCGACTGAAGTTTCATTGCAAAAGCCAAAAGGATCAGACATAGCAGGAGATACACATAATTATAATCACATGAGCCATCACCTTGACCTGACCTTGAAAGACAGCAACGTCATCTTTTTGCATTATAGTCTGACTCATGATGACGCATACCATACAAAGTTTGGTCGCAAAAGCCAAAAGGATCAGAGGGCATAGCAGGAAATATACATATAATCATAAGAACCATCACTGTGACCCTGACCTTGAAAGACAGCAAAGTCATCTTTTTGCATTACAGTCTGACTCATGATGATGCATACCATACAAAGTTTGGTCGCAAAAGCCAAAAGGATCAGAGGGCATAGCAGGAGATATACATATAATCATAAGAACCATCACCGTGACCCTGACCTTGAAAGACAGCAAAGTAATCTTTTTGCATTACAGTCTGACTCATGATGACGCATACCCTACAAAGTTTGGTTGCAAAAGGCTTTACTGTAACTGTTCAGAACATAATTGTCCACACAAACCTGAACTGAAATTCTGACCCTTTGCTAGGACCTTGACCTTGAACATGGCAATCCAATCTTTTGAAAAGATATTCCGGCTTATGGTGATGTACCATTGATACATGTTTGGTTGCAAAAAGAGAATTAGTTCTGAAAATACAATAGAAACAGTCTACAACAGAAAAAGTCAAATTAATACGAAATAAATAGCACAAGCATTACACTTTTAAAATGTTTTTGTTGTGTGCCAACATTATCTCCTTTTTTCTTTCTTTCTTTGTCAGTTGCGTGTGCATGTGTGCACCTGACACATCGCTGTATACATTTTCATTTTCCAGTTTTGGTTTCTTACAGCTTTAATTCTTTTCTTTGCGTGCGTGCACCAGATGCATTACTGTATATATTTTTTATTTCCCTGGTTTGGTTACAGCTTTCTTTTTTGTGTGTGTTTGTGTGTGTGTGCATGCGTGAAAACCTGGTGTATTACTGTAGATATTAATGCTCTCCAGTTTTGGTTTGTTACAGCTGTCTAAGATCTCATTTTACTGCACATCGTCGCAAGCTGAGATGAACCAGAAGGTCTCCGCCAGGCTTGCTGATCAAGATTTAGAAGTCAACTGAAAACTCTGAATGGGTGTTTTGTTCTCACTCTGTCAAATGCTTTTGAACATCACATTTTATTTCGATCTACATACCTGCACCTCCAGTAAATGAGCAATGTGGATTCTCCCTGTAACCCAAAAAGTCGCTGTTAAAAAATATTTTAAAAATCATTCTTGTATAATAATATAAATATATTACCTTAATTACTATTTATGTACGTCCATGTTACTTCAGTTCACAACAATTCAACATTCAGAACTACATAGTCTAGACACAAAATTACATTCTACTTTGTAGTCACAAATTTTCTTTAAAGTCGAAAAGAAACAAGTCACTCTTACTTGATTGTTTAAAACAATTACCACCGCATTGTCAGCAAAGAAAGCAGCAGTCGTGTGTGCCCTGTCTTTTCTCCAAGATCTAAGTATCAGCAGGATACTGATAGTGCTTTACTTGCAGGTACGCATGTAACTGATGGACATAAGGCTGCACTAATTGTTTGTTAAGATCACCTACACACAAAAGTCATTCACTCACACACAGACACACACACATGAAAAAGCATCCACAATGGTGTTCCATACAGAGGTTGACAGAAGAGCAGGTGAAAGTGGCAGTCAAGAGGGGCACGATGACCTGTGCATCACCAGGTTGTGTCAGGTGACCCAAACCATACTCGCTTTTTACCCCCCCCCCGCCCCCCCTTTCCCCCCTACAGTCTGTGTTTCATTCTTTTAACACCCATCTTGCTTGCTCATTACCCTCCCCCCCCCTCACCCACCCCACCCCACATTATGCTCAACTGGTCCGCACCACCACCTGTATTGTGTGGGGGGTTCTTTGTTGGATGTTGCCAGTCTGCAGCACTTAGCCACCCCCACCTGGAACTTTTCCTCGTCCCCTCCATCCACCCCTCACCCCCACCCCAATTGCCCACCCCCACCCTCCCTGTGCCAGACCCTGGTGGGCTGCAGACACAGAGGCCAAGGGCCCCTCTGCTGAGAATCCAAAGCTGTTTGGTCCGGAGGAGGTCAAATAATAGCTTTGGCCTTTTTGCCTGCTGCCAGAAATTGTGCATTTCTGATTTCTGCCATCCCGGCTCCCTTAACTTCCCCCCCCCCCCCCCCCCCCCCCAAACACAAAATGAACTGTTATCTAGCACAAAATAAAAAGAACAGTAACACTACATCCAGTTCAGAATTTTTGGTTTTCTTGAAAACCCGTCTCAATGAGCTGTGACCTTCTCAATGAAAATGAACTGCACGAACTCCGAATGAGACGTCACCGTAACCCCTTCACTACCATGATGTCACTTGAAAACGACCTGTAAAAGTGCAAAATTTGAAACCCTCAACTGTTCCTGTCTTCTTTTTTGCCAGGCTGGCATGTGAAAGGATTTTCATCAAAACACACAGCACTGAAAGTAGATGTTATAGGACCGGAAAATATACAGTTTGCAGGTGCGTCCGTGTATCTTTCAGCCCGGAAATTTTACAGGCTGGGGCAGTGAAGGGGTTAAGCTGTGTTTCGCTGAACTGGTTTCTGCCTTGGTAGGGGCCCTCAGGGCTGACTGGGGAAAATATCAACTACCCACAGCTAGTTCGTTCCTCCTGACGCCCATCAAATACTGAACAAGTGACGAATCAAAGAAAAAGGAGCAGTTCTGGGGGCAGCTGCTGTTTTGCTGGCTGAGGCACAACTGTCCCAAAATCTTGTGATCAAAATCTGCCTCTCCGAAATGAGTCAAACCATGAGCTCTCCCCTGCACTCAGGTAAACAAAGTGGTCCTTCACAATCAAGCACGCCAACACCCACATACCATTTGATTTCCAAATCCGCACACACTCAATATGGGAATGGCTGGTATTTATTTCCGTTCTTTCTGTCAGACTCTCTCCCCCTGTGTAACCCTGAAAACTGACTGAGGTCATAAAAGCTAGTATGGCTTTGCAAACTTGCTGGAAAAAGGTTATCACCAGACTTTTTAATTACATAGGAAAAATGCCAGAGTTTACCAACTTTTTGTAAGGGCAGGAAGCCTGTCTGTAACTATTGTTTCCATTTTTAATCATATGCTAGAAAAATGCATCTTAAAAGGACTAAAAATACAAGGACAGTCTGAGTGCAGGAGTAACAAGAATGCGTACATATTTAGATATATACGTGTACATTTAGATATAATACATGTATCTAACTGAATCAGTCTGTCTTGCCAGTAATTCATTCCCAAGGAACTCTGAAATGGACTGATCTGTTTCAGTGTTTATAATCACATCATGTCGATAGTGAGGTTGATTTTCTTTCTTTATATATTCCAAGAACCCTTTAAATGCTAGAACATCACACACAGACACACACACACACACACACACACACACCTAAAAAATAATAATCAATTTTCCTTTGTCACTCCAACATCCTGGTTTCTCTTCCCCAGCACAGAAAAAAAAAGAAGAGTTGACCCCAGGCAGGTTGGCACCGGGGCAGAGAACAAAGCACAAAAGACCCATCTGTCCCCTTATTGTTTCCTCCCTCTGGCTCCATCTTGAGTGCAGTGCCATTTAAAGCCACAGCCAAAGAGACCAACTCAAAGACAGGGCAAGAGAACATCACAATGCCTCATCCCCGGCAGGCTAATGTTATTGGGATGCAGTAAATGCTCACACGTTTTTAACTCCATGACTGAGCCTCAAAAACAAACATTTAAGCCCTGAGGACACCACATGACATGTCATAATAATAATGTACTCTTTTGTGTGCTAGTCCTCCAAACTGGAGCACATAGCCTGTTACAAAGCAAAGAACAGTCAAAACAAACTTCCGTGAGCATGTGCACGCATGCACACACACACACACACACACAAAATCATGGCCAAATATAATTTACCAAATCACAAGTAAAAGGTCTGACTAACTGTTCATGCCACACATCACTTTCTGTTTGCAAGGTGTAGGGGTCAAGGGGAAACTGAGTGGGGGGGGAGGGGGGGGGGGGTAATGGTGGAAAATGCAGTTCAAACTTCAATAAATAAAAAAAACTAGTACAAAGGTGCAATTAGTTCCTGAATTGGGAAAACAAGCAAGTAGTCCTAAGCATGCAAGGTTATATTCTGACTATTGCTAGTTCCCAGTTTTCATGTGAGGTGACTGTAACCTCAGCATCCATAATAAACCACCTAGAGCCAGTTAAAAATAAAAAAATAAAAAATAAATTAACAGGGAAAAAAAACAAGCAGTTCCTACAAAATGGGAACTACTGGAGTAGGAGCTTGCAGTTCTCAATGACAACTTGCCATGGTGTTTGTGAGGTTGCAAATTATCATCAGCCATGTTTTGTGAAATAGCAAAAAGATGTCAGGGTGGCAACTGTCTACAACAAAATGTGCTGTGTGCTAGTCATCATGTGCCTGTGTTTGTGCACATCTGCATACATATTACATATAGGGCTGACATGTACACATGCAACCAGTGCTATCAAAATGAAAATAAAGTGTCACTTACTCTCGGAATATGTAAGAGTGCATTCACTTGCATCCGACAGACACAATTTAAAATGCTGAAAAAGAAAACACACACAAAAATGTTCATGCAAAGTAACTTACACAAATGGGTCACTGGTCAACCTATTCAGTGTCAATAATCAATCTAAGGTCACATATGGTTAAAAAAATTAATTCATGAATATGAAAAGCTGCTAGCATTACCACTGATGGTAGCCGAAAGCTAGTTCACTATAAAAAATTATAAATTAAATGTAAAGCTACATTTTTTGGCTTTAGTTTAATATTCTTTAAACTTTAAAGGCAGGTTTACCAAGAAGCTGTTGCATTAATGATCTTTAACAATCAGCTTACTAGAAACTGTTACTTTATTTAATAATCATTAACAAGCTTACTAATACTATAAACTCTTACTTTAATAACCTTTAACAATCAACTCATCATCACGACAGAACTCATTCAGTCGAGTTTTGAACATTTATGTTTACATCAACATTAATAATCTTTTTACACATAACCCCCCCCCCCCCTTCTTTCACGCAACATACACATGGTAGTACTAATACATACATACTGTATACATTCAGTATACACATATATATGTATACACAAATTCCTTACCTTCAAGCTTCCCTCATAATTTTTCAGGACTTTGAACATTAAGCCCAGTCGCACATGTACTTCGTTGGTTCTCAGGAAAGCCCGATTCTGGTACAGCAGCTGGTAAAACAGCTTCACAGACCTGAAAAACATAGCAAGCAAAGTGATGATTACAAACTGTGTTCAGAAAGAAATTATACTTGGTAAGAAAAGACTAAGTATAACTTATTTCACAATGAAATCAATTTATGTCAAATATATTGTATATAATACATAATGATTTAGTACTGCAGTTGTGTAAACCTAAAAGACAAACTATACCCTATGACACTGCTGAAAACAGTAACATTTAAAGATGCATGTGCGTGTGTGTATGTGTGTGTGAGAGAGAGAGAGAGTGTGTGTATGTGAGACAGGGGGGGGGGGGGGGGGGGGGGGGGGGGAGGGCTTATAGATAGGTTCTTGGTTAGCCGGCAGATAATGTCCAGCTACCATGATGGTAATAAAACTATCATAGTATCAGGGTGAAATATGTTAGTCGATACCTTGTCATTTCAAGTTATTAGAGCACGAAATAGAAAGTGGACTCAGTGAACATGCACAAATCCGAAAGACAGAATCGCTGGCACAGTGGCAGTAAACAAAACACAAAAAAGATATTGTAATCTACCCCAGGCTTAAATTAGAGAACCCTTGATAGCTCTGGGTTTAGATCTACAGCAGAGAGATCCATTATTTCTGCATCTGTGATATACCCCACACCGCCGAGGGGTGGGCTGATTAGAGGGGAGTCATCAAATTCAAAACTACTCATGGGGGAGGGGGGGGGGGTTAAACAAAGTACACGTTTGTTGCTAGACATCTCCAGTCCAAGAGGCAGAGGCAAGGTCAACTCGTGCAGCCCTGCACTAGCTACACAAACTCTTCTTACGATCTTGTACTTCTTCGAGCTGGACTGCGTGTTAACTGTTTGGGTGAACCACTTCTGCACACAGCTCGATAGCTGAAACCGGTCACCTGATTTCAAAAACAGAACTTTTGCTTCTCTTTCAGCGAAACCAAAAAACCAGAAACTGGAGTTTTACTCCCCGATTTCGCTCGAGCGGACTGCAGCCAAAAGATCACGATTTTTATGACGCACTGAAGAGTACACCAAGGGCCCACAACTGCGCCCTACCAGAACATGGCGAGTGGGAAGTGACCACTCCACCGAGAACAGTGGTGGTGACCTAGTGAGATCGAAGGCGAAAAGGGCAGCAGTCCGCGAGACGGTGTACAGAGCTAGGCATTATCGTGGCGTATTCTCTGGACATGTATATATATATACCACCGCGATGAAACTTTCGTTACGTCGACAAAATGATTCTGCAGCTCGAACCCAAGTCAGAAGAAGAAAAAGAATCGGCCGGCTTTGTGCAAGACTTCAGTTCTGCACCTTCCAAAGCTATTTCAGTGGTACAACCCCGAAGCTATGCTCGAGGACCGTTTCAATTGAATCTGAATTCGAATAGCGCACGGTGCCCAGGTGACTGGTCAGACTGACACGGCACTCGCCGCCTTAGCCCACAGGAGAATGCAGTACAGAAACTCGCATCAGGGGCAGAGCAAGCGTGTAACTCATCATTTTACAGGATGAAGTCAGGGTCATAACCCGCTGATCCCTGACCAGCACACGCAGCGAAAATGTCCCCCCCCCCCCCCTTCTCTGAAAACTGACTTGACCGGTCACTTCTCTACACATCCCCCCAAAATTTTGAAGTTTTCCCCCCCCCCCCCCCCCCCCCCCCGGCCAGGTGTGAAGGCCAGCTGCTGGCCAGGTGAGACAGTACTAGAGCACTTACGTGCTGGTTACCATAGAAACCGGCACTTTTTGATGAGTCCCCGGCAAACAAATTTTCTCAGCAATTCTGTTGACTTTGTGCCGAGTTTTGTGATAGTCTCTAACTGTGACATAAAAAGAAGTAGAAAAAAGTGTGGTGGTGGTGGTGGTGGTTGGGGGGAGGTGCACTCCATAGAACAATGTAAGGACTGTTGCGGTCATCAGATTCAATCCTTGCAAACAATGGTATTCACCATGACGCCAACCTCCGTAAACAAAGACATCTTTATAGCTTAAGAATAAATCACACTAGGCTCAATACTAATGTTAGATATATTCTTAAAGATGGTATCTGACTCACTTTGTGTGTTAGTTCTGAATTGTAAAACAAAATGCTGTACATAACTTGGTAAACTAGCACATAAGCAGGTTTAGCTACTAACCACTATCAAGCTCCTTACATAATTTACATTTAGCCCAGAACACCCCCTCCACAAACAGATCATTTAAACACGTTAGTAAAATCAAGATTTATGATTGGTTTATTCACTATAGCAAACAATCACATCATAATTTACGCGAGTAAGCACAGTGGAATAATGCATGATGGCATCATCTTTCTCACTCTCAGCATCAATTTGAACAGAGTATCATGCCACATAAATATCACTTTATCAGTCTGCTAATGTGCAACACTGTAGCAGTAATGATATCTACACAGCTATTTCCCCATCCTACCCTTTTAATAATTTTTGACAAAAATAAAAGAAACAGTTATTGAAAGAAAGTCACCATTCCATATCACATAAAACCACAGTATAACTACAGTATTCAGATGGAAGCCTCAAAAAACAAACAACTACAACAACAAAACACAGGCAGAGAAAGAGAAACAAAAGCACATAATCAATTTTTCAGGCATCACATGTATGTCTGTTGTTGTTGATCGCTTTTATATAGTGCTATTCTCTGCTCTTGAGCAGACTCGATGCGCTCACATACATGTCTGGAAGACCTTCAACCAAGAAAATCCGGAAAGAAAGAAAAAAAAAGAGAAGAAAGTCCTGCTTCCTTCATAAAAAGCCTATTGTGTGCATAAAACTAAGGTATCAGCTTGTAAACGATGCAACATAAATGGAGGGGGGGGGGGGGGGGGGGGGAAAGAATCACAATCTGCCACTGTCAGAAAAAAAAGTTAGTGCCCTTCAAACCTATTCAGCCTTTCTTTTTTCTTTTACGTGGTCAACATTTCCTGTTCCACCTTTCCTGAACGACACAGTTACACCAGCCTTTTCTATCTTTTTTCTGCGTTTCGCAATTTTCTCGTGTCAAATGTCGACTCCACCAGAGAAACTGTACAGCACCAGTGGAAAACAGTGATGCCCGACTATTAATAATATATTGCATACTTGCTTTCAACTTTTGGCTCTGATATTTGTAAACGTGCTGAGCTGATTGATAGCACTGAGAGTCCTATACAATTCTCACTCAGTCACACGCAATACCCCTCACTCTGCTTTGCTGATCATTGCTGTGCCAGGAAACTACGCAATTCCTGGGAAAAATAAATGACTCTGGGCAGTTTCGTAATAGGAAACAAAAAATGTTTCCCTGTGTGTGTCTGTGGTGTGTGTGTGTGTGTGTGTGTGTGTGTGTGCGCGCGTGCGTGTGTGTGATTTCTCAACAAGATTCAGTTTATCAGGCAGTGGGTCAAAATCTAGTTTTCATCATAAACTCGGAAGTCAATGTGTGATTGTCTAAACTGGGCCCAATTTCAAAATCCATCACAATTCAAACACGCAAAAACTGATCTAGTATGTCTCAGGTGGCAAGTAAACTGAAACTCTGATACCTGAGAGTTTTACCCCAAAAAACATTTATCGACGTGTGTGTGTGTGTGTGGTGGTGGGGGGAGCAGAGAAATGGGAGGAGAAACAGAGCCTCTGTATGTGTCTCAACATTGATTGCAAATGCTTTTGTTGCTGTTGTTTTTTGGGGTGCTATTCCGCAGTCACAGGAAAACATTCTGGTCACATTTTGGTACTGGAACCTTGAACTTCAAGAACGAAACCCAGCTTCCTTCTTTAAAACAAAACCAAACATTTCGCCACAAAAAGGTCGTCTTCGTTGGGCAATGCTGAGGGCCCGTGGCCCACCTTTGCCTGTTTATCAGGGGATCTCCTGGAGGAGACAGGCAAACAGCGCACCCCTCATCTTCTAAACATCTATGTACACCAGGATTACACCAAAATGCTAATGTCTTTTCGCACCTGTTTTGTGATTTTCTGGGGGGGGATTTTTCTCTCTCCTTCCTTCTGTTAGTGTTGAGAAGGAATGTGGATGGGGGGGCATGGTTTGTTGGATTTGGGGGAAGAGATTTTTATAGAGGGGACAGGAAGGGGGAGAAAAAGACTGGTAACATTTAAAGGATCTGGGGCCATGTGGCAAACTATTGTGGGGGTGGGGGGGGGGGGGGGGGTTCAGGAGGGATGTGTGAAAGGTGGAAAGTGGACCTCCTGGGCTCCCCATCCATAGCAGTCCTTATAGTCTCTGTGAACCTAAAACCCAACAACTGAAAAAGATGGGGGGGGGGGGGGGGGGGGCGCAGAGAGAATGTGTGAGTGAGAGAAATTCACAAATGAGCTAATTTGTTTTCATTTGCAACTACAAGTTTGCACTTACTTAACTCACAAGAGCTCTGTTGGGGAGTGGGGGGGGGGGGGGGGGGGGGGGCACCTGATTATGAATATATGCCATAAACATAGAAATTCAGAGGAGGGATGCCAAACGAACCAGCAAAGGTGCTGAACAGGACAACCAAGCCCCTCCCTGTAGCCAAAGACATCCTCTTGGGTGTAGCCTAGACCTTTGTGTCAAAAACTAAACACTGGTAGTGGTAAACAAAATTCTCACGCTTGTGCAAGAGCACCCAAACTGTTGTGAAACTCCACGCTAGACTGCTGTATTGCATTCAAAAGAAATCTTGACAAACCCACATGGAGGTGGTGGGCCGGGGACAACATTAAATTAAACAGCAGTGGAGCCACACAGATCGTAAATCAGACCTAGAGGCGTGAACACGTAAAACAGATTACACAAACACGCGCGCGAGATTGCACAGACGCACGTGTGTGGTTGGTTGGTTTGTTTCGTTTGTGTGTTGTTGCGTTTTTTTGTTTGTTTTTGTTCTTTTTTGTTTGTTTGTTGTTTTTGTGTTGTTGTTATTACATTTGTGTGTATGTGTGTGTGTGTGTGTGTGTGTGTGTGTGTGTGTGTGTGTGTGTTGTGTGTGTGTGTGTGTGTGTGTGGTGTGTGTGTGTGTGTGTGTGTGTGTGTGTATGCATGTGTGCGGTTGTTGTTGTTGTTGCTGCTGCTGTTGTTGTTTTGTTGTTGTTGGGGTGTTTCTTTCTTCTTCTTCTTTTTTTTTTGGGGGGGGGGTATTTTCGTTTGTTCTTTAAGTGTATCAGTGTGTGTGCGCGCGCGCGCATCCGGGACAGCGTTCGCAAGCGCGCCTGCGCAGCATAGTCTTCTTCTCTCTTCTCTTTGTCAGCGAGAGCGTACGTGCAGAATGACACGGACGACGACGGCAGCTGTTGTCGGGGAGCGAGCGAGCGAGCACCACAAAACAAACTTTCACCCCCGGGCCACGGGAGTGCGAGCCCAGCATGTGTCGCACACACAGCCAGACTTCGTGCGATAGCGATACGTCGCGTCCTGAGAGAGCAGCGCACCAGTCGAACAAAGACCGTCTGCAAGCAACAACGTAGACAGCTCACCACCATCACCCTTCCCCCCCCCCCCTCTCTCGCTCTCTCACACACGCACACACACTCTCACAGACACACACACACTCTCTCTCTCTCTTTCTCACACACACACACAGACACACACACAAACTCTCTCACAGACACACAAACGCACGCTCTCTCTCTCGCTCTCTCTCTCTCTCTCCCTCTCCCTCTCACACACACTCTCTCTCTCTCTTTTGTTTGTGTCGGTGTTGTTGGCTGTTGTTGATGTGTGTTTTTTACCCTTCTTTCATCAAGATTATTCGCAACACTTAAAGGGTTCTATTTCCAGTGCCCTATTTCTGCGGGGAGCAATAATTTAACAGCGGGCACGAACTTCCTGGTGTGTGTGTGTGTGTGTGTGTGTGTGAAGGGGAGAGAGAGAGAGAGAGGGGGGGGGGGAGGGGGGGGGGGGGGGGGGGGGGGGGGGGGGGGGGCAGACAGACAGCGAGACAGACAGATGTTTAGCCTATTTAACGCCAAGTAAACTGCGCTGGTTATCAGAGCTCAGGAGCTGTGCGAAAGTCGAGGTGGCCGTCCTGGGCTCCCCGTTCTAATGAGCCTTACAGTTTCTGTGGACGTAAAGCAACGCTGAACCATGCTTACGCATTGTCACAGTTTGGCCCTAACATGTCAACCCGACATCCGAGGACATTAAGCTCTGTATCACCATCGCGGGTTATACGAGACAGAGAAAAGGGACTCGGAGAGGGGCACAGAAAAGGCACGTTCATCAAAACGTTCCTTCCTTTTTTCCTAGTAAGCTAACAATAATAAACTGTTACGGCCTACGACTGAGTCCAGGAACAGAGAACAATGTTTCTGACGCGTACTGTTCGGGTCATCAAAAATTAATTTTCAGGAACTGAGAACACTGTCCTCGAAGTTTGCTGCTCAGATGATGAACAATTGAATCCAAGAACAGAGAACACTGTTCTTGACGCTTACTGTTCATACCATCAACAACTAAATCTTAGGAACTGAGAACACTGTCCTCGACATTTACTATTTAGATCACCACCAACTGAATCCCAGAACACAGAACACTGTCCTTTCACAGACAACAGTTGCTTGACGTTTACCGTTCAGATTATCAACAACTGAATCCCAGAAGACAGAAGTGTCCACGGTCCATTTACCAAGCAGATTATCAACAACTGAATCCCAGAAGTGTCCACGGTCCACTGACCGATCGGATTGTCAACAACTGAATCCCAGAAGAAAGAAGTGTCCACGGTCCATTGACCGATCAGATTGTCAACAACTGAATCCCAGAAGACAGAAGTGTCCACGATCCATTGACCGATCAGATTATCAACAACTGAATCCCAGAAGAAAGAAGTGTCCACGGTCCATTGACCGATCAGATTGTCAACAACTGAATCCCAGAAGAAAGAAGTGTCCACGGTCCATTGACCGATCAGATTGTCAACAACTGAATCCTAGAAGACAGAAGTGTCCACGGTCCATTTACCGATCGGATTATCAACAGATTATCAACTGAATCCCAGAAGACAGAACAGTGTCCACGGTCCACTTACCCGTTACTGTTCTGTAAGTATCGTACGAAAGATTGTATATATGTAGGTAAAGCGCGTAACTATACGAAGTTTGGTGAAACAAGTCTGACAGCTCCAACTTCCCGTCCAGGTGGGTCACACAGTGAACACTTGCAACAAACAAACTTCCTCCCTCCCTCCCTCCCCCACCCCCGTGTCTCGGGACCAAAACAGAAACACGAAGCACAGAAAACTGGAAGCACAGGTAGGCACATGTTGTTGTTAAAAATAGCATGTGCACACATATATACATTTTTATAAATAAGGTCATTGTTATCCCGGCGAAGCCCCCACCCCAACCTTTTTTTGAAATTGTGGGTTGACTTCCCTTTTTGGTTGTTTTTTTGGGTGTGTGTGTGTGTGGGTGTGTGTGTGTGTGTGTGTGTGTGTGTGTGTGCAGGGGACAAGTAAAAAAAAACTGGTGGTCTTGCGTGCGTACATGGGGTGTGTGTGTGTGTGTGTGGGGGGGGGGGGGGGGGGGGCGTCACCACTGCCAGCCCTGCAGTTAATCACCTCTTTCGCGTAAGCTGAACACGTACCGCTTCTCCAGCTGGTCCAAAGGAAAAGGTAACGTGCGACACTCCTCTCAGTCTCACTGCCGCTTCAGCCACATCTGACTGCGGGTCATGACCCAGTCGGAAAACGTGAAGACCCGGTGTGTGTGTGTGTGTGTGTGTGTGTGTGTGTGTGTGTGTGTGTGTGTCCGTCCGTCCGTGCGTGCGTGCGTGCGTGTCTGTGGCCTACTTCTATCGAGTCTGAAGCAATGACGTCCGCTTATGTCGAATGACGTCCTGGTGACCTACTTAGCATGGAGTTGTGTTTCGCGAGGTCACGATCCCATTCTTATCACGACCCTGCGCTAATGAAGAAAAGAAAAAAGAAGAAAAAAAGAAAAAGAAAAAAAAGGCTCGAGACGAAAGCCGAGGAGGGTCAGCTGGTGAGCCAATGAAAAACTTGGTAGTTCTACGCAGCACTGGTAACAGCAGCACGGACTATGAATCATTACAACTAAGTGTACCACTTAGTTTTAACAGCAAGTTTTGGCAGCAACGTTTTGGCAGTACGATGATGATGATGTGGATCTTAATGTCCTCGGATGTCGGTTGACGTATTCGGGACAAACTGTGACCAATGCGTGTGCATGGTTCAATGGTGCTTTACGTTCACAGAAACCGTAAGGCTTATCTGGGCCTGGACCAGGACGGCCACCTCGACTTTCACACAGCCCCTGAACTCGGATTTTGGCAGTAGCCGTGTAAGTGCTCCTTATGCTACGAAGGTCTTTGCTAACTACTGCTAGTACTAGCACAGTAAGCAGTGCTCAGCATGGCATATATACAGACGCAGTATTCCTTCTGAGTAGTAGTGGAGGTCACAGGTACGCCTGGAACTCTAAGGGCCCCCTCAATGAAATCCTCTTCTGTTACTAACACACGGCGAATTCCTGGCCGGTGACACACAGTCAATGAAACCGATATTCCGCCGTCAAACTGGCTGCTTGCCTGTCCATGCCGGCATAAAATTCTGCCCGGTTGAAATCTCACTCCGCATCCGTTCTCGATTTGTTTTAAAATGTTTACTCGATCCTCTTGTTGTGCTCTCCTCTCTCTCTTTTTCTTTTCTTTTCTCTCTCCCCCCCCATATATATATTATATATATAAAAACACACACAACTCTGGACAGGCGTAAAAAAAATAACCTTTTCTCTCAAAAAACACACAAATGGGGGGGGGGGGGGGTCAAAAAATGGAAATTCCAGAACTACACGCCTGACTGAGTGGATTCCACAGCTACACACACCCGTGTAACGGCACCCACCGCTGACCAACGATGAAACAAACCACTGCGATTAGCATCACACGGCCAGCAAGCACAATGAAGACTCAACGGAGCGTGGCGCTGGAACGGTGCGATCCTCGTCCCCACAACGGCTGGCACTGCTTTTGCACTCGGTGTCGGTGCGAGTCTATCGATCCGCAAACAGAGGGCGGGAGAGAGGGAGGGAAGAGACTTCTTCTTTTCCCCCCCCCGCTTTTTTTTCTTTATTTCTTCCCTTTTTATTTTCCTTCCCTCTTTTAAAAATAAAATAAAAATAATTTTCTTCCCTTTTTTTGTTTTCCTCCCCCAGGCCGTCCCGACGTCCGGTTATACCACGGGACGGTTGCAAAATCCCCTTGTGGCTGAACCAAAGGAATCAATTGCATGACCGGACTGCCCGACTCGGTCACAAGTGCTTTGCGGTTGACGGAAAAACCCGACAGCTTACATCACGTCACGCTCACAGGTGCGTGTGTCAGGAGGAGGAAACGGGGCGGGCTTGAGAGAGAGAGAGAGAGAGAGAGAGAGAGGGAGAGAGAGGGGGTGGGGGGAGAGAGAGAGGGGGGGTTGAGAGAGACGAGAGAGAGGGGGTGAGGTGGGGGTTAGAGAGAGGAGGGGGGAGAGAGAGAGAGAGAGAGAGAGAGAGAGGGGGGTTGAGAGAGAGAGGGAGGGGAGAGAGATGGGGGGGGGGGTGGAGAGAGGGGGAGAGAGAGGGGGGGGGGTTGAGAGAGAGGGGGGGAGAGAGATGGGGGGTTGAGAGAGAGAAGGGGGGTTTAGAGAGAAAAAGGGGAGAGAGAGAGGGGAGAGAGAGAGGGGGGGAGAGAGGTGGGGGGTTGAGAGAGAGGGGAGAGAGAGGGGGGGTTGAGAGAGGGGGGGGAGAGAGGGGGGGGTTGAGAGAGAGAGAGAGAGAGAGGAGAGAGAGGAGGAGAAAAAAGGAGAGAGAGAGAGAGAGGGACGTGTGTGCCCCCTGCACCCTACAGGAGCAAGTGTGTGCTGAATAATCAGTCCTGCAGACCTGTGGTGTGCTCGCCCGATCATTTGTTCGTCGGTCCGTCTGCAGAGCTGCCGGTCAAAGAGTCCATTGTTTTTTACCTACTGTGCTTTAGGGTACTGCGTGTGACCTGGTTACAGAGCGAACAGTGTGCGGTTTCACAATGCGCTGTATCTGTCACGGTGGAGGGGGAATTAGGAGAGGGAGAGGGAGGGGGGGAGAGAGAGAGAGAGAGAGAGAGAGAGAGAGGGGGGGGGTAATGGGACGCCAGTCAACTTTGCGTTAAAAAGGAGAGAGAGAGAGAGGAGAGAGAGAAGAGAGAGAGAGAGAGAGAGAGAGAGAACTCGAAAACTTTATTTTCCAAGGATTGTAGTTTAGGTTCATTTAGACCTGTCTAACAATTATATGAAAACAAAAAACAACAAAACTTTACAAACTCGATTAATATTTAAACACAATATACAAACAAATAAAGTATAACACTACCCCTATGAATAGTAATAAACATACAGGAACAGCAAAATTAGAGAGAGAGAGAGAGAGAGAGAGAGAGAGAGAGAGAGAGAGAGAGAGAGAGAGAGAGAGAGAGAGCACTATAATAAATTAATAAATATGTACGGGGTCAGTTTCTATTCTCGCACCTCTCCAAACCATACCCTAGGTTTACAACAAAAACAGTGTGTAAACAACAAACAATACAGACGTTATTACAAATTTCCCCCTACCCCACTACACCAAAAAACAAAACAACAACAAAAAGAACAAGACGACCGTAAATTATCGCCAATTAAAAAAATACACCCAGCCAACAAACACACTAAAATTAGTTTTTCAAAAATAATTTAAAAACAAACAAAAAACGGTAAACCAGTGTACAAACCCCCACAAACAATACATACCACACTTAGTTAAAACAAAATCAAAAAATCTGTGAACGTCATTGCTACCCGATTGGGACACGACAGGATAAGGAACCTGTCACTGCTGACGTAGGGGAGACCGGGATAATCGATTCAGTGCGGAGTGGGAATCTGCTAGAGGCCTCGTCTGTATCGTGTCGTCAGTGTCAGACAACAACAACAACAGACACTGTTCGAAGGGGGGAGTTGGACGGTCGGGACGTCAAGATCGGAAAATTACAGTTTTTTCTTCTTCTTCTTTTTTTGAGAGAGAGGGAGAGAGAGCGGGGGAGAGGGACGGCGGGAGAGAGAGAGAGAGAGAGGGGGGGAAGGGGGGAGAGAGATTTTATTTTTATTTTTCAATGGTGAAGATATTAGCACAAAGGCCGACTCACAACAACAACAACAGACACTGTTCTAAAAGGGAAGCTGGACGGTCGGGATGTCGCCTCGGAAATTCAAGATCGGAAAATTACTTTTTTTTCTCTTGGAGAGAGTGAGAGGGAGGGGAGAAGGGGTAGAGAGAGAGACAGTCACACAGAGAGAGAGAGAGAGAGAGAGAGAGAGAGAGAGAGAGGTCCGGGAATCACCCCGGAAAATCAAAACTTAAAAATTATATGTGAACTTTTATAGTTTTCTTTCTTTCTTTTTAAGTGAGAGGATTGGGGTCACCCCAGGAAATCAAAACTGGAGAATTATATGCACTTTTTTCCTTTTCTTTCTGAGAGAGATGGGGAGGGAAAGTGTGTGTGTGTGTGTGGGGGGGGGGGGGGGGTAGGGATCCTGGGGGGTTGAAAAAAGATATTGAGAGAGAAGGGGGAGAGAGAGAGAGAGAGAGAGAGAGAGAAGAGAGAGAGAGAGAGAGAAGAGAGAGAAAGGGACAAACGGGACAACAGACAGAGTCAGAGAGAGAGAGAGATAATCATTACTGACAAAATCATATACCTTCAGTGGACTGTATTAGATCAAGCTTTCAAAGCGAAGAAGAATCATGCAGCCGATTCAGCCGACAAAGTTCAGGAAGTTCGCGGAGGTCAGCTCATACCTGCCATCCACGCTGTATGCACACCGAGGCTCCCGACGGTGGAAGTAAACGAAAACGACTCAATGCTTTCAGCACACCACACTACACTCCCAGTCGTATGTAATAATATAGTCAGGCAGCGCCTGGGCGGCAGGTATCGAGTAAAACAGAAAGTAGGGTTTTTACTCCCACAGAAAGTAGGGTTTTTACTCCCCCAACATCACACCTAATTTATTTTCCGCTATGCACACAGTCTTTCGTTACGGGTAGAATTTCCGAGTAGAAGAGAAAGAATTCATAAAAGAAGAAGAAGAAGAAGAAAAAGAAAAGAAAGAAAAAAGGGAAAAAAGAGAAAAGAGTAATACTGATACACTAACGTGCACGTGTACAGTCTTTGGTTACGGGTAGAATTACCAAGCAGAAGAGAGACAATTCAAAAAAGAATAAAAAGAAAGAAAGAAGAAGGAAAAAGAAGAAGAAGAAAAAAAGTAACACTAATATGCACATACTGTCTTTCCTTACGGGTATTCTACCCGTAAGTGTAACGAAAGACTGTGCATGTCTCTTCTTCCCAGCAAAAAACAAAGGGGAACCCCCAAAAAAAAAAAAAAAAAAAATGAGTTCAGTAGCAGACAACGTCAAATGAACACACCAGTAAATGAAATCACTGACACTGTCGACTCGCTTAGCACCTGTCCAGACCAAACGAAATGTAATCCGGCGTCTCCGAAGCACCGGCAGGTCTACTTGCAACAAACAGCAGTGCACTTCACTGACAGGTATGGTAAGGCAGGCAGGCAGGTAGGTAAAATAGGGTAGGTTGGGTGTTCAGGTGTCCGGTCGTCATTCAGCCGGAAGCCAGGGAGCGCGTGACCTTCCCAGAATCGACCCAGTTCCGCTCTCTCTCTCTCTCTCTCCCTCTCTCTTTCCACCTTCATTTACAGGATTGTCTGCGCCCCCTCCCCTCCCCTCCCCAACCCATCCACCCAATCACACTTAACTTTTTACGCACCAGTGAAGGACAGAGGAACCTCTCTATAACGTCGGTCAATATTCTGAGTAGACATCAGCAACCAGTTCTGCTTCCAATTCTAGCACGTGTCGCAATGTTGATTTTAACCCTCCCCCCTCCCATCTTTCTCTCACAAATCCATTCATGAAGCAACACAACAGCCGGCGAGCCCGCTCTTTAGCTTCAATGTCGTCAAGGTTGAAAGGTGAGCCGGTTTGGCCTAGCGGTAAAGCGTTAGGCTGGTAAAGCAGAAGGACCTCGGTTTGATACCGCTTCGGCTCTCCTTTCTCTTCAAAAAGGTTGTGGTCTGTGGACATTGTCTTGTGACTTGTGTGTGTGTGTGTGTGTGTGTGTGTGTGTGTGTGTGTGTGTGTGTGTGTGTGTGTGTGTGTGTGTGTGTGTGGGGAGAGAGAGAGAGAGAGAGAGAGAGAGAGAGAGAGAGAGAGAGAGAGGAGAGAGAGAGAGGTATATATATCTCCCTCTCCCACCCCCCACCCATACCCCCCTTCTCCCCGTCCCTAATAAGCCTCGTGGATTCTGTGGACGTTAAGCACCACGTTTACTTACTTACTGGTTGAAATACAATATTTGAATTTATAATCAAGCGAGGAATCAAACCGGCGAAACAAAAAGTGACATCATCACTCGGTAAGTGGACGAATCAAGACAAACACAGAACATCGTACTCCACTGTATGAACCCAGCGAAACACGGCATAAAACGGGGGGCCTTGGGACGGGGGGGGGGGGGGGGGGAAGGGGGGCGAGGGTTGTGTGCCCACGAGTGGAGGCAGGGGGGAGGCGTCATAAACACCGCGAGACTTATTATCAAATCAAAGAGTATTAATTAACACAAAACAAAGAGTATTAATTAACACAAACCAAAGAGTATTAATTAATTAACACCAGTTATCAAAAGAGGAGGGGAGGGGAGGGGGGGGGGGGGCTGCACACAGATGGCCATTCCTTTCAACGAACCCCAAAAGAGACAACAAGACCGTTCAAAGACGCAAGTGGAGCGTCTCGTACGTGGTCATCCTACTTCTAAAACTGCAAGCGGAAGGTCATGACATGAACCAATGACACCTAGCGATCAGTCCACACGTGCAGCATCACCCACATGGTCGTTCTAGGACTCCAAGCGGAAGGTCATGTCATGAACCAATGACACCTAGCGATCAGTCCACACGTGCAGCGTCACCCACGTGGTCGTTCTAGGACTGCAAGCGGAAGGTCATGTTATGAACCAATGACACCTAGCGATCGACTCATAGTTCAGGAGCTGTGTGAGAGTCAAGGTGGCCGTCCTGGGCTGTCCGTCCTAACGAGCCTTCTGGTTTCCGTGGACGTAAAGCTATACTGAACCATGCTTCGGCATTGGTCTCAGCTTGTCCCTAATATGTCAACTGACATCTGAGGACATTAAGCAACACTACCTACCTACCTACCTACCTACGTAGTGATCAGAGCTCAGGAGCTGTGTGAAAGTCGAGGCGACCGTAAGTAAGTAAGTAAACATGGTGCTTAACGTCCACAGAAACCGTAGGGCTTATTAGGGAGGGAAGGGGGTATGGAGGTGGGGGAAGCGGGAGATCATATACCTATCGCTACGCTGTCACCACCAGAATGACGTCTACATTAAGGTGGGCAGCGATGAGAGCCATTTTAATGTTTCAGCAGGAAGTGATGGTCAAAGTCACAAGACAGTGTCCACAAACAAACCACAACCTTTTTGAAGAGAAAGGAGAGCCGAAGCGGTACCGAACCGAGGTCCTTCCGCTTACCAGCCTAACGCCTTACCGCTAGGCCAAACCGGCTCACAAGAGGCGACCGTCCTGGTCTACAGTTTCTGTGGACGTAAAGCAACACTTCAACAACAACAACAACAACAACAACAACGACCACCTAGTGATCAGTCCACACGCGCAGCGTCACCCGCATGGCCGTCCTAGGACTCCACGCGGAAGGTCATGTCATGGACCAACGACACATAGAGACTAGCCCACGGAACAAAGAGACCTCCATAAGCGACATCGTTTTTAGCTACGACTACGAGGAATGCGACCGAGAGAACAAACACCCCATAAACCAAACTTTGTACGAGGAGCGAAGATAAAAAATAAAATTTAAAAAAATAAAAAAAGGGGGGGGGGGGGTTAAGGGGGTAGCCGTGGGTGTCACCAAACCACTGCAGACACCTGTGTGGAAAACCCCATGGCAGGGGCGGGCACTGAAGGAGTGGGAGTGAGAAGGAAGCGGCTTGCTCTCTGGCCCCACGTTACACGCAAGGTACGCCGACTGTGTTGACACACAACGCAGAGAAGCCTATCACACTTATTTCACCCCAGCCCTACTCCCACCCCCCCCACCCCCCACCCCCCCACCAACCCCTTCTACCCAGTCCGGGGGTTCACCTGGGCCTACCGGCACACTCAGCGCGAGGGAACCACAGGCACATGACGCTAATTATAAACTAGCTTGGTGTTCAAAGTTCTGTTAGTTGCATTGCTCATCTATAGCTCTTAAAAATTAAAAAAAATTAAATAAAATCTTTTCTTCTTTTTTCTTTTATGTATGTCTTATGTTGAATTATCACAGTACATGTCTTACGCTGAATTATCATACGTTTAATCTCAATTATGTTCATTTACATGTTACATTGACGGTATGTTTGGAAGCAAATTATTTTGCTTTTAGGGACAATCAAGTACTATCTTAAATAGAAAACATTCCGAAGACTGCAGTCAACAAAGCTGCGACCGAAACAGAACAAAACTGTCCGAAAGATGACAAGGCGTGTGGAACCCTGTTTTAAATTCAAACACTGCCCAGGGCAGTATATATATATATATATATATATATATATATATATATATATATATATATATATATCCGTTTGACGGAATTCCGGCAGACAAAATCCGCCCTGAAGCACAAATATTTTGATTCCAATCCATGCACCTGTGGCCAAACGCCATGCGCACCGCACGCGCCAGGGTCAAGACGAGACCCGGCCCTTTACTACATGTAGCGCAGGCCCCGACTCTCTGAATAATTAGACCTATTTTTAAACTGTCACATTTTTCATATCGGCGATACGACGGCGAGAAGCAGATGGATGACAAGTGGTAGCGTAGCGTAAGCACGGGATGGGGCTTACCGGCCGATTGACAAAGAGCAAATCAACCGAGTGCAACGGAGCGTGATTTTTTTCTTTCTGCTTTACTTGATTGACACTCCTAGCAGAGCACGGCTCTCCACGTCCGGTGTCTCAAACTTCAAACCCCGTCATTTTCTAGTCCCGACTTCTGCAGCTGAATGCTGGCCATTGTGAAAGACAGCGTGACTGCTCTCCCTGTGTCTGTCTGCCTCTCTATGTTTCTTTTTCTCTGTCTGCCCTTCTCTCTCTGTCTGTGTCCGTCTTTCTCTCTCTGTCTTCCCTTCTCTCTCTCCCTCTCTCTCTGTCTGCCCTTCTCTCTCTCTCTCTCTGCCCTTCTCTCTATCTGCCTCTCTGTGCTTCTTTCTCTCTCTGTCTACCCTTCTCTCTCTGCGTCTGCCTCTCTCTGGGTCTGTCTTTCTCTGTCTGCCCTTCTCTCTCTCCGTCTGCCTCTGTCTGTCTTTCTCTCTCTCTCTGTCTGCCCTTCTCTCTGTGTCTTTCTCTCTCTGTCTGCCCTTCTCTCTCTTTGTCTGCCTCTGTGTGTGTCTTTCTCTGTCTGCCCTTCTCTGTGTCTGTCTGCCTCTGTGTGTGTGTGTCTGTCTGTCCTGCCTCTGTGTGTGTGTGTGTGTGTGTGTGTGTTGTGTGTGTGTGTGTGTGTGTCCCCAAACCTGATACTGATAAAGTCCAGGTGTGGCTTTGTAGCCACCGCGACCAACAGTAAACAGCACCCCACCAAAAAACCTGCCCCACCCCTTTCTGTCACCTGAGGCAAACCTGCAAGGGGGGGGGGAGAGAGAGAGAGAGAGAGAGAGAGAGAGAGAGAGAGAGAGAGAGAGAGAGAGAGAGAGAAGGAGAGAGAAGAGAGAAGGAGAGAGAGAGAGAGAGAGAGAGAGAAGGAGAGAGAGAGAGAGAAGGAGGGGGAGAGAGGAGGGAGGGGAGAGAGAGAGAAGGAGAGAGAGGGGAGAAGGAGAGAGAGAGAGAGGAGAGAGAGAGAGAGAGAGAGAGAGAGAGAGGGAGAGGAGGAGAGGGAGGGAGGAAGGGGAGAGAGAGAGAGAGGGAGAGAGAGAGAGAGAGAGAGAGAGAGAGAGAGGGGGAGGAGGGAGGGAGGCGAGAGAGAGAGAGAGAGAGAGAGAGAGAGAGAGAGAGAGAGAGAGAGAGAGAGAGAGGTGCACGAATCGATGAATAATATATATACCCCCTCTCCCTTTCTTTTGGCCCCCTTTATCGGTCTGCGGGACATCTCCCACAGCAACACCCACACACAAGCATTCCAGAAGTCCCGCGCGCCCCTCCCTCCAGGTACAACTCAATTTTCTGCAAGCGGACCAGCTGAACAAAGCAGCTGAGGTAGGTGGGGACACGCAAGAGAGATCTAAGGAGAGAGGGTGTGTGTGTGTGTGTGTGTGTGTGTGTGTGTGTGTGTGTGTGTGTGTGTGTGTGTGTGTGTGTGTGTGTTTGTGAATGAGTGTGTGTGTGTGTGTGTGTGTGTGTGTGTGTGTGTGTGTGTTGTGTAGTGTGTATGTGTGTGTGTGGTCCGTGCGTGCGTGTGTGTGAAAATGTGTGTATTTGAGAGAGAGAGAGAGAGAGAGAGAGAGAGAGAGAGAGAGAGAGAGAGAGTGTGTGTGTGTGTGTGTGAGTGCGTGCGTGCGTATGCGTGCGCATCTGTGTGTGTGTGTGTGTGTGTGTGTGTGTGTGTGTGTGTGTGTGTGTGCGTGCAGGAGAGGGGAGGGGCCCTCTCTGAAGCTGACTTATTGCTCTATTTTTGTTCGCCTACACGAGCAGTTCAACAGGAGAGGTCTTAATGTGCGAAACACCGCTTCCGGTGGAAACACGGTTTAAGGCCTTGTCACGAGCCAAGCGTTCCAATAGATTATGTTACAATGCGACTGTCAAAGCTGTTACA
This sequence comes from Alviniconcha marisindica, assembly GCA_018857735.1. Taxonomy (NCBI): domain Eukaryota; kingdom Metazoa; phylum Mollusca; class Gastropoda; family Provannidae; genus Alviniconcha; species Alviniconcha marisindica. Next base: position 830,266 of record JABMCL010000882.1, on the reverse strand, counting down.
ATTTCCAGGGCGGTGTGACGCTGGATGGCAGAGGAAATGAGAGAGGGTGAATAAGAAGGAGGGCGGGGGAAGAGAGGGCGAGAGAGACTGAGAAAGAGAGAGAGAGAGTCAACGCTGTATAAGTACTGCGCAAGCAGAAGGTAAGCAGAAGGACCTCGGTTCGAATCCGCTTCGGCCCTCCTTTCTCTTCAAAAAGGTGGTGGTCTGTGGACACTGTCTTGTGACTTTGTGCCTCACAATTAATCAAACATTAAAATGGCTCTCATCGCTGCCCATCTTAATGCTCGAATCGTTCTGGTGGTGACAGTGTAGCGATAGGTATATCATTTCTCTCTCCCTATTCCCCCCACCTCCATACCCCCTTCCCCACCTTCTCCCTGTCCCTAATAAGCCTTACGGTTTCTGTGAATGTTAAGCACCATGTTTACTTACTTACGACGCAGTTCACACACACACACACACACACACGCGTGCGCGCGCGCACAGAGAGAGAGAGAGAGAGAGAGAGAGAGAGAGGAGAGAGAGAGAGAGAGAGAGAGAGAGAGAGAGAGAGAGAGAACTCAGAACTTTATTACACAAGGATTAAGAGAGAGAGAAAGAAAGAGAGATGTATTGCGTAAGGTTTAAGGCATGCCCAGTATTACACAACAGAGAGTGTGAGTGGCGGGGATGGGGTGGGAGTGAACTGACAGAGTGACTGAACTTTATTACACAAAGATAAAGGCCTCGGCACAAATGCTTGTCGGACAACCTGTCCTTCAAACAATAACAAAAATGTACACACTCATACGAACATGAAAATAAATCAATGCGAAGCAACAATCATTATGAGTAATACAACGTATGAGTATGAATCGAATCATAATAGCATGGGAAAATATACTTGCATACACATATTAAAAATCAGAGAGAGAGAGAGAGAGAGAGAGAGACCTGTATAAAACAAGGAGTAAGGCATGCTATTAATAAATTACTTATAACAATAACAGGGAACACTTGTTGACGCACCTCACAATAACAACTAAGAGACAACAGACAATGACTATTACATAAACAATTTACTTGTTAGGGGCAACAGAGAGTGGGAAGGGAGGGAGGGGGTGGGGGTGGGGGGGGAAGTCACGTCGAAGTGGAGAAGGGCGGGGGGTGGGGGGGGGGGGGGGTGGGGGTGGGGGGGGGGGGGGGTTAGGTAGGAAAAATCAATCATCCGAGTGGGTTTTTCCACGACCCCTTCCCGTCTTTCATTGATCCGCAAAAGGTCCATTCACACACCACACACGCACCGCTCGGCGGTCAAAGAGAGCGCCCTCCGCTCGACAATGTTTTATGCCAGTCCACAGCACGCACGGTAAATACGTTATACACGGCACGAAACACGCCGCGCCAGTCTCACCCACTGCAGTGGCCTACTTCACAACTGCTAGGCAGCGAGAAGCAAAGCTTCCACGGGGTCGTGACGCGTCTCGCATGACGTCGAACGCGAAGGTTCTGGAGGAAGATAATTATGGTTTTGGGGTGGGCGCAGCGGCAGCCAATGCTGATTTCGTACCCGCAGCCTTACGTCATCAGAACTATTTTCTAATCCCCCAGTGGCACGCTGACCGAATAAAGAAAAGGAAAAAAGAAGAAGAAAAGAAACATCGGCAACGGCACGTATGTACTTCCGGCACTCGGAAGCTTGCCTGTCATAAATCACCAACAGCAGCCAATGTCGGCCAGACCCCAAGAGCAAAATTCGAATGTCAACCTAATTAACTTTGTCTACCAGACTAAAAAAAAAAAAAACCCACCTCCTTTGAACTAATGATTTCCAATCATTACGGCCTTTGGAATGTCAGAATCCGATGAGGTCTGGGTTCTTCCGCTGGAACTGAAGTCGCGTACAGTCAACGATGGTCCTTAACCTACTAGCATTTCAGTTTGGTACACAAGGAAAGATTACAGACTCCCGGAAAGCGACGTCTTCTCGCCACGAAAGGGTTACTGCAGATACGGGACTTAAGGGCACCACGCTAATGAGGATCCGGTCATCGAATTTTAGATTCCTCTGTGTGTGTGTGTGTGTGTGTGTGTGTGTGTGTGTGTGTGTGTGTGTGTGTGTGTGTGTGTGTGTGTGTGTGTGTCGTGTGTGTGTGAGTGTGTGTGTGACTTGTTAGCTGAGTCACATTACCTAAAATGAGTGTTGTATAAATGTAATATACATGTATATGTCCACGAACGCAATGTACTCCGATGCTTTTGCATATTTGTTGGAACTGTGTGCATGAATCTATTTGTTTATTCGAGCTAATACGTGTTTGTAGTACAGTCGCGCTTATTTGTGTTTGTAGGATAACAAGTACTGGCAGTTAGACAGGTCCAAACGGACCCAGTGCTACTTTTCTTGGGAGTTCGAGTTCTCTCTCTCTCTGGGAACCGAACTGAAGAAGCATCGCGGACCCTATCGACAGGAATGGAATACAAGATAGACGGCATTTGTGTGTGTGTGTGTGTGTGTGTGTGTGTGTGTGTGTGTGTGTGTGTGTGTGTGTGTGCTTGTTGCTTATTTTTGATTTTTGTTGTTGTTTTTAGATCCCCCCCCCCCCCTCCTGTTTGTTGAAACCGACGTTTGAAAGTCGCGTGCGTGTGTGAGCGCTGCCAAAGCCGTGACCGCTGCCATGTTGTGCCCAGTCAGTGTCCGTGACGCAAGGCCGGCATGTTTGGCAAAAGTACCAAATACGTCACGAACCATCCTCGGTTTTATATGAGCTCTTCACAGGTGAAGAGCGAACCAACATGGCTACGCCCGCAGGAGCACAAATTTGAAGCAAAAAACAATAACAACAACAAAACAAAGTTGTAACAAAAAACGTACTTCTTTTGCATAAATAACGACAGAACAACCAAATGAAGCACGCACAGCTACGGAAACATCACGAGTGTGTACACACCTCTCACGTTTTCAGGCCAAGTCGAGTCTTCGCCTTCGGTTGCCCCATTCATGATTTTTAAACCTGCGGCAGGTCAGAGCCTGGCCTCACGTGCCTGGACTGCTGCCAACAACTCCGCATCTCCCCTGTCTGCCTTCCTGGTTCAATAACCCCCAGTTTCCCCTAAACCTCTTCCATCACCACACAGAGCGGCACGCGTCCTGACCCGTCCATCCATCAGCTTCCTTACGATCTGATCAAGTTCGTTTCGCCAGACGAGTTAAATAAAAACTGCACTCCCTGACACTGACGAATTACATCAGAGTCCAGGCGAGATCAAGAGGAGGGAGGTGAGCTGGACTCTCACGAAGAAGCTAGCCCAGAAGAGATCAAGAGCGGGAGGTGGTTGGGGTAAAAAAGGGAAAAGAGAGAGAGAGAGAGAGGGGGAGAGAGAGAGAGAGAGAACTCAGAACTTTAAAGAGAGAGAGAGAGCTGGACCCCGAGGTTTCCCAACGGGGAGCTACGGACATTGTTTTGTGCTCTTTCGCAACAGTTTGGGGCACATTTCGTGTGGGTGGTCCTGGCAAGCCGGCGGACACTGCCTTAACTTGTTGTTCGGCGGCGGGCCACGCGCCTTGGTTTTTTGGTTGGCGCCCGTTTAAGGTTTTTACTCTTCTGCCCCCCCCCCCCCCCGGCCTTCTCTCCTCCGTGGACGTTAAGCAGCAAAATATGGAATCGGGGGTTCAGGAGCTGTGTGCAAATGGAGGGGGCCGTCCGGGTCCCCGTCCTGGGGCTTGTGGACGTAAAGCAACCCCAATTACCCCACTCGGGCTGTGTGAAGTTGGAAGTGTTGCTTTTCCCCAGATGGTTTACATATTAGGGGGCGTTGGACCAATGGAACACGGTTCAAATTTTTCGTCCGGAAACCCGAAGGCTCGTTAACGGACAGCCCGGGGGGGCCCCCTCGACTCCCGCTCCCGAACTATTTTGAAATGTCAGGGGGCCGTCCCTTGCCCCCCCGGTCCTTTGGGCTAACAACACGGTACCACACAGCTCATGGGGGCGCCCGGCTTTCTGCCCCCCCCCCCGGCTTTTCCCCCCCCCCCGCCCCCTTTCCCCCGGCTTTTCCCCCCGGCTTTCTGCCCCGGGTTTCTTTAATCCGTACTGGGCCCCCTAAAGCAACAATGGACTCGAACACTGACGACTCAGACGCTATCCTGAGCGGGGAAGCACCGCGGGGCCAAATCAATAGGAAAGATTGGGGCCTCTCTCCCCGTCCGCCAACGAACCCGGAACCGCACTGCGAAATACGTGACCCACGGCAATGTCACGCCGTCTGAGCGACAGGTGTCGGGAATGTGGACAGCGGGCAGCCTTGTTGCTTGCTGGCCGACCCCGGAGCTCAAGAGCTGTGTGAAGTCGAGGTGGCCGTCCTGGGCTCCCCCGTCCCTAATAGTCCGTCCCTTATACGGTCTCTGTGGACGTAAAGCAACGCTGAACCGTTGGCCGACAGTGATAAAGACGAACGACGGTTCCACTGGGAGTTGAAAAAGCAACATAAAATGTTTAAAAAAATGTCGCCGAATTTGCCATCGTCTTTCACATTGCAAGTTGAAGAAAATTAATGGTAAAACTACTAATACCTCACACAACAGACACGCATCCCCCCCCCCCACTTTTTTCTCTCTCTCTCTTTCACGCGCACACACACACACACATGGCCACACACACACGGACACGCACACACACACATGATGGACACATCATACACACACACACATGATGGACACATCACACACACACACACACACATGATGGACACACACACACACACACACACACACACACACACACACATGATGGACACATCACACACACACACGGACACACACACAGTGGCGTTACCTCTTCCGTTGGCTCCCTCAACTTTAAGCACTAAAGCCAGCCATCTGCTCCGAATATCTTCATTATCGTCTGACACTCGAAATCTTCAACAAGACGCCAGTTTCAGGCACACATGTATGCCACGAGAAGTCGTTTAAGGAACATCAAAGTTCCCATGAGAACATCATCAGTTAAAACAGCGGGGCCCCAATTCTCAGCCTATCACTTACACGAAACAAACGAGATGTCAGCTTCCTCACAATTTAACTCCAACACACAACGTCACCAACCTGTTTTCTTCCCAACGATTAGTTAAGTAGTAACTTTTAACGTCTGTGAGCTCTTCCGTCTGTGTGTATATGTTGAGAGAGAGAGAGAGAGAGAGAGAGAGAGAGAGAGAGAGAAAGAGAGAGAGAGAGAAGACAGAAGACAGACAGACAGACAGACAGACAGACAGACAGACAAAAGACAGAGAAAAGGGAAATGGGACGACTCAGTGAGGAAGGGGGAAGGGGGGGGAGGAGAAGGGAGAGAGAGAGAGAGAGAGAGGGAGAGAGAGAGAGAGAGAGAGAGAGAGAGAGAGAGACTATACATTATTTCACTCACAACCAGAAAACCCATTTATGTCTCGAAGCGTACACGTTGATGATAGTGATGACAGTGATGCAGTTTCTAAATTCTCTGTTTACGACGCTTGTTACCAAAACAGGACTTCACCTCATCATTCCTCACCATAAATAACACCCCATCTCCAATCTCCAAACGAAGACAAGGGACCGGGAGGGGGGGAGGGGGTGGGGGGCATGCGGAAGGCGAAAAGAGAGGGGTTCTCCTTCACCCGATACATCACGTGAAAAATGACAAGTGAACAGATGGCGCAAGCGTCAACGTGAAACGGTGGGTACAAGCCTTGGGGTCTGGCTTTGGTGATCCTAACCCTTTCTCTTTTCCCATGACCAGAGAGCGAGAGAAAGGGGGGTGAGAGAGGGAGAGAGGAGGGACCACGATAGACGGACGGACGGGGGTGGAGAGAGAGGGGGTAAAGGGGGCAGACGGGGGAGAGGGGTGGAGAGGTGGGGAGGGGGGGGAGAGAGACAGAGGGACGAAGGGGGGGGGCCACGGAGAGGGGACGGACAAGGGGGGGGGGAAAAAAGGGGGGGCAGACAGACGGGGGAAGGGGGGAGGTAGGGGTAAACCGGGGAAGGGGGCGGAAAAGGGGGGGGAGAGGGGGGGCAGAGCATGAAACAGGTGGGGGGGAAAAGAAGGGGTTTTACGCCCAGTCCACCACTGCGGCTATATCAGGTAGGTGGGGGAGAGAGAAGAATGGAAAGACGGGGGGAGGGGGGGCAGACAGGGGAGTGTTCGGGGGTGGGGGAGGGGGGGGGGTGGAGAGAGTTTACTACGTGATCAAAAGCACGGCGCCCTGCAAAGACAAAAACGTCAAGTGTCCTTCACCTACCCAGTGACGCCGATGTAACAGTGTATATATCATCCCCCCCCCCACCACGGTGAAGCTAATTGCGCAACCACACGCTCACGGGTGATAATCCCTATGATGTAACGATCAAACAAACCACTTCCGTGACCCATGACAGAACCAGTCTAGAAATTATGCCTACGCGCGCACACCTAGACCCCCCCACCCCACCCCTCCCACCTCCCCCGCTCGATGTTCTAGAACAAAAGAGTCGTACACGGAGCTATTACATAGCACACAACGGGCGTGTGCGGCATGAGCCTCGCTCACACAAAAAGACCTCGCCCCCGGGGAGCCGGTTTTGGCCTAGCGGGAAGGCGTTGGCTGGTAAGCGAAGGACCTCGGTTCGATATTTGGCCCCCTTTTCTTCAAAAAGGTTGTGGTCTGTGGACACCTTTTCTTTGTCCATCACTTTTCCTAAAATTTTAAAAAGGCCCCATCCTGCCCATCTTAATGCAGGAATTTTGGTGGTGACAGTATATAATTTTTCCCCCCCTCCATACCCCCTTCACCCCTTTCTCCCCTCCCCTTAACCTTATGGCCGGACTTGACCCTTTTTTTCCTTTTCTCCGCCCGAAGCGAAGACACGTTGTCTTCCGATACTTCAACTAAACCACCGAGTTCCGGGGTTTAAACAGCAACGTTGATTGGACGGGACAATAAATAAGCAGGATGGGGGTGGGGCGGCGGTGGGGGTTGGGGGGGTGAGGGGGGGGGGGGAGTGAAGGGGGATGCAAGGGGGAGGGGAGAGACTCACTCACCAGTGGGTGGGGCGGGGGAGACACACTCAACAGTGGCTGGTAATTTTAGGCTGTAATTAAAGAAACGTCGATTTCCCTTCCAACGACCAGAGTCGCTTGAGCACTGCACTACTACTAGTACTACCAGGGTCGCTTGAGCATTGCACTACTACAAGTGCTCCCTCCCTCCATCCCACACAGTACCAGTGCCGCTGAGCCACTACACTACTACTGCCTGCCTCCCTCCCGCACAGCACCGGGACTTCAGTGCACGTGGAAACCGGTTTCTCACAAGCTTCTTTCTCGACGGCTGCGGATGCGCGCGGAGTGATCAATATGAAGTCCTTCCCCTCTTCATACACTCCACCTTCCAACCCCCCAACTCCACCCCACCATAAAAATAATAATAAAAAAATGGCGCGGGAGGGGGGGGGGGGGTAGAGAAGAAGACAGAGAACGAGAATTTGGTTGTGTTTGACAAAAGTGTATAAACATAATTATGTCACTGTCAGTGTTCACTCGTTTGCGCAGAGCGACCTAATTGCATGCAGATAGCCACATGATCGCTGCGCTTGGCAAAGAGGATGGAATGGGGGGAAGGGCGGAGAGGAGGGATGTGGGGAAAGCAACAATAATTATAATTTTAGCTGCCGCCGAAAAGACGCCATATAAAATTTTAAAAAAAGGGGAGAGAGAGAGAGACATGTGAAACGTATCTGACATCCTGTTCCAGAGGGTGGCGCAGCACTGCGGAATGACCTTGCGCCTGAGCGGACTTTGCTGCTTCTCCTTCCTCAGTCCACAGAGACCATAACCAAGGACTAATCAGGGACCGGGTTGCCCAGGACGGCCACCTCCACTTTCACACAGCTCCTGAGCTGTGATAGTTTGTCTGTGTTCGAGTTCAATGTTGCTTTACGTCCACAGAGACCGTACGGACTATTAGGGACGGGGGAGTTCAGGACGGCCACCTCCACTTTCACACAGCTCCTGAGCTGTGATAGTTTGTCTGTGTTCGAGTTCAATGTTGCTTTACGTCCACAGAGACCGTACGGACTATTAGGGACGGGGGAGTTCAGGACGGCCACCTCCACTTTCACACAGCTCCTGAGCTCTGACTTGACCCACCGTGCTGGCGCACTCTTAAGACTTATTGGCTCCAACGGCTGTACCACGCGCCGAAAGCTCTAGACGGAGGGTGGTGAGCAGACGAATCGATGGGGTGGGGGGGGGGGGGGGGGGGATTTCATCGATCGCTTGTGGTTGCTTCGCGTGTCAGGCATGTACTGGAGGACGATGAACTCAACCCAATAACCCCCACCCCCACCACCGAAGCTCAAAATCTGTTCTGCTTCGCGCTTTCTGCGTGTTTCCTTACCAACCCCCCGTCCCCCCCCCCCCCCACACCCCCGCTCCAACCTCCCGGGGCCACCAGTCACTCCTTCTCGATCCTTCCACTCGTCTGCTTTTAATGATCTGAGCTGACGCTGGCGGTTCCTGCCCAGAATGGATATTCAGAGCCTCAGAATGCTGCCTCCAAATTGCGGTTCCTGCCCAGAATGGATATTAAGTGCCTCAGAATAGTGCCTCCAAATTGCGGTTCCCGCCCAGAATGGACATTCAGTGCCTCAGAATGCTGCCTCCAAACTGCGGTTCCCGCCAAGAATGGATATTCAGTGCCTCTGAATGCTGCCTCCAAATTGCGGTTCACAGAGCTGCCCTGAATCATTGTGTGCCTTGAGACCGTCACCGCGAGACCAAGTCCGCCTTTCTGCTTCCAGTGCCTCAAACCTCACGACACCACAGCAAAACCCGAGACCCAAAACGTATAATTACACAATTTACAAAACGTTCCAAAAAATAAAATACACAGCCAATAATAATAACAGGGAATTTATAGAGCGCTTTCAGATACTCATTTGAAAGCACTTTACAACTCAATTAAAGGAAAGCATGCAACGCGCAAATACCCACACGTACACATAAATGTAACAGTTACTTGTTGAATACATCGATTGACAGACTTGGCCGGCTAGGCCTAGCGGTAAGGCGTTAGGCTGGTAAGCAGAAGGACCTCGGTTCGATACCGCTTCGGCTCTCCTTTCTCTTCAAAAGGATTGTGGTTTGTGGACACTGTCCTGTGACTTTGTCCATCACTTCCACCTTAATGCAGGGGTCATTCTGGTGGTGACAGTGTAGCGATAGGTATATAATCTCCCTCTTCCCCCACCTCCATACCCCCCCCCCCCCCACGTCCCTGATAAGCCTTATGGTTTCTGTGGACGTTAAGCACCATGCTTCCTTCCTTACTGACTTGGATCAGTAACGTACCCATGTTTTTTGTTCTTGTTTTTAGGTACTTCTTTGTTCCTTGCGGAGCTGCGGAAAAATTCGGGTCGTCTGACCTGGATACGGTACAGCAGCCGCAAGAGCAGCGCTACCCATTCTTATCAGTGTGTGTAGCATTTTCGTGTGTCCAAACATTGGTACGGCTGCCAGTGTTTCAGTCTGAGATGGTTAACGTGCGCACAGACGTTGTTGCACGTGATCGTACACGGGGGCTGTACGGACACCGTGCACTGGAACTAGACTCTGGGAGAAAAAATCCCACCCCGCACCGGGGACTCGAACCCGCGTCAGTATTGCGCCTGGCCTTTCAGTCGGACGCTCTTACCAGCTGAGCTATCCCCGTCCCCGCACCCCCACGCTGGCCTTAGAACTCGGCCCAAAACCCGGTTACGCGCGTCTCTCAGATGCGTGCAGGTTCTTCGGCAACGCCATGAAGTTGACTGTCGGTGCACTAACTGCACTTAGCGAGAGAGAGAGAGAGAGAGAGAGAGAGAGAGAGAGAGAAACACAGAGAGAGAAGAGAGACAGAGAGAGACAGACAGACAGATTAACAGACAGACAGACAGAGAGAGAGAGAAAGGGTCGTCGGCGCCTTGAAGCCAGCTGGTGAATCTAGTGTCTGTTGTTGTGTCAATGTGTGTGACGTCAAACGAGTGCAATTAGTTCCCCCCACCACACCCCGACCCTGTCTGCCGTCTGACGGCGAAGACCAGATGTTGTGACGCCTTAAAAACTTCAACTTCAAGGCCACCACCACAACACAGACTGTCAGTAGGAACTCGCTGTGCTCTCTCTCCGCGTCCTTTTTGCACTTGTTGAGAATGTCACACTCGCGTAATTCGGGAAACGACTTGCGTCGTTGATGTCGATCGACTCTTACTGTCTTAGTCATTATGTGCTGAACGCCAATAGAACGCGAAAATGAAACGTGTTTCAACGACGTCGCGAAAATGAAACATGTTTCAACGACGTCACGAAAATTCAACGTGTTTCAGCGACAACGCGAAAATTCAACGTTTCAACGACGTCGCGAAAATGACGTAGGTTTCTAGGACACCAGTCTATTACTGTACAAGTGTAACCAAGACGGGTTTCTAGGACACCAGTCTACTACTGTACAAGTGTAACCAAGTAGGACACCAGTCTACTACTGTACAAGTGTAACCAAGACAGGTTTCTGGGACACCCGTCTACTACTGCACAAGTGTAACCAAGTAGGACTGGTACAAGATGGCGGATGGTGAGCAGGTCGTGTGATTCGGCTCGCGGGGTTGTTGTGCTGATGTGGGCGTAACTCGAGGACATTTGTGGTGAAACTAGTCTGAATCATTTTGCTAAGAGTTGTGCAGTCCAATTAAGGTGGGTAGAATACCTGTGCATGAGAGTGCAGGCCGAAAATTTGTGTAATTCTACATCTTCACATGAAAACAGAGACATTGCAAGATTTGAACCGGTCGAAAAGGTGTTAGTGCTTGGTGTTTTGACAGGATTCACAGTCAAGATTCACGATTCACGTGATAAACTATGAGCTATGTTTAAATATAGTAACGCCTATGTTCAGTCTGTTTCACTAGCTTGATATTCAACTGCGGTGTGTAGTGCTGTGTTGTAGGCTGCTGACCTCTCGTGCTGTTCTTCCCGAAATACCATCGAAAAATGTCGGCAGGGGAGAGAAAAAAGAAATCGTGATTCTCCACTCCACGATGTATGCACTGATAAAAGACCATGCTTGAATAAAATTTTGTTTAAATCAAGTAGGACACCAGTCTACTACTGTACAAGTGTAACCAAGACAGGCTTCTGGGACACCAGTCTACTACTGTACAAGTGTAACCAAGACAGGCTTCTGGGACACCCGTCTACTACTGTACAAGTGTAACCCAGTAGGACACCAGTCTACTACTGTACAAGTGTATGCAAGGTCACTGAACCCGAGGTCGCACGGGGCGCGAGCCGAGCGAGCGAGGATCGGTTTCTCGCCATCAGCAGTGTGGCGGCGGCGCACACGGTCGAACCGACGGGATGAGCACCACTCAGTCAAGGCCAGGTCACCAGAGCCCACATCTCTACCCCCCCACCCCCCCACCCCTTCCCTGCCAGATCGATACTGGGTGACATTCGGTCCTCCCAGACTCGACGAGGACTGCTTAAAGGGAAGTACCCTATGGTGGAGCGGTACTGTTGGCAGTCCCAAAAGACTAAGGCGCTTCAGTCTGTTTTCTGTACGTCGTTATTTGTCACTCACAGACAGACAGACAGACAGAAAGACAGACCACTCACGCACACACACACACACACACACACAGCACACAACACACAATACACAGAGCGAAAAGTAAATAGAAAGTAATGCACATACATACACACACAAACACACAACACACACACACACACACGACACTTTGTGTGTGTGTGTGTGTGTGTGTGTGTGTGTGTGTGTGTGTGTGTGTGTGTGTGTGTGTGTGTGTATGTGAGTGTTATGCATTATTTTCTTCTTACTTTCATGCTTTGATATTTTCTCAAAGTTGAAAATGGGTCCCCGCCAGTACCTCTCCGGAGAATACTCCGCCTCTCTCTCTCTCTCTCTTTCACCACACACACACACACACACACAACTGTGATGATATTTTTCCACACTTATCTGTATTCTTGTTTGATGTATTTGTCATCAGGAACCGATTTGCTAAAAAAAAAAAAAAAAGAAGAAGAAGAAGAAGAAAGAAGCCAATTTGTGCTTAAATCTTTATGCTTGTGTAATAAAGCATATTCTCTCTCTCACTCTGTCTCTCTCTTCCCCCGTCTCCATCATCCCCAACGTAATATGTGGGTAGATCGAAGAAGTATGGAACTCGGTATTCGACAGACACTCAAACTTTCTAACCTTGACTTACATCTCGTGCTGTGCATCTCGATCAATCCATAAACTTCGTCTATCTGGAAGTGTAAAGAGGACAAGGAAGTCGCTGCAGCGGAGATGGCACCTCCATGTTCCAGCACAACACCCAACGAAGATCTTCGACCACCTTCAGCACTGGCTCCAACCAACCAGCGAGAGGTAGGTGTCCGTGATATTTAACGGCCGGCCAGGGCAAAATAAATCCATCAAATCACAGCAAAACTTCCCATGAGGGATCCATGAACAACAACAAATCGAATTTGAACGCACAAGGAAGGAAGATTTTTTTCTTTTTTCTTTTTAAAGACGCAGAGAGAGAGAGAGAGAGAGAGAGAGAGAGAGAGAGAGACAGAGAGAGAGAGAGAGAGACAGAGACACAGACAGACAGACAGACAGACAGGAGGTAAATAAGTAAATGGATTTTAACGTCCTGTCGACTACACAGGGTCACTTCAGGACAAGATATTGCCGGGGGTAATGCAAATAGATTTTAACGTCTCGTAGACTGTACTGGGTGGCATGAAGACAACAGAGAGACGGAAAGAGACAGAGCAGTAACGAGCAACAGTTTGTAGTCGACAGGCACGTACGTAGCACATTCGACCCAACGCGGGGCAATATTCTTCTAAAGGGTGCCGCCGATTCGGAACTTGGCAGTGGTGAAAGTAAATGCCTTCTGTTCCAGATCTCTCTCTCTCTCTCTCTCTCTCTCCCACAGCTTCCGCCCAGCCATACGTGCGTGCGTGCGTGCGTGTGTGTGTGTGTGTGTGTTGGGAGGGGCAGAAAGAGATAATCTTTCTCCCTCTCTGGCGCTGTGTGGAGGCGTGACAAAAATCGTGAGCTTGATAATTGGTTCAATTTGCAAGGTGCTCAATGCCTGCCTGCTTGCCTCTGTGTGTGTGTGTGTGTGTGTGTGTGTGTGTGTGTGTGTGTGTGTGTGTGTGGTGCGTGGTGGCGTGCGTGCGTGCGTGCGTGCGTGCGTGCATTTAGATTTTACCGTTATAGGCTATAAATCTGTCATCGCCACCGCACAGTTGGGTCAAGCCAACACACTACGCCAACAAAATATACGCCCATCACCAACGCCCAATTATGAAATGTCGCATTCACTGGCATTTAAAGGCTGAACAGATCAATGTCACAGTGGGCGCCACTTGAAAAATTAAACAGTCGAAGAAAGAAACAACTAGGCACAGAGAGAGAGAGAAGAAAAGAAAATGCAGGACGAGTCTCTAATTTACCAATCGCAATATCAACAACCGCTCAGCACTCCGACTGACGAGACATGGTGCGTGGGGTGTGTGGGTGTCGTCGCACCGAGATAGATAGCGCAAAGCTAGATCTCGACTAGTATTACCACACACACACGCATCCTCTCTCTCTCTCTCACACACACACACACACACACCGTCTCTCTCTCTCTCTCTCTCTCTCTCTCTCTCTCACACACACACACACACACACACACACACACACACACACACACACCGTTTCAGAGACACCGTCTCTCTCTCTCTCTCTCTCTCACACACACACACACACACACACACACACACCGTCACACACACTGCTTTCCCCGGCTTTCCGGACAACCATTCACAACTCCACGCCTACGTCATTTCCGAGTGACCCAGTTTCGCAGACTACCGACAGGGGGTGGAGGAGGACGAGACCGCCTGTTGCGAACACAACTCTCCCATTGGCTGAAACTGAGAGACGTGGATGTCCTTGTCGTCGTCGTCGGGAAGCTTCGCCAGCGACTTGTGTGCATCGTATCGGCTGACTGGTTTCCACGGAAAGTCGGATTTCCCATGGTGATGTTTCGATGAGAGAGAGAGATTACCGAGAAGGATGCTGGAGATCGAGAAATAACCCTCACCAACACAAGCTGCCGGCAGTTCCGTTGCGACACGAGGTATTGCGCTTATATTATCGCCAAGGCTTGTCACTGGCTGGGTTCAAGGAGGACGGAAGAAACTCATTGAACAGCAAAGCCCATGGGGACATCTGGTGGGTCGTGACTGGACCGTCTGGAGTGTGTTACGCAGTTCCTAAAAAACGTACGGGAATGCCCCGTTTCCAGCTATGCATTTCCAAGTTCCTAAAAACGTGTGGGAATGCCCTGTCTGCAGTTATGTTATTTCCAATTCAGCGTAATTTCTGACGGAGAAAGCAGTTTCCATCGAGGAAGTTTTTGCTGTTTTTGTTTTGTTTTGTTGTTATTGTGAATTTTGTGGACAATGTGTACTGCAGCTAACTGCACAGGTGGGTGAGAAAAGTACAGAAGCAGTGTTATTTAAAGGTGTTTTCAAGCGTAACAGTTCACCGTGAAAATACACCCCTGACACGATGTAACACTAACAGCACTACTGTAACTGTGTAACAACATTACACTCTGGCGGCATCTATTGTAACTGTGTAACAACATCACACTCTGGCGGCATCAACACCAAGAACCTAGAAAACGATTCGGTCTGTGCGGTCAAAAAAACGCATGCACAGTTCTGAGACGAAACAAATGCTGACATTAATCACAAAAAACGTGACAGACAAGTCTTCAAGCTGTTTGTTACAGTGCCAAACTTTTGTCATGCTGTTTCTTTGGAGATAAGCAGTTTCTCTTGTCATCTTGACCTCATATACATCAGCTACGTTTGAGATAATGTCCATGTCCACTTGTGTAGCGCTGTCTAACTCCATGCACGTGGTGCAGCAATAATGATCGTTACGTGGAAGGGGGGGGGGGGGCGGGCCTTGGGGATGATAAAAGCTAAATTACATCATCATTCACACAACAGCTTTGGAATGTGCTTTCTGACATCTGACTGAACCCATCGTGTATCTGAAGCATCAGTTCTTGAATCTGCAGCTGCTTGCTTACCTTTCTCTTTGCAACGACGCCGACTGGAATCCTGAAACGCGACTTGCTCCAAGGCACACCTGAGCACTCTGTTAACTTCCACAGTCGAAGAAACAACGACTGTTTAACGAGGGCCAGGTTATCCAATGTGAGTTCTTGGGACTTCAACGTCCCGTCAACCGCACTGGGTAACCTCAGGAAAACGATGAGGTCAGTATGAGTAAGACTGTACGGTCACAGGTGTTGGAACAGTAATAGTCTGGAAGTTTGTGAACAGCAGAAACAGTAGCGAAGATGTTTCGACTATTGAAAAAAAATAAAAAAAATACCAGAATTAAGCTCTGGGGAGAGCACAGATAATTTTACTGACCAAACTGCTAGTTTCAGCCACCAGTACTTCCGTACCTTTTTCGAACGAACTGCTTCTGTCAGTCCAGTACCAGGAAAATCTCACGACCTCAAGACCAGGAACTCGTTTGTTCAGTACTCTTCTCCCAGTATTCATTCGGTCACGAGATTGTTACGCTTATCGTCTCGCGAATTTTCGCTTTCAATAGACAAGAAATCCGTGGTTCTCAAAACACGTATTTAAAGCTACACAATCTTCTTTCCGGTCCTTCCTTGTTTAGTGTCATGATTGAGAGAGAAGTCACAATCGTCCCTGCCCTCTTCGGAAGTACAGTGTCATGAATGAGAGAGAAGTCACAATTGTCCCTGCCCTCTTCGAAAGTACAGTGTCATGACTGAGACAGAAGTCACAATTGTCCCTGCCCTCTTCGAAAGTACGAGAGCACACATCATGAAATGAAGACAATGCGGTAACAAGTCACCACCATTTCTGTAAACCTCTAGTAGTAGTAATAGTAGTAGGACTAACAGCGGCAGCAGCAGCAATAGTAGTAGTAGTAGTAGTAGTAGTAGTAGTAATTGAGGCACGGCTTATGACGCAACCGGCACAACCATGCCGATCGCAGAGGATCAAGTTCCGTTTCCTTGTAGTTGTATGCCGCTGGCCTTCTGACCTGAAACCGTTCCCTTTTCCCCCCTTCCTTCCTTCCTTCCTGCGCTCTCTGCCCGCCCCCGCCGACAACGGCATCTGAGGTCACGGCACTTTACTACTACTGTTCTGTTCTACATACGCATACAGGCAACAGCCCACGCCGCTGCACACTACACACACACCCTCCCTTCCTCACTCTCCTTTTTTCTTCTGTCTTCTTTATTGTCCTCGTGCTTTCCAGATCCACTGCGATTACACTGCGTAGCATTCCACAGCCGAGTTGTTAGCATTCCAATCTGGAGCCAGCACACACACACACTCAGCACACACAGAGGGGAAGTTCCGTTGTCGAATCTAGGCCAGGGCTCCCCACCTCCTCTCTTTCTCTCTTTCTTTCCTTCTATTCTGGCTGCAGAGGTCACTGGAGCTGCGGAGAGTGTGACGCACCCCCGCTCTTCCTCCTCCTCCTCCTCCTCCTCTTCCCCCCTCTCCCTCCCAGCGATGGCAGGCCGTGCAAGAAAAAGACGAGGAGTGTGTGCGTGGACTCCGGCACGTCGTCTCCGGCGGTGGTGGTGGTGGTGGTGGGGGAGCGCTGACGGGTCGTGATGCAACTGGGATGACGTTGCGAGGTCATGCCGGGTTTCAAATGCCCGCCGCGTCCAGACGCCCCTCGGCCACACCTTTTGAATCTGACCCTCCCGCCCGTGGCCGTGACGCCAGGAGCGGTTCCTCCGGAGACGACCCCGGGTGTCGGTTTAGGCGAGGGTGGCCCAAAGTGTTGGTGGTGTCACTGCGTTTTTGCTCCCAACGCGGTTTGCCTTGAAAGTCGATTAGGCCTTGCACCACGGCGCGGTCCAGTAATCGCAGCGCGTGCTAACACCGTGACTCGGCCTTGCACTTCAATGCAGTCCAGTACTTACAG
Source organism: Alviniconcha marisindica (assembly GCA_018857735.1). Taxonomy (NCBI): domain Eukaryota; kingdom Metazoa; phylum Mollusca; class Gastropoda; family Provannidae; genus Alviniconcha; species Alviniconcha marisindica. Next base: position 813,229 of record JABMCL010000882.1, on the reverse strand, counting down.
CACATACCAGTTAACACCATACCTGCGCCTTGCACCACGATGTAGCTCTGTATTCGCAGCACGTGCTAACACCGTGACCTGGCCGTGCACCTCAATGCAGTCCAGTACTTACAGCACATACCAGTTAACACCACACCTGCGCCTTGCACCACAATGTAGCTCTGTATTCGCAGCACATACTAACACCGTGACTTGGCCTTGCACCACAATGTAACCCAGTAATCGCACCACATAGGCCTACTAACACCGTGACTTGGCCTTGCACCATCACCATAAATGTAGCCCTGTATTTGCAGCGCAGGTGAACATGGTTACTAGGACATACAAACACCAGAACATGGCATTGCACCTCAGTGCAGTCCAGTATTCACAGCACGTACTAGTTAACATCATAACTAGGTCTTTCGCCACAACGTAGTCCAGTACCCACAGCGCATGCTAACACCTTAACCCGGTAAGTAACTTGGTGTTTTACGCCCACTCAACCATTGCGGTTATATAAGGGCGATAACCTGGCCATGCACCACAATGTAGCGTAGTAATCGCAGCACACACTAACACGGTAACTAGGCCTTGCACCACAATGTAGCGAATGTAGAGCAGTAATCGCAACACATACTAACACGGTAACTAGGCCTTGCACCACAATGTAGCGAATGTAGAGCAGTAATCGCAACACATACTAACACGGTAACTAGGCCTTGCACCACAATGTAGTCCAGTATCCACAGCGCATGCTAACACCTTAACCTGGCCTTGCACCACAATGTAGTGCAGTAATCGCAGCGCATACTAACACGGTAACTAGGCCTTGCACCACAATGTAGTCCAGTACTCGCAGCACATACTAACACCGTGACTTGGCCTTGCACCACTATGTAGTCTAGTAGTACTCACAGCACACCCCCCCACAGCGCATGCTAACATCGTAACTAGGCCGTGCACCACAATGTAGTCCAGTAGTCACAGCACGCGCTAGTTCACACCGTAACTAGGCTTTTGCACCACAATGCAGTCTAGCCACCACAGCACACGTATGTACCAACACCACACGTATGTACCAACACCAAGCCTTGCGTTATATAGTGTTGCTTAGTTCTGCAGCCACAGATCAAACAGCAACACCAGGTGAACCCAGTCCAGTAAACACAGGGCTCACAACACACCAAAGTCTTCCTGCCCTGCAGTATATAGCACACAAATCCCAGCACGCACACCTACACCTGGCTTGGTCTCCTTTCGCCACAGTGTGGCCTAGAAATCCCGGAACGCACATCAACACCAGGTCATGCCTTGAAGCTGTGTACCGCGGATTGCAGCTTAGTCAGTAAAGCTGGCAATGACAAGACACTGGCACCGAGTCTTGCACCGTTATCCTCCTCAATCAATCAATCTTCTCCCTCCTCATCCGGCCACGGCTCTTCTCCCCCTGCAAGCCTGCCTCTCGTTCTTCTAGTTCTACAGGCTGTGGCGCCTTTCCTTCCTTCCTCCCTGAACCCTTTCTCCGCTCGCTCCTTCCTTCCTTCCTTCCTTCCTTCCAACCAACCAACGCCTTTCGGAGCTCCTGGTCCTCCTTCCTTCTGTGCGTCTATCCAGCTAGCTCACCGCCCGTCCAAGCCCGGCCCAGCCTCAATCAACCCCCTGTGGCCTTTCTCTGGTCCTCACAATTTCTACACACCAACCACCACCTCCCCCACGTTTCGCCCAGAGGCCTTCACTCAATGCAGTCCGTCTGCCAACCACCACCACCCCCCTCTCTCGCCTGCTCCCTCCCCCTCCTCCCCGCTCTGCACAAAGCTACACACCCCGCCCCCTAGCGGCTCAATGGCTCAGCGAGCCGCCATGCGCTCCTCCGCTCTGGACTTCAATGTCGGCGGGACTGGATCGACCTGGGCTTTCCTTCCCAACAAAATGTTCGATCGGAGAAACGTCTTGGTCCTATCTTCAGGGTTCCTGTCCTTTTTCTTCTTCTTCTATGTTTTTGTTGTTGTGTTTTTTAACTCCCCCCCCCACACACACACACTGAACAAAAGCGAGACATCAAGTAGTAATGATTATGCAGATGTATGATAGATAATCAAATGTAATGCGTTTAGTTTCGATGTTCCTCCAGTTCTGCTCTAATGATTCTCTTGTTCATGTCCAATGAAAACGTGGGTCTGGTTACATCACCATTTTTGTTTCTGCTGCTGCTGTTGTCTGGGTGGAGGGGTGGGGTGGGTGGGGTGAAATGGGGAGTTGGGCCCGGGGTGTAGTTTTGTTAGCTGTTGAATATAAACGTCCCGTCGAGTGCATGCGGCCACCTCAGGATGAGTCACATTCATTCAGAGCTCAGGCACATCAGTTATAAAACACAAGTCGCCAACTCACGAGCGAGAACCATTACATGCATTAATGCCAAACAACTACTCGGACAGCCAATAGGTATTTTATAACCTGTCAAGTGCGTGTTCCTGAATGACGAGCTGCCCACACCTGTCGTCACCGTACAGCCGGTGTCCTCTCCAACCAGGTCAAACATAATCCACTCCTAACAGTATCACACACAGGACTGACCAGTGTCCTTCATCACTTCACATCATATACATATCTATATCTATACACACACACACACACACACACACCAGCGGTAAAATGTTGAAATCTAAAAGGAGAGGAATAGAGCGGGTCATTTTGTTCAGAGTTATTACACTCTAACAAGGTCTCTGAAAGAAACAGAGAAAAAGTCCCATCCCTAATAAGTCTTACGGCTTCTGTGGACGTTAAGCACCATGCTTACTTACTTACTTACTTTAACAGAAAAGAAAATGACTGCCGTCGTTGAGGCTGCTGAGTAAGAACAGTACACTACCAACCCCCCCCCCCCCCCACCCCAAATTAATAAACCGTATGAGGTTTCTGTGGACGTCAATCCCATGAAATGAATCAGCCGAGAAACGTGGAACAGCAGCATTAAACAAGGCTCAGAGTGTGCAGGCCCACCTCTTGTCTGCCTGCTGGGGGCAAGGCAGGAAGGAATACAGCAGGGACCAGGAGAAGTTTAGAAAGCATCGTGCCCCTCAGACTCGAGAGTCGGACTGAGACCATCCCTGGTGCTCAAGATCAGCCGAGAACCAGGCATACTTCAGGTACCAGCGGGACAACAACGTGCAGACCCACGGCACCCACCCTGTTAACGTTCCGTCTTGCCTGGCTGGCGAGACACAGCTGAGTAACCTGGTCGACCGCCAGCTGAGAAACCCGGTGAGTGCTCTACCATCAGCTGAGTAACCTGGTCTACCACCAGCTGAGAAACCCGGCGAGTGCTCTACCACCAGCTGAAAAAAACTTGGTTTACCGCCAGCTGAGAAACCTGGTCTAGCACCAGGAAACAACACGTAGACTATCCCTGCGTCTGGCTTGCCTGCTGAGGTCAGGTGAGAAACATGGACCAGCACTGGAGGAAACACGTACAGACCATCCCTGTGTTCGCCTTACCCGCTAGGATTTGCTGAGAAACGTGGAGCTGGTGGCGGACGTGTGCTACACCATCCCAGTTTTTGCCTAAGCAGGAGAGGTGAGAGCTTAGTTGGGAAACGTGTGGCCAGCCGGGAACATGTATCTGTAGATATCAGAAGTTAAAAGACCATCCCCGTGTTTGCTTATGCTGTAATATCTCTGCTTTGCCTGATAACGTGTGTACAGAAACCCCCACCCCCCTCACGACCGCCCCGCCCCCTCCCCGCGTACGCCTTGAAAAGCTATAGAGATGTGGAGGATGGAGGCCAGCCCCTGCACAATGTACAGGACCCCCCCCACACACACACACACACATCACCAACACACAGTGTTCGCCTTGCGTGCCAAGAAGAGCTGTGGAGGAGGGAGGCCAGCCCCTGACAGACAACAACACAATGTGCAGAACATCCCCCCAACGTTCGCCTTGCGTGCCAAGAAGAGCTGTGGAGGAGGGAGGCCAGCCCCTGACAGACAACAACACAATGTGCAGAACATCCCCCCAACGTTCGCCTTGCGTGCCAAGAAGAGCTGTCCACAGAGAGAGCTGTGGAGGAGGGAGGCCAGCCCCTGACAGACAACAACACAATGTGCAGAACATCCCCCCAACGTTCGCCTTGCGTGCCAAGAAGAGCTGTGGAGGAGGGAGGCCAGCCCCTGACAGACAACAACACAATGTGCAGAACATCCCCCCAACGTTCGCCTTGCGTGCCAAGAAGAGCTGTCCACAGAGAGAGCTGTGGAGGAGGGAGGCCAGCCCCTGACAGACAACAACACAATGTGCAGAACATCTCCCCAACGTTCGCCTTGCGTGCCAAGAAGAGCTGTGGAGGAGGGAGGCCAGCCCCTGACAGACAACAACACAATGTGCAGAACATCCCCCCAACGTTCGCCTTGCGTGCCAAGAAGAGCTGTCCACAGAGAGAGCTGTGGAGGAGGGAGGCCAGCCCCTGACAGACAACAACACAATGTGCAGAACATCTCCCCAAGTGTTCGCTCTGCGTGCGGAGAAGAGCTGTAGGAGAGACAGAGCTGTGGAGGAGGGAGGCCAGCCCCGGCAGACAACAGACAACAACACAATGTGCAGAACACCTCCCCCAGTGTTCGCTCTGCGTGCGGAGAAGAGCTGTAGGAGAGACAGACAGAGCTGTGGAGGAGGGAGGCCAGCCCCGGCAGACAACAGACAACAACACAATGTGCAGAACACCACCCAGTGTTCGCTTTGCGCGCCGAGAAGAGCTGTCCACAGACAGAGCTGTGGAGGAGGGAGGCCAGCCCAGGCAGACAACAGACAACACCACCATGTGCAGAACATCCCCCTAGTGTTCGCTCTGTGTGCGGAGAAGTGCTGTAGGGAGGCAGGCCAGTCCAGGCAGACAAAAGACAACAACTCAATGTGCAGAACATCCCCCCAACGTTCGCCTTGCGTGCCCAGCAATGCTGTAGGCAGGGAGCTGTGGAGGAGGGAGGCCAGCCCAGGCAGACAACAAACAACACAATGTGCAGAACATCCCCCTAGTGTTGTGCGGAGAAGTGCTGTAGGGAGGCAGGCCAGCCCAGGCAGACAAAAGACAACAACACAATGTGCGGAGGCCAGCCCAGGCAGACAAAAGATAACAACACAATGTGCAGAACATCCCCCCAACGTTCGCCTTGCGTGTCGAGAAGAGCTGTAGGCAGGGAGCTGTGGAGGAGGGAGGCCAGCCCAAGCAGCGCTAGGAGCCAGGGCAGATCAATAGACACCGAGAAACACTGCTACAAAGCACACACCGACAGCGGGAGGAGACTGCTAGTACCACCAAACCCCCGCCCCCCAAGTCTTCCCTGCTTCTTAATTTACTGACAGCACTGGTACCGACAGGCGTTGCTCTTTAATGCAAAGCCGAGTTTGTGACCTGACCTATACATCGATCAGTGTGTGTGTGTGTGTGTGTGTGTGTGTGTGTGTGTGTGTGTGTGTGTGTGTGTGTGTGTGTGTGTGTGTGTGTGCGTGCGTGCGGGGTGGTGTGTGTGTGCTGCGTGCGTGCGTGTGTCTGCGCGCGTGCGTGCAGAGAGAGAGGGGGGGGGGGGACAAAACTTTCTTTGACAAAGACTGTAGTTAAGATGACATCAAACCTGTCTAACAACTAGTCTTTGCGTCCAGTTGCTGCTGAGGAGTAAAATCTAAACAAAAACATAGAGAGAGAGAGAGAGAGAGAGAGAGAGAGAGAGAGAGAGAGAGAGAGAGAGAGAGAGAGAGAGAGAGAGAGTTCTGTGTTTGCTTGTCTATTTAATTACACAGCCGCATTATTAAATTATATTGGGCGAGGTCGGTATGAATGAAGTGTGTGTGTGTGTGTGTGTGTGTGTGTGTGTGTGTGTGTGTGTGTGTGTGTGTGTGTAGGGGAGTTTGGGGCGAAGGAAAGAGGAAGGAGACACAAGATAAGCCTCGTAACTCCGTCAGAATTTGACAGTGCAGTTCGTTCTGTACACGTCAGGTAGCCTACAAGTCTGCAGGCGTGGTGGCTACCTCCACAGATATCTATCTATACCACAGGGCCAGCAGCTGTCGAACCCAACCAACCAACCCAGCAGGCACCCTTTTCCAGCCAGCTGTGCACGGACATGTATTCAAACAGCTGAACAAAGGCCTACTTGCACACACGTGCATAGCTTTATTTGTTCTTGTCTTCTTCTTCTTCTCTCTCTCTCTCTCTCTCCCCCCCTTTCCTTTCTCCACCTGTCACTTTGCTTTACGGATGATGCAGTGCAGGCAGTAATTATCAGTGCCACCGGGTAATTCAGATCAGTGCGTTAACCCCACCCAAACCCAGCTATACATCGTGTGTGTGTGTGTGTGTGTGTGTGTGTGTGTGTGTGTGTGTGTGTGTGTGTGTGTGTGCTGTGTGTTGTGTGTGACATAATTGTGTGTGTGTGTGTGTGTGTGTGTGTGTGTGTGTGTGTGTGTGTGTGTGTGTGTGTGTGTGTGTGTTGGTGTATGTGTGTGCCTAATTGTGTGTTGTGTGTGTGTGTGTGTGTGTGTGTGTGTGTGTGTGTGTGTGTGTGTGTGTGTGTGTGTGTGTGTGTGAGCCACTAGTGATGTATGTGTGCGCCACTAATGGTGTGTGTGTGTGTGTGTGTGTGTGTGTGTGTGTGTGTGTGTGTGTGTGTGTGTGTGTGTGTACCACTAATGATGTGTGTACCGCTAATGATGATATGATATGATACTTTACTGCTAATAACTCTTTAGGCGAACAAGGGATGGGGGTTGGGGACAGCCCTGCATGAAGTGTATGGTATGGAGTGAGGAGTAGGTGGATTGGGGGTGGGGGTAGGTGGTACAGAGATTTGTTTTGAGGAAGGGGGGAGAGAGAGAGAGAGAGAGAGAGAGAGAGAGAGAGAGAGAGAGAGAGAGAGAGAGAGAGAGAGAGAGAGAGAGAGAGAGAGAGAGAGAGAGAGAGAGAGAGAGAGAGAGAGAGAGAGAGAGAGAGAGAGAGAGAGAGAGACAGACAGAGAGAGCGAGAGAGAAAGACAGGCAGCTCATAATATATCACTAATCATCATTAGCCCTTTGCTTATACTATAGATCTACAACAGTGAAATACGACACGCTATTCCCCCAAACTGTGACGTAGCCAAGTCACGTCACCACGTTGCTATTGATCGCGGAGCGGGAAACAATGCTTCACGCCGTCAGAGGTTTTGCTTGCACGTACGCCGAGGCAAGTAATTTTATACAATACATCCGCCCTGGTCGTGTCCCTGACAATCAATATCGGATTTTTACCAAAAGCACCCACTTCTCTGCTTACCACTGACAAATGTCACGCGCACACACGCACGCACGCACACACCATGATCAACAGGAAGTGAAATAAATCGCACCAACACTTTCTGGCGTCATGATGCGCAAGAGATCAGATCGAGAGATCGGGTTGCGCGTCTCTCGCTACAACAGACGTCACAAAATACACCATACATTTTCCCAATATATAAATTTGTCATTATTACTCAGACCCAGCCTGACACGGACACCGACGGGTTGATCACGTGACGTTTCGTAGAACATTGCTTTGACCAGGACACTGCATAACGGTGGGTGTACCTAGATAATACATATTGCCTAACGGTAAGGCGTTAGGCTGGTAAGCGGAAGGACCTCGGTTCGATACCGCTTCGGCTCTCCTTTCTCTTCAAAAAGGTTGTGGTTGTCGGGACACTGTCTTGTGACTTTGTCCACCACTTCCTACTGAAACAATTAAAACGGCTCTCATCGCTGCCCATCTTAATGCTGAAGTCATTCTGGTGGTGACAGTGTAACGATAGGTATATAATCTCCCTCTCCTCCCACCTCCATACTCCCTTCCCCCCGTCCCTAATAGGCGGCCGTACGGTTTCTGTGGACGTTAAGCACCATGTTTACTTACGCATGGATACGTGAGATTTAAATTATTATTTTTTTATACACACAAAGATATGTTTTTGCGACTGCAAATAATGGTGTTGCTACCACAACCCACCCCGCCCTCCTTGAGGTCTGCGACTGCTTCGGTATAACTTGCTAACATATGCTGTTGTCTTGCTAACTGTAAGTTTAGACCAGTCTAATTAATACCACTTATGTGAAGAGACTTTCAACAAACACACATGCACGCACGCACGCACGCACACACACACACACACACACAGAGGAAACAGGCACACACTAATAATAATAATAATAATGGATAGCTGTTAATAGACCGCAAATCTTTCTGTTTGTTTTTGCGACTTAAATACGGCTTGCACTGAGAACAGTCGACCCCAGAACCGGGGCAAAAGCAGAGAGAAGCTGCTAACACCACAGGAAAGAGCTGTCTTGTACCGTTCCCGCAACATCGGAAGTATCCCAGAGCGGGTTTTTCGCCAAGGTCAAATTCTCCAGTCTTTACATCTACAATTTTTTTCTCGGAGAGACGAGTAAGTAAGTTAGAGTAAGTAACTTGGTGTTTTACGCCCAGTCAACCATTACGGTTATATCAGGGCGAACGGAGAGGCGAACCGGAATCATAGTTCAGGAGCTGTGTGAGAGTCGCGGTGGCCGTCCTGAGCTGTCCGTCCTAACGAGCCTTCTGGTTTCCGTGGACGTAAAGAATTACTGAACCGTGCTTCTGCATTGGTCACAACTTGTCCCTAATATATCAACTGACATCTGAGGACATTAAGCATCACTTCATCATCAGCGAACCGGAACGCAAAAGGTCATAAAAAGTATAAAGTATATGCTGTTTTCAGACTGGCGAGAAATAAGTGTTCCTCGGTGTTGATGATGATGTAGAGCTTCATGTCCTCGGATGTCGGCTGACATATTAGGGACAAATTGTGACCAATGCCAAAGCACGGTTCAGTGTTGCTTTACGTCCACAGAAACCGTAAGGCTCATTAGGACGGGAAGCCCAGGACGGCCACCTCGACTTTCACACAGCTCCTGAAGTTCCTCGGCTTCCCTCCACCTGTGTTATACCCGAGATCACGGTCACCGAAACCGCAAAAACCTACGCTAGTGTCACGATGATCTTGCCCCAAATCTCTCCGCTCGCCCTCACAATTTTCAAATCTGTTACCCCCTGATAACACTTTCCCTCTCTCTCTCTCTAGTCAAAGCCTTATTTCTGTCCACCAATCACCCGCTATCACATTCAATAACTTCACAAACAGAGCTCGCCCGACTCCAAAACACGCTATCGACAGACGACACTTATAAATAGCCCACCATCGCCGTACTGGGCTCATACGACACGAGGGGACGACGTCAGTCTGCTGGTTCAGAACTTCAATCCACGCACCCGGCCGGCCCATGCCGGATGGCGTCACCGCACCGCGACAGCCACGCACATCTATCCGACGCCGAGCACTGCTCGCTGCACAGTCGCACGCTCTATTTGTGGGTCGCGAGCTCAAAACGGTTTCACGAGCCGAAAATAGATGGGGGGCGGGCTATTTTTAGCTCGACGTGCGCAATGCCCGCTGCATCAGATCAGGGAGACGTCAGGCAGCGTACGAAGGGCTGACCGTACGTAAGTCAGCGTCCGGACGTTACGCCGGCACTGGGAAAGGGTGGGACCCCAAGGGCCCGCCCAAACCCGGGGTTTTTTTTTTTTTTTCCCCCCCCCAAAAACGGAAGAAGAGGATGCGTACATGGACTGTGAATCGGCTGTTATTAGTGTTTTGCCGCGGGGTTTTCTGCCGTGGGATCGGTCGGGGGAGATTTTGTGGTGAGTGTGGTGTGTGGTGGTTGTGGGTGAGAGAGGAGAGAGAGAGGAGAAGAAGCTAGAGAGAGCAGAAAAAGAAGAGAGAGAGAGAGTGTGGTGTGGGCGTGTGTGGGAGAGTGACCAGGAGTGTGTGTGTGTGTGTGTGTGTGTGTGTGTGTGTGTGTGTGGTGAGAGAGGAGAGAGAGGAGAGAGAAGAGAGGAAGAAGATGAGGGATGTGTGGTGGAGAGGGAGAGGGGAGAGAGAGAGAGAGTGAGTGTGTTGTGTGTGTGTGTGTGTGTGTGTTGTGAGAGAGAGAGAGAGAGAGAGAGAGAGAGAGAGAGAGAGAGAGAGAGAGAGAGCAGTTCAAATTCTGCTCCCACCCCACCCCCCCCCCCCCCCACCGATCCCGCTAATCGTTACTCACGCAAGAGAACTGCAGAGTGAAACACGCACACACACAAACCACAACGGGGGTGTATGTGAGTGTGCTCGCGCGCACGCCAGAGAGAGAGAGTGTGTGTGTGTGTGCGTGTGTGTGCGACATACAGAACTTATGTTTGATCCCGTGCAGAGATGCATCAGCGACGGAGGGGGTGGGGGGGCGTACATAGGTTTTCGATGTGAATGTTGAGTGGGGGGGGGGGGGGGGGTCGTATCAGTCGTCTAGGCACACAACACAGAGCACATTAACTCACATACCAGATGCAAAATCCACTTTGAAAGAGAAACAAGGGGGCATGGGAAAGGGTGGGGGGAGAGAGGGCTTTCAAATCGCAAGAAAAGAGGCGCGAGACCAAAAAAAAAGAAGAAAAAAGGAGAAGAAAAAAAGAAAGATAAAAAATGGGCGAGAAGAGAAAACCAACTTTATTCACCTCGCCACCTCCCGAGCTAATCAGTTTAACCGGGCTTCATGCATTTCCAATTCAATGCCGAATTCCATCGAACAGCACGTGCATGCATCCAGCCACCCTGCCCGCCAGACGCTCAATACTGACTGAGCCACTCACTCACTCACTCACTCAACTCGCTCACTCTGGAGCCGCGGCCAGGAAGACGGCAAGTCGTTGCCACATCAATTCCCAACAGCCACACGCACTTTTCTATCCACCACCTTCCTTCGGCTCCAAGTCAGCGAGCGGCGGGTGGGGCGGGGGCGGGGGCGAGGTGAAGGGGGGAATGGGGCGGGGAGGAGGGTGAGGAGAGGACAGGCCGTGCGGGCGGGGCTGTGACTGCTGCTTTCTGACTTGCAACGTGACATGATCTTGGCTCATATTGATTTTTCACTCATTCTCTGACAGCGTATAGAACTTAAAAATAAAATATATTAAAAATAATATTAAAAAAAAGGGGGGGGGGGGAAATGTGTGATGCTATTATGATATATATATATGAAAAATAAATATATAACAAAGGATTATGCTGTCACTTGCGGGGTTCGCGTTAATCGGTCGTTTCCGGTATTTTAAGACAAGCATATATATATATTATATATATATATATATATATATATATATATATATATATATATACCGGAACAAAATCAGCAACCGGCTCTTACTTTTGTTTGACCAATTCTATAATTAAACAACACACACACACACACACACACACACACACACACACACACACACACACACACACACGTGAAAATGTGTGGAACCACCTAACAATCCCTCTGGAACCCAGGACATGGTGATGACAGACAGAACGGTTTTCTGCCGCCCTCCGTACTTCCCGCACTACAGAGAGACGCCGAGGCACTGCTCTCTCCGGTGGCTTCTGTAATACAGCGGTCACTGTTCGCTACAAGCAGTGGTTCATGTCAGCCTTCCTCCAGCCACTGCCATCACTGATTGCACAACAGGTCTCGAAAAACTGTCGGCTGTCGAACAGGCTTTCGTTGGTACACACCTACGAAGAAGTATGTTTGCAAGAGGCAACTCCAACAATATCCGGCATTTCTTTTTTAACCGCTGACGTTGCTCACGCCAGCTCCAATAAAACCCAAATCGTTTGAATCGAGACGGAACTCCTTTCTTTACCCCGCCTCATGTTTACGTGCGTGCTTCGACGCTACGTTAAAGTAAACATGGTGCTTAACGTCCACAGAAACCATAAGGCTTATTAGGGACGGGGAGAAGGTGGGGGGGGGGGGGGGGTATGGAGACGGGGGAAGAGGGAGATTTTATACCTATCGCTACATTGTCACCACCAGAATGACTCCAGCATTAGGATGTGCAGCGATGAGAGCCATTTTAATGTTTCACTAATTGTGATGGACAAAGTCATAAGACAGTATCCACATAAACAACTCTTGAAGAGAAAGGAGAGCCGAAGCGGATTCGAACCGAGGTCCTTCCGCTTACCAACCTAACGCCCTAACGCTAGGCCAAACACACACACACCGGCTCACGACGCTACGTTAAGTAAGTAAACATGGTGCTTAACGTCCACAGAAACCATAAGGCTTATTAGGGACTGGGAGAAGGGGGGAAGAGGGTATGGAGGTGGGGGAAGAGGGAGAGATTATATATATATACATATCGCTACACTGTCACCACCAGAATGACCTGCATTAAGATGGGCAGCGATGAGAGCCATTTTAATGCTCCATTAATTGTGAGGGAACAAGTCACAAGACCGTGTCCACAAACCACAACTTTTGAAGAGAAAGGAGAGCCGAAGCGGATTCGAACCGAGGTCCTTCCGCTTACCAACCTAACGCCCTACCGCTAGGCCAAACCGGCTCACGACGCTACGTTGCTTCCACTGTCTTATTAGTACCCAAACCTTTCGGAGGGCGCTGACAGCGCCGGTGGACAGCTGCGCGGAGATAAAATGACAGTGCCCCTTCAGTGGCGTAACCAGTTCTGGCAGAGTGCGGAGGAAGGTGCCGGAAAGCGATGCACTCGTGTGGCATTTCCTGTCCCCAGAGACTTTACAGATCAGAGATTCCGAGGCTCTGCTCTCCAGTGACTTCCGTAATACAGCAGTGACTTCTGCAATACAGTAGTCATGTTCATTCTTTCTTCCTTCTTGGTGCTTTACGTCCACGGAGGCGAGATGGCCTATTAGGGACGGGGACAGAGTGGGAAGGGGACGACAGAGTGAAGGCTCGACCGCGGAAACCGCCCGAAAAAGACAGGAGAGACCGTGGACCGCCGCAATGGAAGTGTTAAGGCGGTGTCCCCTCGCCATTGCCCAGCGACTTGTGCACTGCGCAATTGCTGTTTCAACTGCTGTGCTTGGACAGTCACAAAGACAATGTCCGTTGCACTGCTGTTGACGAACAACTTGGACAACTCAAGCAAAGAAGTCCACTTTCTTAGCCCAGCTCCACCTCCCTACTCATGATCTCTTCTGGGTAAGTTGAGGGTCCAGCTCCACCTCCCTCCTCTAAGATCTCTTGACCTTTTGATCTCGCCTGGAACCCTGAGTTCATTCCAGAGGTATTCGTTCGTTCGAAAGGAACTCGTTTCAGTGCCAGTAGCAAGCATTCGCTCTTTAAAGAGATTTTCGCTTCA
>JABMCL010000882.1:655000-795000 GCA_018857735.1 Alviniconcha marisindica | reverse complement strand
CTCTCAAAAGCCGAAGTTATGCACGACCGAGCGTGGGTCACCAAATGGATGGGTGACCGTTATGTTTTGGCTTTGCGCCCGCCCTGGGATTTCTCCGGAGTCAAATTCTGTGCAGACTACAAAAGTCCTTCGGATGAGACCATAAGCCTAACCCCCCCCCCCTCCCCCCCCCCAAGTGTATACGCATGCAAAAAAGATCGCATACGCACGTTAAAGATCCTGTAGCTGTAGTCCGCGTCACAGTTCGGTGGATTATGGAAACACCAGAATAACCCAGCATACACTAGAACTAAGTGTCCGAAATTTCACAGCGTTGAAGGTGGACACTCACGAAAGAAGAAGAACCAGAAGTCCAGAAGCTGGCAACGGCAGTGCCACCAGTGACTCGCGCTTCCACCATTGATCCAGTGACTACAGTTGCGCACTGCCATCAGTTAGGCTATCCCGTGACTACAGTTGTTGAGCACTGCCACAATGAAAGATTCAGTGACTACAGTTGTTGAGCACTGCCATAATGAATGATTCAGTGACTACAGTTGTTGAGCACTGCCATAATGAATGATTCAGTGACTACAGTTGTTGAGCACTGCCATAATGAATGATTCAGTGACTAGTTGTTGAGCATTGCCATAATGAATGATTCAGCGACTACAGTTGTTGAGCATTGCCATAATGAATGATTCAGCGACTACAGTTGTTGAGCACTGCCATAATGAATGATTCAGTGACTACAGTTGTTGAGCATTGCCATAATGAATGATTCAGTGATTGCAGTTGTTGAGCATTGCCATAATGAATGATTCAGTGACTACAGTTGTTGAGCATTGCCATAATGAATGATTCAGTGACTACAGTTGTTGAGCATTGCCATAATGAATGATTCAGTGACTACAGTTGTTGAGCATTGCCATAATGAATGATTCACCACTGACAACAGCTAAGCACTGCCATCAATGATCCAGTGACTACAGTTGTTGAGCACTGCCATGATGGTTGAATGATTCAGTGACTAGTTGTTGAGCACTGCCGTGAATGATTCAGTGACAGCAGTTGAGCACTGCCATCAATGACACAGTAACAGTTGTCGAGCATTGCTATAATAAATGAATCAGTGACAACGGTTGAGCACTGACACCAATAATCCAGTGACTACAGTTCGAGCGATACCCATCAATGATCCAGTGACCACTGTTTGACCATTGCCACAATGAATGATCCAGCGACTTCAGTTCAGCATTGATCCAGCAACTACAGCTGAGCATTGGCATCAACAATCCAGTGACTACAGTCATCCAGCGACTACTACAGCTGAGCCTTGCCATCAGTGATCCCATGACTACAGCTGAGCATTGGCATCAACAATCCAGTGACTACAGTCATCCAGCGACTACTACAGCGGAGCCTTGCCATCAGTGATCCCATGACTACAACTGAGCATTGCCATCAATGATGCAGCGACTACAGCTGAGTATTGCCACGAATGATCCAGTGACCTGTAGAGCACTGCCACCAATAATCCAGTGACTGCAGTTGACCAATCCAGTGACTGCAGCTGACCAATGTCATCAGTGATCCAGTGTACATTTGAGCACTGCCATCAATGTTCCAGCGACTACAGTGATCCAACGACTGCAGCTGACCAATTGCCAACAATGATCCAGTGACTACAGCTGAGATTGCCATGAGCAATGATCCTGTGACTAAACTTGAGCATTGCCATTAGCAATGATCCAGTGACTAAACTTGAGCATTGTCATTAGCAATGACCCAGTGACTAAATTTGAGCATTGCCATCAATGATCCAGTGACTACAGCTGAGCACTGCCATCAATGATCCAGTGACTACAGCTGAGCACTGCCATCAGTGATCCTGTGACTGCAGCTGAGCACTGCCATCAGTGATCCTGTGACTGCAGCTGAGCACTGCCATCAGTGATCCTGTGACTGCAGCTGAGCACTGCCATCAATGATCCAGTGACTACAGCTGAGCACGGCCATTATCCAGCAACTACAGTTCAGCATAGTGACTATAGCCGCTTGGCTGTTATTACTGCCACCGAGTTGATCCAGCGACTAGAGTTGAGCACTGCCATCAATGATCCAGTGACTACAGTGATCCTGCGAGTACAGCTGAGCACTGCCATCAATGATCCAGTGACTAACTAGTTGAAGTGTTGCTTTACGTCCACAGAAACCGTAGGCTTATTAGGGACGGGAGCCCAGGACGGCCACCTCGACTTTCACACAGCTCCTGAACTCTGTGACTAACTACACACAGCCTACATTTAAGTAAGCACTTTATCTGCCATTATCGACCCAGTGCAAAAATACTTAAGTCATCTGACGCCGTAAATCATAATTATTTATCCCCCCAGGCAAAATGACACAATCCTGCACACTGATACCTGTGCAACCATTCAGGTTCAGCTAGACATATCGTCTTTTCCTTGAAGGGCTGTATGACATTGCTACACAAGTCTCTCACTCTCAGTGTGGGGCAATAAACTGAATTTAATCCTGGAAAGTGTTGCCCGGGCAATCCTCTTGAAAGCAATTTATAGCAAACGGGGAGCTTCTGAGGCAATACATTTTTGCAAATCTTATACGTGTATTGACCTGACAGACTTTAGCGATCATTTTTTTTTTAAGCCCAATAAGTTTCGCGTTTAGATACATGTACAAAGACCGTAAGAGATGTTCTTGGATACTTTAGCGTGAATGTCTGCAGTGTGTGTATGTGTGCAACAATCCAAGTGAGAATAAGGGGTGGGGGAGGAACGAGAGAGGGAAAAGGTGGGGAGGAAGACAGAGCGAGGGGTGGGGAGGGAGTGTGTGTGTGTGAGACAGAGAGAGAGAGACAGACAGAGAGAGAGTGGTGTGTGTGTGTGTGTGTGTGTGTGTGTGTGTGTGTGTGTGCGTGTGACAGAGAGAGAGAGACAGAAACACAGTGAGTGTGTGTGTGTGTCAGAGCTAGCGAGCGAGCGTGAGCGCGCGCGTGTGTGTAAATGTGTGTGTGTGTGAAAGTGAGTGTTCGAGAGAGAGAGAGAGAGAGAGAGAGAGAGAGAGAGAGAGAGAGAGAGAGAGAGAGAGAGAGAGAGAGAGAGAGCAGCGTGTCGCATCACACAACACTGAGCAAGACCACAAACAAAGCCCTCATACATTACCTTCACAAAAGTGCACCCCTCCGGAACAAAGCCGAGCTGTTCATTATCCAAAAGCAAACACCGGGTCCGGTAATCCAACAAGTTACTGCTCGCTTCAAGCCATGGCAACTAAACCCCACACCACACCACACCGCACCACACGCAACACGCCCCGTCTCTTGGCACATGTACACAACAATACTGACTGACACGAGGCTGCCCCACGCACACCGAAACCGACTTCCTGATCGCTACAACGAACGACACGGTCAGAGCACTGACCATGCATGCCCAGTGATGCTGACCAACAGAATCCCATCGCCCTTCAAAACTGACCAATGGCATCCATCCCCCTGGCCACACGCGTAACGTTCGCCGGGCCACGCTACGCTGGTCAGTCCGACTTGACTGCGCGCAAAGGTTACGACCGTAACAAACCGCCGGTTATGTAACATCCGTGGCCAGCGCAGTGAAGTCTCCAGCTGGGCTTATCTGCCCACCGGGGTCAAGGTAACAGAGGCCGGGTCTGTGGTCGTGGACTAGGCTAGCTCGGTAGTAGCTGGCACTGCGAAGACTGATGATGCCCAAGGCAGACAGAATTTGGTTGGGGGGAGGCAGGGAGGGCAGAGAGGAACGAAGGGGGGGGGGGCGAAGCAACGCCGAGAGAAGAGATAACGAGAGGCAGGCGAGTGTGTGTACGTGACGGAATACCTGGATGCAGGTATGTCTGACACTTCAAAAGAGCACCCCCCCCCCCCCCCCAACTGCATACGTGATGGAATACCTGGATGCAGATAAACGTCTGACACTTCAAAAGCACCCCCCCCCCCCACCCCCACCCCGGCAACTGTGTACATGACGGAATACCTGGACATGCCCAAGGTAGACAGGAGGGGGGGGGGGGGGGAAGCAACGCCGAGAGAAGAGACAACGCGAGGCAGGCGAGTGTGTGTACGTGACGGAATACCTGGATGCAGGTATGTCTGACACTTCAAAAAAAAAAGCACCCCCCCCACCCCCCAACTGCATACGTGATGGAATACCTGGATGCAGATAAACGTCTGAAACACCCCCCCCCACCCCCCACCCCGGCAACTGTGTACATGACGGAATACCTGGACATGCCCAAGGTAGACAGAAGAGAGAGAGAAGGGGTGGGGGGGGGGGGGGGGGGGAACGCCGAGAGAATAGATAACGAGATGCAGGCAACTGTGTGTACGTGACGGAATACCTCGATGCAGGTAAATGTCTGACGCTTCAAAGCACCCCCGCCCAACTGTGCACGTGACAGAATACCCGGATATTGATAAATGTCTGACACTTCAAAACAAAGCAAAAACCATCCCTCCCCCCGCCCCCCCCCCCCTCCTCCCCCCGAATTGTGTATGTGATGGAATACCTGGATGCAGATAAATGGATGCAGATAAATGTCTGACACTTCAAAAGCACCCCCCCCCCACACACACACACACACACACACCCGAGCTCAGGAGCTGGGTGAAAGTCGAGCTGGCCGGCCATCCTGGGCTCCCGTTCCTAATAAACCTACGGTTTCTCTGGACGTAAAGCAACACTTCAACAAGCACACACATACCCCTCCCCCCTCCCACCGCCACTGTGTGTACATGACGGAATACCTGGGCATGCCCAAGGCAGACGGAAGAGGTGTGCGTGTGGGGGGGGGGGGGGGGAGGCAGGGGGCAACACCGACAGAATAGATGACGAGATGCAGGCGCCTGTGTGTACGCGACGGAATACCTGAGAGCAGCTAAATGTCTGACACTTCAGAAGCACCCCCCACCCCCACCCGTGTACGTGACGGAATACCTGGATGCGCTGACACTTCAATAGCACCCCTCCCCCTTCCCCAGAAATGAGTACGTGACAGAATACCTGCATACAGATAAATGTCTGACACTTCAAAAGCACACCCCACCCCCACCCCAAATGTGTACATGACGGAATACCTGGGCATGCCCAAGGCAGACAGCAGAGGGAAGGGGGGGGGGGGGCTGGGGAAGTGGGAGAGGCGGGGGGCAACACTGGGAGAAGAGAGAACGAGATGCAGGCGATTGTGTGTACGTGACGAGAAGAGACTGATGCAGGTAAATGTCTGACGCTTCAACCCCCCCCCCCCCACCCCAATGTGTACGTGACGGAATACCTGGATGTAGGTCAATGTCTGGCACTTCAAAAGTACCCCCCCCCCCCATGTACGTGACAGGACACCTGAATGCAAGTACATGCCTACCACTTCAAAAAAAACCACCAAAAAACTTACAAAAAGCAACAACATTAAAATGACTCTCATCGCTGCCCATCTTAATGCAGAAATAATTCTGGTGGTGACAGTCTAGAGATACGTATAATAATATAACCTCCCTCTTCCCCACCCCCCCCCCCCCCCCCCCCCCCCCCCCACACACACACATAAGCCTTCTGGTTTCTGTGGACGCTTAAAAAAAAAAAAAAAAAAAAATCACCCCGCGCCAACACGCTGAAGAATCAGTCAGTACAAGCCAGTGTGGTGAGGAACACTGTACCTTTCCTCTTCCTGCCTGTCTCAGCCACCCACCCAAACAGTGGGTCAAGTAATAACAGATTATTTATATCATAATCATAGATCAGTTATGGCGCCCCCGCCCCCTCCCGTAAGAGCCCAGAGCGCTTACAAAGACATAAGGATACGTTTGTTTGATCACACACACACAGACTCTCTCTCTCTCACACACACACACTCTCTCTCTCTCACACACACACACACTCACACACACACACACACTCTCTCTCTCTCTCTCAAACTCCAAGCACTGGTTTACGACATCCTTCCTTCAAGGAAGGTGCCGGAAAGCGATGCTCGAAGTGTGACTCTCTCTCTCTCACACACACACACACTCTCTCTGTCTCTCTCTCAAACACACACACACACACACACACACACACACACACACACACACACACACACACACACACACACACACCACAAACACATGCAGCACTGGTGATGGGGCTGGTGCCGAATGAGAGAAGAAGAAAAAAAGAACGGAAACGACAGATCAGTATGCGGAAGAGAAGGGGTGGGTTTTCAGTTCACAGACCGCGCCAGACACCCCGAGACACGATAGCTCTAGGTGGTGGCCTTGGTCCTTGCCAAGATTGCAGATTACATACACACACACACACACACACACACACACACACACACACACACACACACACACCGCAGCAGCTAGCTCCCTGGCGATGCTACGCTTCTGATGTTACATTACTGCTGCTAGTGGTCGTATCTTGTTCAGCAAATTATGTTGCTTTACGTCCACAGAGACCATGTTAAGGATATTAGGGACGGCCACCTGGCAGAGCTCAGGAGCTGTGTGAAAGTCGAGGTGGCCGTCCTGGGCTCCCGTCCCTAATAAGCCTACGTACGGTTTCTGTGGACGTAAAGCAACACTCAACGGCCACCTCGACTTTCACACAGCTCTGTGGTATTTTTCCTCCTTTTTTCCCTGTGCTTTACGTCCATAGAAACCGTAACTATTAGGAACGGGCTGTGGTTATTATCGCTGTATCAGAGATTATACACTACAACGAGGGTCGGGTCTCTCGCAATCTATCAGCATCCGACAACTGAACGAAGACAAACACTTGTCGAGGTTCTTTCTTTGTGAGGGAGAGGGTTGGAAGGGGGTGGGGGGGGGGGGGGGGGGAGGGGAGGAGGAAGCGTGAGGGGAGGGGGGACACTGAGACGTCCCACAACGGTCCAACCCCCCTCCTCCCCTCCACCACCAACCCTTCCCCTTTGAGTTGTGGTCCACTCTGAACGTCTGGGTCAAACTCCAAGCACTGGTTTACGACATCCTTCCGTGCCGGAAAGCGGTGCTCGGAGTGTGCGTCTGGGTCACACTCCGAGCATCGCTTTCCGGCACCTTCCTCCAAGGAAGGATGTCGTAAACCAGTGCTTGGAGTTTGCGTCTGGGTGTCTGTCCGCTGGGGATGAAAAGACCCTCTGATTCCGAGCCACGCCGGCCTCTGCCCAGCGCCCCCTCACTGAGCTAGCTCGGTGCGTCGTCCCCTGCAGCCAGCCCTTACTTCTTTCTGCACGCTCGTCGTGAAAGCCCGCAACAATGGGCCCATCCATACCCACAGCCTGATGGATGGCGGGATGGCGTGGCCAGCAAACCCAATGATGGATGGCGGGATGGCGTGGCCAGCAAAGCCATCAATCAGCTGCCTCGTCCAGCCGGCCGGCAACCCTCCCCCCCCCCCCCCAACTGCCTCGTCCCCTCCATGTGCACTCACGGTGGTTACGCGCGCGCGCACACACCCTCCCCTCCTCCCATGATGGACACAAACACACACGCGCGCGCGTGCACATGCCCCCTCCCTCTCCTCCCATGCACGTGTACTATACAAAAATAGACAAAAAACACGCGTACGTGTGCGCACGTATTTGCCCTCTCCCCTCCCCTCCTCCCATGCACACATACATACAAAAATTGATTTGTGGACACTGTCGTGTGACTCTGCCCTAAACAGTTAATGAACCACTAGAACGGCTCTCGTCGCTGCCTATCAATGTCAACCCGACATCCGAGAACATGAAGCCCCACATCATCAGCCTATCAATGCTGAACATTATTCTGGTGGTGACATAGTTCAGGAGCTGTGTGAGAGTCGAGGTGGCCGTCCTGGGCTGTCCGTCCTAACGAGCCTTCTGGTTTCCGTGGACGTAAAGAATTACTGAACCGTGCTTCGGCATTGGTCACAACTTGTCCCTAATATGTCAACCGACATCTGAGGACATTAAGCATCACTTCATCTGGTGGAGACAGTGGAGCGTTAGGTATCGTCTCCCTCCTACCTCTTCGGAGACAACTTCGCGTCAAACAGGTTGAACCAACCAGCCAAGTCCCAAGAAAGACTTGTTGATGTGGGGCTTAATTAATGTCCTCGGATGTCGGGCCGACATATTAGGGGCAATCAAGAAAGACTAAGTAAGTAAACATAATGCTTAGCGTCCACAGAAACCGTACGGCTTATTAGGGACGGGGAGAAGGGGGGAAGGGGGTATGGAGGTGGGGGGAGAGGGAGACTGGTACACCTATCGCTACACTGTCACCACCAGAATGACTCATGCATTAAGATGGGCAGTGGTGAGAGCCATTTTAATGTTTCATTAACTGTGAGGGACAAAGCCATAAGACAGTGTCCACAGACCACAACTTTTGAAGAGAAAGGACGCCAAAGGGGACTGGAACCAAGGTCCCTCTGCTTACCAGCCTAATGCATTACCGCTAGGCCAAACCGGCTCACCCATCAGCCAGCAGTAAGTAAACAGTTTGCTTAAAGTGCACAGAAGCGAGGGCAGCCAGAAGTGGGTTGAAGTGTGCTTTACGTCCACAGAAACCGTACGCTTATCAGGGACGGCCACCTCGACTTTCACACAGCTCCTGAGCTCTGTGGCAGCCAGAAGTTGATATGATGACATAGAGCTTATTAGGAACAAACTGTGACCAATGCCGAAGCATGGTTCAATATTGCTTTACGTCCACAGAAACCGTAAAACTCATTAGGACGGAAAGCCCAGGACGGCCATCTCGACCTTCACACAGCTCCTGAACTCTGGGCCAGAAGTTGTTGTTGTTGAGTTTTTGTTTAATGTCCTCAGATGCTAAAAGCATATTAGTGGAACCCTTGCCACGCGTACCTAGCCTATACGTCTTCTCCTTCTTCTGAGTTCAGGAGCTGTGTGAAAGTCGAGCTGGCCGTCCTGGGCTCCACGTCCTAATGAGCCGTATGGTTTCTGTGGACGTAAAGCAACACTGAACCGTGCACAAATTGGTCACAGTTTGTCCCTAATATGTCAACCCGACATCCGAGGACATTAAGCTCCACATCATCATCATCATCATCATCATCTTCAATGTTGTCTTACAGGCTGAGCTCCGGAGCTGTGTGAAAGTCGAGGTGGCTGTTCTGGGCTCTACGTCCCTAATAGTCCTTATGGTCTCTGTGGACGCACAGTAAACAGTCCTTACGGTCTCTGTGGACCTAAAGTAGCATTAGAACATGTTGCTTTACATCCACAGAGACCATATTTAAAGACTATGGGAGGGGATAGCATGACGTCCACCTCGACCTTCACACAGCAAAAAAACAAAAAAAACAGAACAAAAAACACTTACAAGCAAACATTTACAAACAAACACTGAGTTCTGAGCGTCCCACCTGCATTTCACGTCTCCGACAAACACTTTACAGAACTAACTCCCTTCATAACACGTCTGGATTGTTACATCCATGTAAAAACAAAACAAAATCTAGATTCCTACATACACTTTCCAAAAATCCCTTCGTAACAGGTCTAATTTTACATCCATGTATATAACAGCTCTGGATCTTTACATACAAGTACAACAGTTCTGGATCGTTACATCTAATACCCAGGCCAGTGGCAACGTCGGGCGCCTGTGGTGCGTGCAGACTTACACAGTGACCCCTATCGCTAAACCTAAAAGTATCCGACGTGCAGGTAGGTCGGTTGGCCGGCCGGCCGGCCGGCCGGCCGGCTGGCTAGCACGACCAGAACCGTGGCCAGGAACGAGACCACTGTGCACATGCAGAGTGCTCAGACATCGATCGGCCCGCGAGGTCGCTGCCAATACCTCACGAAGCCACCGTGCATGTCAAACATGCACAGTGGTACAGTGTACAGATGATCTATCCGAATGGCCCCAGCGCACGCCACGTGAGCCTGGGTCTTTCTAGCTCAGTGGGCTGCTTGGCTGGCGCATAGCCCTCCATCCACCACTACTCCAGGCACGGTTGGCTGAGTGTTGCTTTACGTCCACAGAAACCGTAGGCTTATTAGGGACGGGAGCCCAGGACGGCCACCTCGACTTTCACACAGCTCCCGAGCTTTGACTCCAGGCACTTGTGTGTGTGTGTGTGTGTGTGTGTGTGTGTGCGCGCGCGTGTGTGTATACATATATATATATATATATATATATATATATATATATTAGGTCCAAAACTCCATGCCCCGCTGGTGCGTCCCATGCATCCATACAGGGAGGCTATGACTAGTAACTATGATTGAGGGTATACATCTGAAATACATAACGAAACAACCAAACATTAGAAAAGAAAAGACACTTCGTGAAACGAAGGCACGTGTATACCTACTCTGCTCATTAGCAAAGGTCATTCATTTTCATGACACCCAACCACCCAAGGACACACATGAGTCATTCATTCATTTTCATGACACGCAGCCAACCAAGGACACACACACCCCATTCATTTATTTCCATGACATACAACCCCCACCTCATTCATTTCTACGACACCCAACCACCCATGGACACACACAAGTCATTCATTTATTTTCATGACACGCAACCAACCAAGGACACACATGCCTCATTCATTCATTTCCATTAAACACAACCACCACATCATTCATTCATTTCCCTGACATCCAACCACCCAAGGATGCACACACGTGTCATTCGTTCATTTCCATGACACCTACCACCAAAGGGTGCACAGGAGTCATTCATTCAATTCCATGACACCAAACCACCCAAGGATGCATATGGATCATTCATTCATTTCCATGACACCAAATCATGCAAGGATACACATGGATCATTCATTCATTTTCATGACACCAAATCATGCAAGGACACACACAAGTCATTCATTCAGTTCCATGACACCCAACCACCCAGTGATGCACACAAGTCATTCATTCATTTCCATGACACCCACCACCCAAGGATGCACACACCTCATTCATTTATTTCCATGCCACTCAACTACCACCTCATTCGTTCATTTCCACGCCACCCAACCACCTAAGGCTGTACAGGAGGGTATTTTACATATAAAAAGCATTAAGCCTCTGCCACGTGCCACAATGTCACTGATTGATTGATTGATTATCACTTATATAGCGCTATTCTCCGCTCTCTTGAGCAGACTCACTGCACTCGCATGTAGCTCTACATGAGTGACTGGCTTTTTATAGCACATTTTTTGCATATCCACCGAAGTGGTGTACTTACAGCGCTGGCATGGCTGGTGCCACATGAAACTGCAGCCATCTCGGTGCAAGTTCTGTGTACACCATACAACCATGCACCATGTCAGTTCATGCAAAGCCGCATACGTAAGGTGTATGCGTGTTTAGCTGTAACCTGCCACCTGCACCTTTGGCAGAATAACCAGGATCTTTTACATGCATGTAACATAGGGGTGGAACAGATACCGAAATTAGAGTCAGCACAGAAAGTCGACCATGGAGAAGAAAATTCTCCCACCGCTCCTGCAGGGATTTGAACCCGCGACCTTTCAGTCACGAGCCCGGGCTCTAACCACTGAGCTATCCCTGCCCAACTTAGCACTCACTTGGGATCGCTAGTAAGTCTGACCTTGACACTGTTTAAAATTTATTTCTGACTGGCAGCACTATAAACAATGCCACCCTGATCTGCGCGCGCGTGTGTGCCCAACTTAGAGAAAAACAAAACTAAACTTGATGTTTTCCCCGGACTTCTGTACAACTTCACCGGAGAGCTCTGCAGCCGATCTGTTCCTGGTCTGAAATTGTGGGGCAGAAGTCTGCTCAAAGCAGGGCCATGGACAGTAGGTTAGTAGGTCAATGCGAACAACTCAATCAAAACTCTCTCTCTCTCACACACACACACACTTACACTTCTGTAGGACGGTTATGTTTGTCTTCAAAGAAAGTTTCTTCAGTCTGACGTTATGTTTGTAAAGTGTGTGTGTGTGTGTGTGTGTGTGTGTGTGTGTGTGTGGTGTGTGTGTGTGTGTGTGTGTGTAAACAGCCCAACTCAGAGAAAAACAAAACTAAACTTGACGTTTTCTGACTACTGTACAACTTCACTGGAGAGCTCTGCAGCCGATCTGTTCTTGGTCTGAAATTGTGGGGCAGGAGTCTGCTCAAAGCAGGGCCATGGACAGTAGGTTAGTAGGTCAATGCGAACAACTCAAACAAAACAAAAATGCTCTCTCTATCTCTCTCACACACACACACACTTCTATAGGACAGTTATGTTTGTCTTCAAAGAAAGTTTCTTCAGTCTGACGTTATATCTATAAATTGTGTGTGTGTGTGTGTGAGAGAGAAAGAGACAGAGACAGAAAGAGAGACAGAGAATGTTCATGTAACCAAGGTCCCCTGTGTGTATAGGCATGCAAAAAGATCACATACACATGCTAAAGATCCTGCAGTCCACGTCTGAGTTTGGTGGATTACAGAAACACTGAAATAACCCAGCATACACTAAAAATGTGCATCCATTGTAACACAAACGTGGTTTGGTACACTGCTTTTTAGGAGGGAGGGTACTTGGCTCATCTTTCTTCTTTTTTTTGAAACACTAAGAAAATGCAACAAATCTCTTTGACTTTAATGGTGATTTCTTCTCCTTCTACCCCCCCCCCCCTCCACAAACAAGCATACACTGTCATACTTCCAGCATAATTATGGTGATGAAAATAAGTTATGTCTCGACAGGTGTTCATTTTACAAAACAGACTGAATGACGTCTGACAGCATTCATTAATTTTGTGATCACAGTCAAAACTGAACACAAAACAAGAACCTGCAAACATTAGCTGCAACTAAATGCTAAATGCTACCACTGCCTGCAAACAAACAACATCACCGTCATCAACAACAACAGCCTACAAATATGAGCAATCTGTTCCCAAGCTATCAGAACTTTCAATCTGATACATAACCATATGACACTGAGGGTGGAAGGGGGGTGGAAGGGGGGTGGGCAGGGGCAGGACCTATCAGTGAGCGATGTCCCCTATTCACACAAACTGCCAGTCATCAGGCGCAGCCCATCTCTAGTCATTTCCTCCGCAAGCGCAAGCTGTTTTTTCAGTTTCACGGGGCAGCAAAATGAGAACATTAAATAAAATGATGATGTCCACATACTGTCGGAGTGACTCAGGCAATTCATGACTCAAGGGAAAAGATTATTCAACCATTAGTTCCCCCCAAAGCTAAATGCGGAAGGGCAGGGCAAAGCCAAGCCCCAGTTGTTATTATTACCCGTGAGGTCACGAGCAGGAGGAACTTGGAGTTGGAGTGTGGCTTTGCTCAAACAAGCAAGTTTTTTTACCAATGAGATTTCTGTAGAATTTAAAATATATATATATAAAAAATCATTAATTAATCCCTTGTGCAAAATTTTGGTCATTACTACTACTAATACTACCTGGATACGGCAACTGCAGCCATGAGAGCAGAAATTGATACCTACTCCTACTGTCAGTGTGTGCAGTATTTCCATGTGTCCAAACAGCGATGTGGCTACCAGTGTCAGTGATTATTAACATGCACACAATGATACTGGCTATTGTATATATGGGGAGTGAGGGGGGTGTCAGGTGGGGCAGGTGGGGTGGGGGTCCTACACTGTAAGCAAGTCTGCACTGAGTCAACTCTGAGACAAAAATCCCTTGCCGCACCTGGGAATTGAACTCTCAACAGTACTGTGTCTGGCTTTTCAGTCCAACACTCTGCCAACTGAGCTATCCAGCCCCAAGAAAAAAAATTAATGGGGGGTGGGGGTGGGGGGGGATTAAAACTGAATATCTGATATACGTTTACACTTGTTTAGAACTGGGTTGTCTCTTGAGTGGTAGGGTGAACGGGGAAGAGGGTGGAGGAGCTTTACCAACAATACAGACATCACTAGAATAATCCTGCACTCAGGTGGGCCCAGGGAAAGGCATAATAAACCATTTCAATGTGTCATTATTAGTTATAGTAATATTACTAATACTAGTATCAGGGTGGGGGTCGGGGCATTACTGGGATTCATAGCACTAGATCTGCATAAGATATGAACACAGCATAATTAATAAGCCAATTAGTGCTCGTTTGTATGCTAAATTCAAGAACCAAGATTTTTGTTTCCAGTTCACCTAAGAATCTGAAAAGACTGACGATCTTCCTTGAAAGGACAAGGGAGGGCCAACGTTGTCAATCACCCAGGCATTGGCACGGTTTCAAAGGCATCGTTGGGGAGACTTCCGAGAGGAGGGGTGGAGAGCATATGGGCTTTTCTGAGTGCACAGATACCATCTTGAACTGAACTAAACTGAACTAAATAAGAATCTGATTTTTAAAAAAATATTGTGCCAGTGCGAGGGTTTGGTTCAAGGGAAGCAACTCTGGAATTCCATAGATCATTAGACGTCTAGTATACCCTTGCCCTCCAGAATTAGCGACGCACATACAGCGCGACATTGCTCCCTTAGCACACAATGACAATGAAATATTTTCAACCATTTCCCTTGACCAGCAGGTCTGTTTGGAATGGTTCTGGATGTAAACACTAAAACAGTCAATTTCTTCAGTGAATTGTTTTTTCAATTGTGGGGGGGGCGGGGGGGTAAAACAACAACATATTTAACTGTTTTCTTAATATAATGTTGCTAACAGTAATATAGTTCAGCCCTCTGTTGAATGATACTGTTAAGAATACTGTATTTTTGGTAGTTTATATACTTTGGTAGTATGTTACTCGCATGCCAAGTCAGCATTACAGCTGGCAATTCAGGTCTTTGTTCTGAATTCCGGCTCAATGTTCATGTGACAGCTTTCCAGTACAAATTAACTTTATTTTTATTTGTGTGTGTGTGTGTGTGTGTGTGTGTGTGTGTGTGTGTGTGTGTGTGTGTGTGTGTGGGGGGGGGGGGGGGGGTTGGTCTGGTAGAACTGCAGTACATATCAATACACTGAAAAGTCAGGTGGTGGGGGGGGGGGGGGGGGGGGAGGAGAGGGGGTCTGCAACATTAAAATTATCTCAAGCTGGCAAGTCTGTGTTGCCATGATTGTAACCAACAATTTTTGTTTTAATACACTCTCTTGCTCTCTCATGGCTGATTAGGAATTAAAAATAAATTGCCACTCTATGTATTTCAATGTCCCTCTTTCTCTCTCTCACACACAAACATTTTTTGTGTTTCACACACACACACATTATTATATCATACACACACAGAGAGTCTCTCTCTCTCACACACACACACAGTCACACACACACACATATATATAACACAACACACTGTGTTGTCCACCACAATACAAATCTTATCAGCTTTAAATAGCACAGGCACAGTTTGTTATCAAGCTTCCACCTTCGGCTTGATACTGGTAAGTTAGTGAAGGAATCCTCTTTAAAAAAAAAAGGTGTGCATTGTGAGTGGAAAACAACTTTGTGAGTGGGGAAAATGTTTCATTACACCCACACCACTTGCTACATAGGGCAGAGATGTGTTTTCCCTTTTACCCCAGACCTACACTCAGCCAGTGAAAGGTCAGAGACCCCTAGGTTTATGACTAAGACTATGAAGCTGTTGTTTACAGTCTGTAGAACTAGAAGCCAAGGTCACCAGTTTTGCGCTATACTGTTTTGTAGTTTGTGTCCAGGGTTTGGTACAAACAAACCTCACATGGTGACATGGACCTGATAAGTCCTAAGGATCACTGATGCAAGTGGCAAGTTCTGGTTTAAGTCATTCACACCATTACCTAATAATTAATATAAATCACACTATCTGAGCATTGTCATTGAATGATGAACATTTCTCTGGCCTGAAATTTGAAGTTAGCTGTAATACTAACAGCAATGGAAATTTCTAAAGTGTATATATATACCCTGCAGCTCAAAGCATTGAACAAACATAACACACATCAATTTAACAAAGAGCTAATACATAATGTGTACACATCAACACAGGTTTAAATGTAACTATGTGCAAGGTGCATACACACACACACACACACACACACACACACACACACACACACACCACACACTGTACAGACTGACAGGGGTGGAGGGCAGTGTTGCTTAACTAAAATAATAATAATAGTGGTCATTTCCATAGTGCTGTGTCTTACTGACATGTAGAGCATTAGCACTGAATAATATCCAGTTCTAAACTTGGAGCCAATTCTATGCTTACATCAGCCAAGAGGCTTCTTACCTTCAACCGTTACAGGGCTACAGTTACAGGTGGCAGTGAACAATGACCTGCACAGGTTCAATTCCCTGTTCTAAAACAGCTTTGTCCTGAAAGGTAGTAATGTACTGTTACACTGTCCGTGTCACTGACTTGCACGACTTCACTGTCGGTTTTTACTCCAATGTTTGGTATTCAGACTCACTGTGAGCATTTATTTACATACTATATGTAATCTTCATGACAAGTAAAATGTGCTGTATGGGGGGGGGTGGGGGGGGGGGGGGGCGAAAGACCTGAGAGAGAAAGGAGTCTAGTCTGAAGTCTCCATCCCCACCCCCTCCTTTGAAAGCAATGTCACGTGACAACCCTGATGATGGGAAGGGAAGGGGATGGGAAGCGTAACGAAGAGAGAGAGAGAGCACGTAGACGACTTCTGAGTGTCCACATCATTTATAGTCTACGTACATAAAGTGGTGCATTGCAGTGTCTAAGGGGGGGGGGGGGGGGATGTTGAAAAGGGGAGGGGGGAGGATTCAAGAGCGAACTCCAGATGATGGCGACTATTCAAGAGAGACCTCAAGATGATTGCCAGTGAGAAGGGCTCGATGTTGCTAATGAGCTACGTGCTCAGAGTCACGCCGCCGTCGAGTGCACGCAGCGACAACACCATGACCATGACAACATAACCGCCGCTGAACCTTCGTCCACCTTGGCCATACTCGACTAGTCTCCCCTTGCCCTCTTTTCTACCCCCCCGTTGATTCAACCAACTTATGAACTCCGACAGCAACGGGACTTTTTTACGTAACGGATGTTATTGTTAGTGTAACGGTAATACCCAAGGAGGCGGTCGGAAATTCCTGGCATATTTTAAATGCCTTTTTGGGTCACAAATATCATTCAAAGAGCTTCATATCTAATGAATCAAGCCAAAATTTGCAACAAAAGTGAGTGATAACAGTCTGTAAAATGCGAGTCGTCAGTACACGAGTTCGATTGTTTTGCCGACGTCAGCACTGAGGAAGCCTGCACGGTGTTACTCGGAAACTAGATCTAGATCAAAAGTCAGTGGAGCATACGATACTGAAAGACACAAATGTAATAAAACTCACTTTTCGGTTGCAAATATTGGCTTTATTGGCTTGGTACAACTCGGTTTGGATGAGTCTGATATTTATGACCAAAAATTATATTTAAAATGTCCCAGGAATTTCCAACCACCTCCTTGGATATTACCACTCAGCAACAGCAACCAGCCATTCATAATCAAAAATCAGGTATGAATATCATATTAGGCTCCTTTAGTTTAAACAGTGTATCTTGGTTGCAATGGTATCACTATCAATGTATCATGCAAACAACAGCATCAATCTTGGGCTAAGCATTATTCACAGGCAGATAGCAATAGCACAAACAAGGACATAGTGTCATGATAACTAGATGTTACTCCAAGACTAAAGGTGTGATATGTCTAATTTGCTATTAAAGTTTTGGTGAAAATAACCTCAAAATGATGCCACTATGATTACTGCAGAATTAATTTAAAGTTGGAAAGTTTTGGTTGACAACTGTGATACTAACCTCAAAATGAGGCCACCACACTTATTGCACACAGTATTAATTTCCCAGAATCACTTTCCTCAGAGCATGACCTCCAATTCCATTTTGGTGGTACTGCTTGCACTAACAGTGTCCCTCTGAGGCCAGAACACCCTGCCATGTGTTAAAAGATCGGGGCACAGCTCTGGATGCAAGCTCTGCCTGACCACTAGACTAGCAGTATCTTCCTGTCTTGTGGACAGCTCTGTTAGATACACCCCAAGAAGAAGAAAAAACACAAACCACACATTCTTCTCTGTATGCAACCAGCTTCTTTATATATATATATATAAGTTTAAGTTCACATGTGCATCCGATTCACAGAACAGACATGTATGCTCTCTCTTTTCCTCCCCCCCCTGCCTCTCTCTCTCTCTCACACAGTGACACACACAGGTCCAGAGGTAATCCACACACACACACATGTTTAACTTATTCTAACAGCACATACAATCAGCTGTACACCTTTATTACTGTACAGCTGCCTGCATGTACTATTAGAACAAGTAAAACATTAATGATATATAAATATCTCTTGACCGCTGTGTGTACACCTGAACAAAATGTTTAAACTAATGTCCAGGTAATACAATTATGAATAAATGGGTAGTTTTTCTTGTTGTTTTTTCTTTTCCTCTCTCTCTTACAATTTCAGAGTTCCTCCTGTGGTGATATTACTTCCTCTCATTAACCTGCGATTGCCTGACTGGTTCTGTTCATCAGTGGCATTATCGCTTAGAGACTTCTCACTCCCCTCACCTCCCCCTCAATTCCAGTATCATCAGCATGCACTGCTTCTGAAAATTCAAAACCTAAACCTAGCCCTCACCCAACCAGAAGCCTTTAGAATCAAGGCAGATCCCAGGAATGTTTGGGGTACAATTTTTTTTTTTAAATGAAAAACTTGGTTGAACTTGGTTTAAAAAAATTTTTTTTAATGAAAACATACCAACAGACAATAAGAATATTTCTGGGAGCGTCAAACAAGTAAACTTATAAAGTTATAGTCCTGAGTATGTCACCTTGAACTGTTCAACCAACTGTTTATAAACATGAAAATAAAAGTAGCCTTGGGCTTGTGCTTTTCTGATGGTTACACTTTCCTTTCTTGTGCACCCATTGGCTTTGTTATTTACCTCCTTTTTTTTTTTTGTGTGTGTGTGTGTGTCTATTTACCTCCTTTATTTAAAATCATTTTGAACTCCCCCCCCCCCCAATCTTTTTTGTTTGTTTTTGACGTTACTCCTGATTTAGTCAATTAGTGGCAAACGAACAAAATGCCAATAATAATTCCTAGCGTCACATCCTAGACTTAAAACTGCCAATTTCACCCATCTTTATTGTGTCAGCATGTAGGTCAGAATTAAGATCAGTGTGTTTTGTAACTGAAATGAAAAGTCTCTTACCAGTGCTCATCTAAAAGATCATATTTTCCCCCTAACACTAACAGCATGAATGTACTGTAACCCAAAGACATGTGGCTTTATTTAAAACTAAAGGGAGGTGGAGCTGGGCTCTCATATAGTGAACCGGACTGTCCTTTGCTTCAGGTTTCAACAACTGGTTGTCCAACTCTTTGTGACTTTGTCCTGCACAGCTGTTGAAAGAGCAAGTTGCACACACAGCTGTTGAAAGAGCAAGTTGTGAAGTATGTAAGTGGCTGCACACTGGCGAGGTCCCCACCACCATAACATTTATGTTTTGGTGGTGGCTGACCAGTCTCTTTGGTCTTTGTGGGTCAGGGTGCTTAGATTTGGAACAAGCTACTCTTAGGTAACCTCTCACCTCTCCATGCCCACCAACCCTATGTTGTCTCTATGGACATTAAGCCCTACAATCAATCAAAACAAATATCACATGCCCTGTCAACAGAAATGGACTCTGGAATACATTTTTGTTTTTAAAGACCCACTGCAATTTTCAGTAGATTTATGGTTTAGTTTCTTTAAAAACTGACATCTAAAAGTTGCAAAAACACGGCTGTGAGCATTGCCATTTTATCTCTGGTGCATGACATCATGAACAAGGTTGGCATGTATGACAGATATGTTTAAAGACGCATGTTTGTGTGGTGTGTGAGGACTAAAATTGTATGTTAACATACTACTCTGGAGATTTTATTTACCGTATACATTTTTTTATTTGCTTTTGTAAAGCGTGGTGTACTCACCCTTGTCAGTGAAACACTGCAGTGTGCACTATAGAAATGACCACTATTCTATCAGGAGCTAACGTAAACCCATTTGTGTTCTTCCCTGGCAAAGAGTAAAGAGTGCACCAGCACGGCTGTGCAATTAGGACCTAAATTTAAGGGGGGAGGGGGGGGGCACACACTTCGGAGGCAATATGATAAAAAACTAACAGAACCACCATATGCTGGTTCAAAATGGGAGAAGAAAAAATTCAAGTTTACTATAAACTGTGATCAATTGTGATCAAGACTTAATGGTGTTCCCTTTAAGTCTTCACCATAGTCTGGCAGCACTCTTCCTCAGGCCAACCTCCTTTACTTCCCCGTCCAAGGACTTCCGGGTAAATACCATGCGATGCACACCGAAACAATGTAGCATGCGGATAACGTGTGTCAAACCCGAGCACCACGCCGTCTGTCCGCCCTCCTTTGCCGTCTGCTACGGAGCTAAAAATAGGCGCCTTTGTGTGGCAGGCTTGTTGAGCAGAGCCAGCCTAGTTCTCGAGGTGAAGCGGACGGACCCTACAGTGATGTTTCAAAGGTCAGTCACCTCTCCATGCCCCCAACCGTACTCCCCACACCTCCCCCAGCTGGACCGGTCATCCAGCCGCAACTATCGTTCAAACCGGCAAAAACACTGAGCGAAATGAGAGCGTTTTTAACTGAGAAATCGAAACGAGGGCAAGGGCCTGTAGCTGGTGATTAACCGAGGAGGGGGTGGTTTGTGTAGTGTTCCTTACCTCCAAGGAGACTCCGGATTGGAGAGAAGGGGGAGGGGGGGGGGTGGGGGAATCCAACAAGCGCCAACACCACAGCTAAAATCCGTGAAAAGGCAGTCACAGCACACACACACACAGACGAAGTGTCTACTAGTATCACAAGTCTGATCAAAACCACTGGGGTCGGAGGGTGAACGGGTAGCAACGTGAGTTCGGTGCAACGTGCACTACAGCCGGCCCAGTCGCGCGGTTGTGTAGTCAGTCGGCTGTCAACCAGTCCATCAGAACCCCTGCGTGTCACAGTTCTCTACACGGACGCTGCACGAGCCTCACAAAAAGTCAGAGAGCGCAGGAGGGGGTGGGAGACCTCGAGCCCCCGAGCGACTGTGCAACGTCAAGGCTAGGCGGCCATTTGGGGGGGTTGGGCACTTGACGGCACGGCAAACACACAAAGAACATGGCCACTGCACCGACACGGCGACTCCATACCGTGAACTCTGCAACTCGCTAAACCAGGCCAGACACACATTCCCCGCACACACACACACACACACACAAAACACACACTTGGCACGGAGTGTTTCTTCAGTTGCTGTCCCTCCGACATACACAACATCAAAGGGAACGGCGCGGCTGTTATCCCCCCCCCCCCCCCGTCCCGTCCCGACCTATCCATCCGATTCCAACCCCTCCCCTTTCTTCTCCAGGACATCCCAGCTCAGAAAGAAGACCCTGCTTTTTCGTTCATCGTGCATTCTGCTGCGATAAAATTTCACACGCGACCATGTACCGGGGTTGTGTGACTTGATACTGTAGTTCGGAATAAAGCTAAACAGACTTTGTAGGCTTCTGGTAAATAATAGACATCTAAAGAAGATGGGGGGGGGAAGGAAAAAAAGAAAAAAGAAGAAGAGCAAATGTAGCCTATGCGGTGGGGCCGGGGTTGAGGTGAGTGCAAATGGCAGTTGTAAACACTACAAATGCCGGATAGAGGGCGGGGGTCCTCTCAAATCTGTTTCCAAGCCCTCTTTTACCTCGGGTACAATTGTCACAGAATCAGTTTAACGACGTCCAAAACGCCAAAAGAACCTGTTTTGTGCAAACAAACAACAAAACCACCAACATCTGCGATCACTGTCAGTTCACTTTGAAAAGCTTTGTCTCTACTCAAACCGGAAAGAATACATATATATATATATATATAGATATGTTCATTATAACGACCAACTCTACCTAAGCTCCACACAGTAACGCTTTTAACCATATGCCGGCCGACAGCAATCGTTTTGCGGTTCATGAATTTTCTGTTTACTCCATTCCCCTCGACCAACCTCACACGTTACACACTAGGCTAAAAGGTCAGGACTGCCATATTTGGAAAGGTCGTTTGCATGGCTGATAGGGGGCGAGGCGTATGGAGGCCGCCGATTGGTTCGACAGGTGGAAGTTTAGCCAATAAACCAGCTGTTCGCGTGGTCGCGTGGGTGGCTGAGTGCAAGGACCAGAGGTGACTTTCTCTCTCTCAGACCGAAAAGTGCAAAACGAAACACTGCCAATGTGCAAGACAGAATGGAACCCATATTACGAAAGGCCTAGCAAACGAAAGAAAAATCAATTACATTTGTCACAATCGCCGGAGCAGACGGATGACAGAATGACAAGCCTGAATCGCCGCGAAGGTGACGAGAGGTTCTGACAACAGTGGCCACTCCCCCCGACGCCCCCACCCCCTCCGGACTCCACACCACCCTTCTTCAAACGGACCCTTCCCCGTCCAGCAGAGCAAACCTGCAAAGAGCTGAGCCATCAAATATTTGACATGGCCTTCACAGTCTTCGCAGAGAATAGACTTGATGCAACACTGCTTCAAATAGGTCTGCTGGGGATCGCCGATTTTGACCCTGTAAGCGATCGAGTCAGAACAGGGGGGTCGGGGCAACTGGACAGCGAAAAAGGGGGCCGGGGGGGGGGGGTCTGGTTTGTCTGGATCTCGGTTGGATTTGAGGGGCCGGGAGTTGGGGGTGGGGTGGGGGAGTGGCAAATGGACAGTGAGCAAGGCGCGAGGGGGGGGGGGGGTGGGGGTGGGGGGTTGTCTGGTTCTCGGTTGGGTCAATACAAACGACCAACAGGGTGGGGAAGGCGGGACGCATCGGGAGGATATGACGCAAGAACTATAAACACGCTGCACAAAAATACCAACCTCCACTTGTGTCTGCGTGCATGTGTGTGTTGTCAGTGTGTGTATTATCAGTGTGGCTCTGTGGTGTGTGTGTGTGTGTGTGTGTGTATCAGTGTGTGTGTGTGTGTGTGTGTGCGTGTGCGTGCGTGCGTGCGTGTGTGTGTATCAGTGTGTGTGTGTGTGATCACAGTTATGTATCAGGAACGGGATTAGCTCAGAGGTTAGAGCGCCGGACTCATGATCGAAAGGTCTCTGCTTCTTGTCCCAGAGGAAGCGGTGGGAGAATGTTCTCTTCCAAAGTCAACTTTCTGTGCTGACTCTTATTTAGGTATTTCGGCAGACGCAAATTTCAAAACTAATCTCACATGGGGCAGAAGAAGGGGGGGGGGGGGGGGGGGAATTTTTTTTACAGACTAGACTGCACCGAGACACAGTCCTTCATCTGACAGAACATTTCAGTTTGAAGTCATAAGCAATCACCCTCGAAAGCCGAGAGAGATCCAAACTTCCTGACGATGATGTGGGGCTTAATGTCCTCAGCTGTCGGGCTGACATATTATTAGCGGCAATCAGACTTCCTATTCAGGGCATGAATGAACTAGCTCAGCTTGCTCGCGCTCAAAACTTGCCGACCGCCTACTTTTGTACTTTCCACTCGACCCTCTTTTGAGTGCATGCACCCGGCCACACTCCAGCCGTTACTAATTATTACGCGAGACTCTCACAAGACCTCTCGACTAATAACTGACTGCAACTGCCACAGCAAAACCCGGCTGTTCAACGAAAACTGCTCCGAGGTTTGCTTGAGAAGGCAACCAGACTCGGTCTAGTCAGCACATTCCCCTACTGCGAAAAACGTGCGGATTACGCACACCTTCAGGCATGGGGGGTTGTTTGGGGGTGGTGGTGGTAGGGGGGCGGGGGGGGGGAGGGGGTAGAGAGCAGAGCGACGCTCTGGAGAACTCTACGGCTGGGGGGGGGGGGGTGGGATAAACAGGTAAGAACACGTTCCCAGCCGTCAGCCCACCTGGCTAGAACCACGTAAGTAGTTGGGACTCGCTCCCAGGTATTCATGGCAGGAGTTAGCGGATGTGGCGCAGTGGTTAGCGTGTCGTGATTATTGTCATTGAGCAGGTGAGCTGCTGCAGACCCATTGCACAATCTCACGGAACTGTTCGTTTGCTACACACACGCGCGCGCGCACACGCACACACACACACACACACGCACGCACACGGGCGCACGCACGCACGCACACACACACACGTTATTGTTCCCTGGCGACCTGTCCAGAGACCGACATGGATTAGCGATCTTGAGAGATTACAGTGTGTGTGTGTGTGTGTGTGTGTGTGTGTGTGTGTGTGTGTGTGTGTGTGTGTGTGTGTGTGTGCGGTGCGTGCGTGCGTGTGTTTGTGTGTGAAAGTTAAAAACATGGCAAAGTGTGTGTGTGTGTGTGTGTGTGTGTGTGTGTGTGTACAAGAGACAAAGTGTGTGTGAGTGTGGGTGTGTGTGTGTGTGTGTGTGAAATTAAAGTGAAAAACACTAGCAAACACTATCTGAACACTAGCACAATGGAATAGAGTGATTAACGAGGCTGTCATTTTATCCAACCAGATACACATGTGGATCGTAGGTTTTTGTTTTTGGTGTGTGTGTGTGTGTGTGTGTGTGCGTGTGCGTGTGTGATGATGATTCCTATACAACATGGTACATTCTACATAATTCAAGTATAAAACCTGACATAGTTTTGTGGAAATGACACACAAAATACACCAACAATCACATATTATCAACTACAAACATCACAGCCGACTCCTACAATTTCAAGACATAAACATTATTGCTCAGATATAATATGCAAACCGGGAAAGAACATTCATTCAGCATTCACATAAAGCCTTTGTGCTGCTTTTATTGTTAGTTCTACAGGAACAAACTCCTTGGTGGTTACTAGCTCACCAGCTGATACACATGGCATATGGTCTACCCTACAAGTCAAACCTCAAAAGAGAGTGTCATGGTCACCTCCCAAGCAAACAGTGTTTGTCACTTTGTATGGCAAAATACCTCCTCTTGTGTGCCTAGTGATACTCTAAGTCACTTTTCTAAGCCTTTTTTGTTTGCACTTGGTCTGGTTATTAGTAATAAGTACAGCAGCACACCTATTTTGGTTGCTAAGAGATCAGTGGTACAAAAAAGTATAAATGAAGTATGAACCCGCACTGTGACCTTGACCTTGAACACAGCAATTCAATCTTTTCACGAGAGAAAATCCCAGATTATGATGACGTACAATCACACTAAGTTTGGTTCCAAAAGGATCAGCAGTTCAGCAGATCTGCAGAGTCATACTTTTATTATATGCAATGACCTGGACCTTGAGAATAACCAATCTTTTCGCGTGACATTCTGGATCATGATAACACACCATCACAACAAAGGATCAGCAGTTCAGTAGCTCTGAGAGAAACTTAGACAGTCCTATTTTGATTACAATTATGCAACCAATCTTTTCACATGACATTCCAGACCATGATGATGTGCCATTATAATGAATTTGGTTACAAAAGGGTGAACAGTTCTGAAGATTTTGCCAAAACAATACCAAGACACTGAGTCATACAGGCCAACTGACAAGTGATTCAAATAGATAAAAATATCCCCCCCCCCCCCCAATTACAGAGTGCATAAAAAGAAATCAACGCATCTTTCCATCGACCACTGCGACAGGTTTGTAAGTTGTGGTTAACTGAATGATCCCCATGGGATACTACTACATGATACCCTTAACTGCTAAATGTAGGTTTTTATGCTGTACTTGCTACTAGGCTACAGTTTACCTTAAATTTCTTGGTATATGAAACCTGCAATTAAGACCAAGAACACTACACCTGCAAGAATCGACACCAGGAAAAACCAGGCTAAAAAATGACTGAATTCTCAAGCATTAATGCACAGCATATTGTACCAATCCCACCCCCCCCCCATGCACTCTCTTGCTCACACACACACACACACACACTCTCTCTCTCACACATGTACACACACACTCTCTCTCTCACACACACAAACAAATACACACATGTAGTTTGTACACAGACCCCCCCCACACACACACACATAGTTTGTACACCACCTACCCACCCACCCACACTACTAGCACAGCTGAAACAAACATACCTAGCAATATAGACCTTCAAACACCCGAGGCACCTTGCACAATCCGAGGACAGGAATATGAAAGCTGGAGCATGCGCTGACACTGTACATGAGAGAAAACCATGCCTTTTCACCCACTGCATGTCTGTGCATGTGGATAAAACCCACACCCTCCCTCTCCCCCCCCCCCCCCCCCCGGCGGTTAGGCTGTGCAGTTGAGGGGACATTAACATAAGACTTGACTACCCCCCTCCCCCCTCTCCTTTCCCCTGTACTGTCCCACAGAATAACAGGACTTCTCCTTCAAATGTCACTTCACCTCCACAGAGACCATAACGACTACCAGGGACCGGGAGCCCAGGACGTCCACCTCTTTTTTAATCGCACAGTTCCTGAACTCTGAATGATAGAACACCGTGACCCTGATATATATATATATATATATAAGGCATATCAGTCCGATATACCTAATGCAAGACAACCCCTCATGTTCACATTCTTGGTGTGCCCTATCTTGGGACTTTCCGGCTCTGATCCCCCCCACCCCCTTTCCCCCACACACACAACACCTGCCCCAAAAACAAGACGAAGCCCCACAACACATGCAAGCCTCTCCTTCTTCACTTCAGGCGCCCCGTTAAAATAGATGGTGGGGGGGGGTGGGGGGGGGGAGGTGGCTGTCTGACTTTACAAATGGGGGTGGGGGGTGCACCACCAAGGGGGAGGGGGGGGGTGTTTTTAAAGGGTAATATGCCAGATGCCGGGGGATTCTCAAACTTTATGTGGTAAGGGGGGGTGGGGTGGGGGCTGGGGGGGGGTTTTTTCAAGGGTAAAATACAGATGGGGGGGGGGGGTAAGCTTCTCAAACAAACATCATGGTGGGAATAAGATGGGGGGGGGGGGGGCTGTTTCAAGGCAATATGCACAGATGCCGGGGAGTGGGGGGGGGGGTTTAGCTGTTTCAAGGCTAATATGCACAGATGGGGAAAAGGGGGGGGGGGGGGGATGTCTCAAACAAACAGGCATGGTGGGGGGTGGGGGGGGGGCCTCAGGCTGTCTAAGGCCAGATGGTGGGGGGGGGGTGTGTTAAGCTTGATACATAAGGTGTGGATGAGGTGGGGGGGGGCTCACTGCTGTCCGACGGCTAGATGGGGTGTGTGTGGGGGGGGGGCTGGCTCAAACTTTTTCAGTATACATGGTGGGGGTGGGGTGAGGGGAGCTCTGCTGTCGGATGGCGTGGTGACGGAGGGGGGGGGGGGTGGCCGTCTCAAACGTGTTACATACATGGAGGGGGTGAGTGGGTGGGCTCAATGCTGTCTGATGGCTAGATGGTGAGGTAGGGAAGTGTGTGTGTGTGGGGGGGTTGAATTGTTCATAATGGTGGGGATGAGAGTGAGGGGAGCTCACTGCTGTCTGATGGCTAGATGGTGACCGGGGGGGGGAAGTGGGGGGTAATTCTCAAACTTGTTACAAAATGGGGGGATGGGGGGGGGATCAGCTTTTGGGGCTGGGGAGGGGGGGGGAAAGGGGTGTGTGTGTGGGGGGGGTCTCAGACTTGTTACATACATGGTGGGGATGAGAGTGAGGGGAGCTCACTGCTGTCTGATGGCTAGATGGTGAGGGGGGGGGGGGGGGGTGGGGGAGGTAAGCTGTCTCAAACTTCATACCTACATGGTGGGGATGAGAGTGGGGGGAGCTCAAACTGTCTGATGACTAGATGGTGAGGGTGGGGGTTTGGGGGGGGAAAGCGGGTCAACGTGCATGGTGGTGGTGGGGGGGGGGCCCACTCAACTTGCGAATGGGAGGTGTGGGGGTTGTTCAAAGATGGGTGGGGGGTGGGGGGTGGTTGGGGGGGGGCAAACTCATGTTGTCTGATGCTGATCCACTCTCTCTCAATGCTGATGTTGAATGGGGAGAGATGGTGGGGGGGAATTACTTTTAAATTTTTTTTGGGGGGGGGGGGAAAATTTTCTCAAAACTGGCACACACTGCCTGAGGAGGGCGGGTGGCGGATGTTGTCTCAAAGTTGATACACATGCTGGGGAACGGAAGGGTGGGTCCTCACTCTGTCTCAGACCTGATGTACAGCTGGCGCTGGTGTTAACGGAGGTCGGGGGGGGGGGGGGGAGGTGTGTGAATCTATCAGCCATAACCCTGCGAGGTTAGCATCGATTCCAGACAGCTGCCGTGGAACTGTCCCTCCATTACGGAATAGTGAGACCAGATACATCTGCCATTCGTCCACATAATCTATCCTGGAGCCGCCTCGGCATTCAGCCTTCACCTTCCCAAAGACACAGCGGGTTTACGAAACAGCACGTGCTGCCACTGGTTCCGCCCCTCGGAGTGGTAAGCACGTGCACAAACACACTGACACCTCTCCCTCCTTCTGTTTGTCTGTCATTCCGTCCGTCCGTCCGTCGGTCCGTCCCTCTCTCTCTCTCCCACGCGCGCGCGCGCACACACACACACGTATGTATATATAAATGATGCTTTGTACATTTGTTTTCTAATTATTACTCATCAGTAGCTTAGCAAGGACTAGTTGTTACACAGGTTTTGACTGAACCTAAACTACAATCCTTGTAAATAAAGTTTTCAAATTCGAGTTCTCCCTCTCTCTTTGTTTTTCTGCACCCTGTCCTTGTGTTGTTTCTGTATCATGGACAGTGTTCTCCGACAGGCATTCGTGATGTAATAAAGTTGAGTTATTCAGTCAGTCAATCTCTCTATCTCTGGCCCAAAGTGACAAAAAGCGATAACAAACCATTACACAAGACTCATGCGATTTTTCAAGAAACATGAAGACACCAGACTACTTAGAGTAGCTTTTCAGTGGTATTTTGCCTTTTGAGGAAATTCTCCTCTGAAAACCATACACACCTCTCTCTCTCTCTCTCTCTCTCTCATTATGCGTACACATATACACTTGCCTCACTCACACTGACATCTCTATCTAGTACACGCGTGCACACACACACACATACTCTCTTTGTTTCATACGCACACAACACGTGAGCACAAACACAAACTACACTCTCTCTCTCCTTCACACACACACACACACACACACTACACTCTCTCTCTCTCCTTCACACACACACACACACACACACACACTCTCTCTCTTCCGCACACACTCTTTCATACACACACTCTCTCTCTCCCCCCCCCCTCTCTCTCTCTCTCTACCCCCTCTGTCTCTCCTCCCTCACACACCCAACCCTAACGGCACCCAAACCGAAGTGTTAGCACAGGACAGGAGCTCAGGGCAGGGCAGTAAGGGACCAGTGCAGGCACGAACGACAACTGCGGCAAAAACGGTGTGGCGGCCCGCTCCCCAATCGATACGCGACCCAATTACAGTCAGTCCCCCTCCCTTGGAACCTTCCCCACCCCCCCCAAGTCCCAAACCTTTTGAAAATTCCCCCCCCCCATCAGGGTTTTTAAATTCACAACAATCCGAAGCCTCTTCACAAAAATTAAACCCCCCCCCCTCCAGCATATACAGGTACCCCATCACATCCCCCCCATCTCCACACACACACACCCCTGAAGTCCCCACAAAAAGTAACAGTTCCCCCCTATAATATAAGGTACTGCCTAATTCTCTCCCCAACCAACAAAAAGGTAAAAGAATCATTTAATAAAAAAGCAATTTTTGTGTGTTTGGCAAGCTCTTAGTTTGTACATAAAAGGTTCAAAAGGAAAAAAACCTTTTTTAATTTTGGAAAAAAAAGAACGCTATTTATTAGGACAAAAACACAATCTGTGTCTTGTGCAAGCTCTTAGCTTAGTACATAAAAGGTTCAAAAGAATGCTATTTATTAGGACAAAAACACAATCTGCTTGTTTCGCAGATTGTGTTTTTGTGCTAATCATTTTGGCAGATTGTGTTTTTGTCTTAATAAAATAGTGTTCTTTTGAACCTTTTATGTGTTTGGATCTTGTTTTAAAACGCTAGCATTCTTATTTTAGTTTTCTTAGCTTAGTAATAATATACACACTGCGCATTGCAATCATCAAAATGTGTACTGTATTAAACAGCCACTACAAAATAAACAAAAAATGCACACACACACACACACATTAAAAACACAATGATCAGAGAGAGAGAGAGAGAAAAATACTAAATTCACCTCATAGCAACACTGACACCCGTATGTCACACACACACAACAGTTAAAATTATAGACAAAGCTGGGGATTTGTTATGGAAGATTTGGTAGTTTTTGAGAGGCTATTCTAGAGTTTGCGCAGAGTATGAAATGGCATGCTGGCCATAGGTTTTGGTGTAGTCAGAATGGATGCACAACGTGTGAGTGTCAGCAGAAGAACGGAGTTGTTGAGAAGGTGCATACATCTTAAGTAAGAACAACACAACTAGAACTTTATGAGAAAAAA
This sequence comes from Alviniconcha marisindica, assembly GCA_018857735.1. Lineage (NCBI taxonomy): Eukaryota > Metazoa > Mollusca > Gastropoda > Provannidae > Alviniconcha > Alviniconcha marisindica. The sequence goes on along the minus strand of JABMCL010000882.1, from coordinate 764,583 downwards.
CACACCTTCTACATGTATTCTTTAAATTTAACACAGAGACCGTCTTGCTTGATGAAGTGATGCTTAATGTCCTCGGATGTCAGTTGACATATTAGGGACAAGTTGTGACCAATGCCGAAGCACCCTTCAATAATCCTTTACATCCATGGAAACCAGAAGGCTCTTTAGGATGGACAGCCCAGGACGGCTACCTCGACTCTCACACAGCTCCTGAACTATACCGTCTTGCTTTGACTGGTTAAGTGGTTTAACTCCGAGTTTCACAAAAAGGCCCTGGTGTCACAGAACATGATACAAAGCCTCTAGGCATAACCACACACACACAAACGTGATAAAGGCTCTAGGCGTAACCACACACACACACACACACGTAATAAAGGCTCTAGGCATAACCACACACACAAAAACCTATCAGTTGCCCCCCCCCCCCCCCCCCCCACTCAACGAATGTCAGCGCATAGGCAGCATGTTCGCAAGTTCACAGAGATACCATCACTATAGCAACTGAGACAACGTCGCTGTCACGCTTTTATTTCAATTCCCCAAAGACAAGAGGAAGAAGAGAGGTGTGTGTGTGTGTGGGGGGGGGGGGGGGGGAGGGGGAAAGGGGGAATATCGATCTCCCCGGCTCCCTTTTTAAACTGCACGTCTTGAGATAAAACACCGCTGTTACTGCAAACTGGTCACAATCCATGTTTCGGGTAGGTGGGGTGGGGTGGGAGGGGGTTGTTCCCAATCCCAGTGCCAAGGCAGTTTGAGTCCTGACAACCTTATCCTCGCTTTGAACCCAACGCGCCCCCCCCTCCCTTCCCACCCCGACCCCTTCAAATTCCAATTTCACCATTTGCTCACTTAGGAGTGCAGCATGTTAGACGGCATCAGAAACATCGACCTCCCCCGCCCCCCCATTAAAACTGTCTGATCTCCCCCCCCCCCCCCATTCCCTCCTCCATGTACACCACCCTCCCCCACCCTTTTCCCCCTCTCCCCATCCCACTCCCCCTCACCTTCAACAGAAACACATGGACATGAATGCGACAAAGGACACACAGGCATAGTTGTCACAGACCTACACACGAGCGCGAACACACGGTTCTCTCTCCTCTTTCTCTCACACACACACTCCCCTCCCCCCTCTCTCTCTCACACACCACACACTCCCTCTCTCTCTCACACACACACACACCTCTACCCCCCCCTCTTCTCTCTCTTCACACACAAACACAACTCACCCCCCCTCATTTCTCACACACACACCACTCCTCCTCTCTCTATCTCTCACACACACACTCTCACCCCCTCCCTCTTTCACACACTCACACACTCACACACACACACACACACGCACGCACACACACACACACGCACGCACGCACGCACGCACACACAGTCAGCACTCTCGAGTCTGTCGCACACACGATCACCGCCAACCACAGCAGCAGCGGGCTGGACATGCATGCAGGCAGGCAGCCCACCCACCCCCCACCCCCTCTCTCTCTCTCTCTCTCTCAGACACAGCAAGTAACGGTCAACGACCTGTATATATACCGCAGTTGGGAATGGGAAGTGAAAGTCCCCAGCACCCCTCCTCCGCCCAAGCCGTCTCCACCAATCCACGCAGAGCAAGACGGAAAGCGGCTAAATATCGATCTTGACCAAGAACGAGGGCTGGATTTCATCACGACAGGGAGGAGGGTGAGCGACAGAGGGTGAGAAGGGATTCGGAGCACGTGAGATTGTGAACGGCACAGGAGAGAAGAAGAAGAAGAAGAGGGAGGTTTGGGGGTGGGGGGGTGGAGGGAGAGGAGAGAGAGAGAGAGAGAGACTGTGAAACGGACAGGAGAGAAAGAAAGGAAGAAGGAGGAAGTAGGATGTGAAGCACAGGAGAGAAGAAGAAGAAATAAGGGAGGTTGGGGGGGGGGGGAGGAGAGAGAGAGAGAGAACGACAGTTGAAAAGAAGAGGAAGAAGGAAGGAAGTAAGAGAGAGAGAGAGAAGAGAGAGAGAGAGAGAGAGAGGAGGAGAGAGAGAGAGAGAGAGAGAGAGAGAGAGAGAGAGAGAGAGAGAGAGATTGTGAACGGCACAGGAGAGAAGAGAGAAGGAGGGGGGGAGGGGGGGGGGGGCGGAGAGAGAAAGAGGGAGAGACTGTGAACGGCACAGGAGAGAAGAAGAGGAAGAAGGAGGAAGTAGAGAGAGAGATTGTGAACGGCACAGGAGAGAAGAAGAGGAAGAAAGAGAGAGAGAGAGCGGCACAGGAGAGAAGAAGAGGAAGAAGGAGGAGAGAGAAAGATTGTGAACGGCACAGGAAAGAAGAAGAGGAAGAAGGCGGAGAGAGAGAGAGAGAGAGAGAGAGAGAGAGAGAGAGAGAGAGAGAGAGAGAGAGAGAGAGAGAGACTGTGAACGGCACAGGAGAGATTGTGAATGGCACAGGAGAGAGAGAGAGAGAGATTGTGAACGGCACAGGAGAGAAAAGCGAAAGGAGAGAGAGAGAAAGAGACTGACTGAACTTTAATTACGCAAGGATAAAGGTTTAAGAGAGAGAAGAGTGAAAGGAATAGAGGAAGGAGAGAGAGAGAGAGGGGGGGAGAGAGAGAGGGGGAGGGGGAGAGAGAGCGAGCTCTATGACCATCCTGAACAACACATCCAAAAGATCATGATTAATTCGGGGTAAGCTTTCACACACTCTCAAAGCAAGCCTAATTTATTTTGCACCCTCAAAATAGTCTGATTTTAGCTAATAGCTTGCACATATATATAAATAGATTATATATATAGATTCCCATGCTTGTTTTCGGGAAGAGGGGGGGGGGGGGGCCTCTTAAGAGGCATAAGATGAAGAGCATACATTTCCTTTTGGTAACATTGTTATTTCTGTCCCTTCTGGGCGATTCTAATCATAAATTCCAATTTTGAAACTGTTTTGGGGAAGGGTGGGGGTGGAGGGGTGGGGGGGTGGGAGGGGACAAGGAAAGGGTGATATTTTGCGTGGGCGGACAGATGGTGACAGGAACAGAAGGGGGTACTAGTGAGCTCTGAAAGGAATGGGGAGAGGTGGGGCGGGGGCGGGGACGGGGGGGGGGGTGGGAGGCGAAGAGAGCTACTTCCTTGTAATGAAGTATGTATTATATATCGATAGCCGCTCCAGTAAGGGAGTACTCTCCCTTCTCAACCTATTTTGGTCTGAGAAAAAGATCGGCATCAGACTTTCCACAGACATAATACCAATTCCAAATGTCAAAGGTGATTGTGTATCGGTCTCCACTTGCGTCTGGAGGCCAAAGACCACGAAATTCCCCCCCAGCCCCCCCCCCCCCCCCCCCCCCCCCCCCCCCCCCCCCCCCCCCCCCCCCCCCCCCCCCCCCCCCCCCCCCCCCCCCCCCCCCCCCCCCCCCCCCCCGCCGCAAGTTCCCCCTTTGCGCAAAACATTTTTTCACACACATCACAAAAGTGCAAAAACGCAGCTTCATCCATAGTCAGTTATTTCTCTTCCTTTGCTCCCTCTCTGTGTGTGTGTCTCTCTCCCAGATTGCTGAATGAAAGCAGCTGCAAATGAAATGACATGCCGAGAGACTTGATACTAATGGTTTTCTTTTTCTTTTTTCCTGCTCACTAGCTCCATTAATTCATTCACAACTTTCCTCAACCGCCAAGACTGCTTCCCAGCAGCTGACAATGCTGGAAAAGTGGAAAGCAAAGCTATAGCTTCCTTCCTCAGGCTTGTTTAACAGGGAGGTATTTGGCGGCCCTTTAAAAACACCAGGAGGGACTGTGTGTCTTGGGGGGGGGGGGGGGGGAGGGGGGGGGGGGTAGGGGGGGGGGGAATTGGGCAGAAAGGGGGGTAGGGGGGGGTGGGGGGGGTGGGGTACGGGGGCCCTGGGGGGGAAAGGGGTATGGGGGGGGGGGGGGGTTGGGGGGGGGGGGGGGTGGGTGGGTGGGGCCCCGGGTGGTTTAGTGGGGGGGGGGTGGGGTGGGGGGGGGGGGGGGGGGGGGGGGGGGAGGAAAGGTCCAGAGGGGGGGAGGATGTGACAGAGGCCCGGGGTGGGACGGGGTGGGTGGGGGGCCTGGGGGTTTACAGGGGCCACAGGTGGGGGGGGCCCGGGGGGTGATGGGGGGTGGGGGGGGGGGGAGGGATGGGGGGGGGGGGGGGGCCCAAAGGGGTGCGGGGGGGGGGGGGGAGGGGTGGGGGGGGGGGGGGGGGTTGGGGGGGGGGTTGGGGGGGGGGGGGGGGGGAGGGGGGGTTAATCAAGAAAGGGGGTTTTAAACTTTTGGGGGGGAAAGGGGACAAACCAATGTCCTCATTTTTTTAAGGGCACTGGGGCCCAAAACCCCTTTTAAAATTAAACAATTTGCAAGCAGTTTTTGCCATAAACATCAGTTAAATGCTTGGTAGCAGTCACACAGAATAAAAGAAGTTTAAATTTTTTAAAAAATTTTAAAAAAAAAAAAACCCCCAACAAATTTTTTTTCCAAATGCCCCCCCCCCCCCCCCAATAAAAACAACAACATTGAGTGCACATGCGCACACACACATATGCATGCACACACACACACACACACACACACACACACACACAGAGTTTACTTGAACCCAACATAGGGCCCCACGCAACCACAAACCATGCACCTCCCTACATACATATTTGTCTGTTTTAAGTTTGCAACTATATTGTAATTATCAGTGTGATTCTGGTGTGTGCACAACCTGCACAAGTTCTGCATTAACAATCACCATCCGCGTCAGTATTTTCTGTCATGCACAAATGAATACGATCCACAGGGTCGTCACTGCAAAAGATCGGTGCAGAAAGAAATAACACTAATAATACATGGTTTCAGGATATGGAGAGGGATGGGGTCCTGAGGGGACAGCTATACAATGAAAGCCAGTCTGCTCCAAACCACAGCTCAAACGGTTTAAACAAGAATTTATTCAATGTACAATAAAGATACAATGAACTGTTATGGACTCATCAACAAGCTTTCTGCTTATAGGCGGTAAGTAAGTAAACCGGTGTTTTACGCCCAGTCAACCACTGCGGTTGTATCAGGGTGATGGTGTTGGCGGTAGTGGATTTGGAATTGGTGGGGAGAGGGGGTGGGGGGGTAACTAGGGGAGAGGTTTAGGGCAGAGGTAGGAACATAGTGTGTGTGTGTGTGTGTGTGTGTGTGTGTGTGTGGTGTGTGTGTGTGTGTGTGTGAGTGAGTGAGTGGACGTGAGTGAGTGGAGTGAGTGTGTAGTGGGATGAGTGAGAGTGTGTGTGTGTGTGTGTTGTGAGTATGGTGTGTGTGTGTGTGTGTGTGTGCTGCGTGTGAGAGAGTGTGTTGTGTGTGGGGGGAGTGGGAGCCAAGCTTTACAGAATCAAAAACAAATCATAAACAGGAGAAGTCGAAGGTGGCAAATGCAAATGAAGGGTGCAAAAGATTCAACACACTGACTTCACACTGACAGCAGACACTGACTCAAAGCAACTGAAGAAAGCGCACACAGTACTCACCATCGGAAGCTGTTGAAGTGGAAGTATACAAGCCCCAGCCCATAGAGAAAGGATGTATCCTGGAACACAAAATAAAACTCTCATGCCACTTCCAAAAAATCTACTGAAAAAATCTGAAACAAGAATGACCGCTAGCAAGTAGCATTCTAAAACAAAATCCAAATACATAAAAGGGTTAAAAAGAACATTCTTCCAAGCACTGGACAATCAAAACAACACAGCTCAACCAAAAGCAAAGTAAGTGTCCTAGTTCTACAGCTCATTTTTTACAGTTTAACCATTATTTAGGTGTCATTCTGTAGCTTGAAAAAAGAAGAAGGGATTACCGCAAAAATTCACAGGATGTGTTTTGTCCTAATACATCATGTTCTCTTTAAGTTCAACCTTTTATGGGATTGATCTCACTTCAAAAAACTTCAAAGCCTTATTCCTTGTTATGACTGTGATGTCATCATACACTGTATGATACAGGCAGAGGCTGAAATCTCATGGTTCAGTTCCAGATCTTGGGAAGGCCCATATGCGCTCAGTCTCTCTCTTAGAAGCTCAAGCTTGTGATTACTCTAAGCTCTGCCTCTTTCCTCACAAGCTTGTGATCTGAACTCTAAGCTCTGCCTCTTTCCTCACAGGCTTTTGATTTGACCACTAACTGAGGGTTTTGAGCAGAGCTCTAAGCCCTGCCCCTTTCCTCTAAGGTTTTGATCTGGCCACTCATAGTGGGTTCTGCACTTGGGAGTGGGGGGCGTGGGGGCTGGGGGGCTGGGGTGGGGGGTGGGGGGGGGGTGGGGGGCAGGGTAGCTATACCTAATGCTATAGTCAGCACCAGAATGATTTCTTCATCAAAATAGGCAGCAACAAGAGCCACTTTAATGTTTCATTAACTGTGAGGGGCTAGGTCACAACAACAGTGCCCATCCATAAACCACCACTTCTGATAATCTGAAGAGAAAGGAGAGCCGAAGCAGGGAATCAAACCAACTGCATCTGCCTACCACTGCACCAGCCTAAGCATTACACCCCACCATTCACCCCTCTCTTAAGACCAGTGTCTGTTGGTTTTAGTTTCAAGGTGGCTATTATGTTATTAACAAGGGGTTGCACTGTACATGCCACTCTGCCAACCCTTCCCCCTCCCACTCCCAACTGCGCAGGTAGATTTTGTGCCGCACACTGACAAGGCTTTCCTCACTTACCTTCCAGTAATTCTTTTCCAGCACGTAGAACTTCTGGTAAGCTGACAGGGCTGAAATCATACAAATCACACTCCTGATGAACGTTGTAAAAACATGCAAAATACAGTTCTACAAATGGAAGTATATTATACTGCCAGCCCACACAGTCTCTCTCTCTCTCTCTCTCTCTCTCATGCACAGCTAGTCCCCCCCCCCCACTCCTTTCTTGGGGGGTTGGGGACCGGTGGCTATCAAAAATAAAAGTTCATTGTTCCAGGTAGGATTATATGCTAGGGAAAATTTGGGTCCCTTTCCCCCAGGGCAAGCTGGAGTTGTGTTACCCTTTCTGCTGTCAACCTCCTCCTCCTGCAGAACTTGGCCAGAATCTTCAATGTACCCACACCTGTAGCCTTAAGCCCGTTCTTAACTGGGCGAATGTTTGTTCGCCAAACATACTTTGGACAGTTTGACAAACTATGATTCAGTTCTTAATTGAACTTTTAGTTCGCCGAACATGGTTCGGACAGTCCGAACTATACTTTATTCTCAACTGGCTCGTAATGAGATGCAAGCTTCAGCCCAAACTTGCAGCAGACAGCATGATCAAAAATGTAGGCTAAAGTCAAGTCATGTAAAGTCAATATACTTTCATCACTCTCACAGGGTAATTCAACTAACTACTATCTCATTCTGGGTCCCAGAAAGGCTGCGCCTCCCACAAGTCAACAAATAAACAAATTCCCTCTGAAGCGAGTGAAGAACCTAGCGACACCCTCATCCATTTCTATTTTTATTTTTTCTTCATCCACAGGAGAGCTCTAGCTCTCAGCCAATCAGACGCAATGATCGTCGAATAGGGCGAAAGTTCCCAGAACATGTTGAGCGAAGCTTTTCGGACCCCGAATATAGCTTAGACGAATACTTCCAACTAGGTTCGCGAAGAAAATTTCGCCCAATTAAGAACCAACTAGCTTTGCCGAATACTTCCAACTAGGTTCACGAAGAAACATTCGCCCAATTAAGAACGGGCTTTACAGGACCCCGGTGTTCATCTCATCGGATGATTTGACAATGACCTGCCATGTCCCTGATGCAAGATTAAGCAGGCATGTGTGTGTGTGTGTGTGTGTGTGTGTGTGGGGGGGTGTCTGAAGTGGGATTCACACCTGCACACTCTCAATTAGAAATGCAGTCTGCATCTTCAGCCACTGCACCTTCTTGCTGACTGCATTGCTTCTAATCTTATTACTAATATATTACCAACTGCAACTACATTAAATGAAACCAATACCTGTTGATGAAAACCAGCTAATATTTAATTTTGTATGGGTAGTAACAAAAAACAACAAACAAACAAATAACAATGACAACAGGGGGAGGGGGGGGGAGAATATAACTGTAAATATAATTATTGTTTTGGGGGCCATCTTACAGAGGTTGGGACCTGGTCAAGGGAAGTAACCATTACGTATATATAAATCAAAGTTGCAAAAATTGTGTCCCTTGAAATTAGCTTCCCCTTTTCAGCTCAACTTCAGTGGGGTGTGAAACCACCCACTAAGAAGACAGTTCACATGAAATATGGAGCTACAGTCTATTATTAGTTCTGTTTATATGGTTAGCCATTGTACTCAGTGCAAGACTAATTTTGCATGATCTACAGATTACACCACTGTGCTGCCAAACGTAGGTTGGTGTGTGTGTGTGTGTGTGTGTGTGTGTGTGTGTGCGAGTGCGGGCGCGCGCCTACGAAAGCAAAATTAGTGTACTGCCAACAGACTGTGCTTTGTGTGTGTGAAGCAGGGAGGAGGTGGGGTAAGAGAAGAGAATCAGTGTGTGTGTGTGTGCGCGCGTGTGTGTGGTCAAATACATTGCTATCCATACTACTAGAGCCATACTAGCAAACACCCTGTTCCCTTCCCCATCTAGAACACACACATTCACCTCTCTCTCTCTCTCTCTCGTGTGCGTGCTATTTTTTTGTTTTTTAATTGTTTTTTGAGAACTGGTCAAGCAAAATAACAGCCGGTACGTCCAACTGATCGCTGATTTTACTTCCGGTATGTATGCTGATCTTAACCGGCCAAAATACCAGAAATCACCAGTAAACGCGAACCCTGATTGACAATACCTTTAGGGAACTGTTCCAGGAGAAGATGGAGGTGCCCAAGGCGACAGAAGATCCAGTTATCCAGAGGCCTGAGCTTCCTGGATTTTTCCGAGTCTTTTACCTCTTTTGAGGTCTTCCCCTCCTTGCCCCCTTCCTTCGTCTTCTCATCTTCTGCGGCCTGCGTTTTGCTCCCTTTCCCTTCCTCCTTCTCCTCTTTGCTTGCCTCTTTGTCTTTGGTCAAGTTGTCAACAGGCTTGGCATTCTCTTTTTCCTTGTCTCTGTCCCGAGACTCCTGGCTTGCCAGGTGCGTATGCACCTTGATCAGGTTGTCGTAGTAAGAAATAGCCTGTGGATAGACAACAAAACCTGCACATTTCTGTTAATAAAATAGATACCATACATAATGCTCTCTCGGCATTACTTACAAAGTTTCAAGTGGTGTGTCCAAATGAGGGAAGTCCAAGTTTAAGGCTAAAATAATATCTTCACAACCAGTAAACCAATTAGGCTAAAATAATATCTTCACAACCAGTGAACCAATTTCACTGAATTTTCCATTTTGAATGTTAGTTCTTCTACTGTCAGCTTAGTGGTACTGCAGAACCCCTCTGTTACGACTACCATAAAACAAGTAAAACTCTAGAAGCAGAATGCTGATCTTGGGAGGAGAGGGGTTGTCCTTGGTGAGGTGTTCACTTCATGGTACATGGTCTATGATGGACAAGTCTGAGAAAAAAAAGAGACCTTGAAAGAAGGCTGGTTTCCTGTCAAAGTGGTCTTCCATCACCTGTTCTACTGTTGTATTACAAGGAACAGAGGTCATGGTGACATTAAATGACTTGCATCATCTCAACAACAAAAATAAAGCTCTTTTGTGAAATCTATAAGTAAAAAATAAAATAAATATATATATATAAACACACACAATCACATAAAATTAAAAAAAGTCCAGCCTATATACTGACTGGGCATAAAACACCAATTTACTTAATGAACCCCCAAAAGAGTGAGAGTGATAGTACTTACAATCTGAAATATGTTTTGCTTCCTAATTGTATTGATGTGCAAAGCAAATTTGTACTAACAAACTTGTGCAAATCAGCGCAACTGCTAAACAAAGTTCTACTAAAAACAACAATGAAGAAAATAATAATAACAATAATAATAAAGTAATAATAAGCACACATCCACACAGCTTACCTTTTCTATTAAAGCTTTTTTCTTAGAAGTTTCTTCACTGTCCAGGTTAATGAATCCAAACTGAAGGCTGAAAAATACATATTAAAAAAAGCACTTGAAGAATATTACACAAGATGTGTGTGTGTGTGTGTGTGTGTGTGTGTGTGTGTGTGTGTGTGTGTGTGTGTGTGTGTGTGTAAGGAGTTTGCAAACTAAAACTATTAAGATCACTCAAAAAATCAAGCCAAAAATTTGTCTAAAGCAAAGGGTGGTCTTTCTGGGGTTCATTTAAAAGGGAAACACTTTAGAGAAAGAACTAAGTTCAACAAAGGGCAGACTCTCAAAGACCAGGGTGTTTTTTCACCACTTAAAAAAGGGGTGGACTCTCATTGGTGGACTCCCAGTGACTAGCTGTTTTGTTGTTATTGTTTTTTGATCACTTAAAAGAGCTGTCAGTGACCAGGGTAGGTTTTTTACCACTTGAAAGCAGGTGGACTTTCATGGACGGACTCTCAGTGTCGGTGACCAGGGTAGGTTTTTTACCACTTGAAAGCAGGTGGACTTTCATGGACGGACTCTCAGTGTCAGTGACCAGGGTAGGTTTTTCACCATTGAAAGAGGAGTGGACTCTCTCAGTCACGGATGGACTCTCAGTCCGCCTCAGTGACCAGGGTGTTTTTTACCACTTAAAAAAGTGGGGTGGACTCACGGATGGACTCTATGCGAGCAGGGTGGTGTTTCACCACTTAAAAGAGGGGTGGACTCTCATGGATGGACTCCTAGTCTATGTGAGCAGGATGGTGTTTCACCACTTAGAAGTTAGAAGTGGGGTGGACTCTCACGGATGGACTCTCTGTGAGCAGGGTACTTTTTCTCCACTCAGAAGAGGGATGGGTTCTCAATGATGGACCCTCATTGACCTGGGTGTGTGTTTTTTACCACTAAAAAGAGGGGTGCACTCTCGTGAACTGACTCTCAGTGATCAGGGTGGCTTTTCACCACTTAAAAGAAGTGTGGACTCTCAGTGACCAGACTGCCTGTGCTGTGTCCATCTGGAGTGTTTGGGCCATTTGTGTGGAGGTGGGACCTGCAATGACTTCATTCCTGCAGTTGATAGGAATGAAGTTAGGTGCACACTGAAACAACTGTTCATCTCTGAGTGTGACCAAGTTTTAATCAAGGTTCAGATCATTATGATACAATATGAATATGACATGATCTGAAACAGAATAAGGCCCAATGCAGAATCAACAAACAAGGGAGTTAATTAGCACCCAGAAGACATCATATAAACACAGCAACAAAGACCTGAGTCATCTACAGCAACTCTCACCTGGCAATAGTGGCATGCCAGTAAACATGTGACATATAACCTTTGGTGGGGTTTATGTATCATACAGTTTATAGGCAACTCTGGTCTTTGTTGCTGTGCTTCTGTGATGTCTTTCAAGTGCCAATTAACTGCCTTCTTTGTTGATTCTGAATATCACATGATTTTCACATTGAAACACTTTTGGCTACAAGTCTTTCAAATATGTCCATTGCCAGCCTAAAAGTAACAATATATATATGCTAGCAGGGTATGACAATAAGGACTGCCTGACTGCCCGGGGCAGGTAACTTACTCGGTCGGGCAGGTGAAGATTTCAGTGGCCTGCCCGACCAGGCAAGTTGCTATCAGTTTTTATTTTATTTTATTGACAGTATCATATATTTCAATTCAAGCACCAGATTTCGTGTCGCTGTGGCAGTTGTTGTTTCGCGGTTTCACAGTCGCAACATCAGTTTCCTTTCACATCATCAAACTGACCGACTTCAGTGTCGTAGCATGCAACTGGCTTGCCAGTGCAGTTAAGCCAATCAGAAGCTAGCTCTCTTTACTCGTGGCCAGGCATGGCTAGCACTCAGTTAGCTTTGGTGTGAGCTTTTTAAGAGGAGCATTGGGGGGGGGGGGGGGGGGGGGGAATCAAAACTAAGTTTGAAAAGCTAAAAGCTAACAGATCCCAGTCAAAAGAGAGGAAGTTTCTTCCCAAGTGCAAACGAAAGAATTTGCTTGGGGTGTTTGCAATGACTGTGACGACATGGGCCACAACTATGCCAGTACTAGTGGGAATTTTAAAACAATTTCCTCGTCTTCTCTTTCTTTTAGGGGAGGGATACGGGGCAAGGGGAGAAGGGGGTGTCAGATCCAAAGTATAATCAATGAGCATTTAAAAAAACCTAATTGTGGCTGCTAAAAGGTTTAAATGAATAATCATGTTCTGATCGGGAATTTCCGTTCAGCAAAGGGACACTACTCGCAACTCGCGATCTTGTTTTATCGTGGAAATAGGGGAAACATTGGTGACTGACCTTAAAAAAAAAAAAAAATCTTTCTCATTCTTAAATAACATAATGAAGGCAGAAATAAACTAGCATAAATCTGAATCCTTTACTAACACAGAAAACAAAGAAATGTATCTGGTGCAGGTTTGGCACAGTTCCCTGTGTTAAAAAATACAACCACTGATCCAAGCTGCCCGGGCTATGTTGGGTCATGGCTTGGGGCATGCATGGCAGTTTGGGTCATTAATATTAACAGTAATTACAATTCTGAATACAGTGTTAGAATGAAATGAACAGTAGCTGCCTGTTGGCTTTTACATTAGTCATGACACATGACAGAATGAGGCAGAGTTACGCTCAGTCACATTCTGTATTGTAATGATGATTCATTGCTGATACATTTGTACTGAGACAGGTACCACTGTAGATTTTTTTTTTTTTTTATAAGTGTGAGCAAGTGCTCTTTGTACGTTTTTACAATAATCCCGCCCCGGTTATCAGATCCATGCAATTTCATTACTGTACTGTTAGTAACCCGGGAACCGGAGCAGACGACGCTTTTGTTTTGAAGCGCTGCGTGTTGCGTAACGCCACATGGCCTTCACACAGCCGACCGGTGATAGCCGCTGGTGCGCGCCATTTTCAAATCTGTTTACTCCCTTAATATTTTGACCGCTTGTTTGTTTACCTACTCTTTGTTTACCTAGTCCTTTTTATGCACCAAGCCATGTGCAATATAATCTGGCATCTTAGAATGTTTATTTAGATCTTATTTAGACGCAGGATCGAGCTTAATCAGTAGCCGATGCCTCTCTAGGTCCATTCTTTTTATAGCCGTCGTCTGCATGGCGCATTTTCTGTGTATACTAGTGAATAGTAGTGAATCGTTGTTTTGAATCGATTAAAGTAATTCTGTGTCGATCAATGCTTTGTCGTATAGTATTTTGCTTAGCTGACTTCATGTTTAGTGTTTATTTTGGGTTGAAATTAACTTATTAAGTATTGTGTACTGTAGAAGCTAAGTTGTATTCATAGACTACTTGGTATCACTATCAGCGCTGCTGCGACTAAAATAACGCACCCCAGGCGAAAGTTCGCACCGACTGTTTAGTACTAGTCTTTGAGTGTCATGCTTCTCTTATAGAGCGTTGTATTGTAATTGTTATGTACCATTTTAACCGTGGGAGCGTGTTCTTTATTCTGATGTAAGTTTTATTGACAGTTATATTTTGTACATTGTGTTAGTTGTGATTTAGTTGTACGAATCTGCTTATAGATAGGTGCAAGCCACGCTTCCCCTCTTGTTGCAAATTAAATAAGTCATGTGTGTACATTTTGTTTATACGGTTTAAAAGGTTGTAACTGTAGCTTTTATTTGATGTATTTCATGTTTTAATTAGTTTAGTTATTGTTGAGGAAACTGTATTTGTGCGGGCCAAGGAAACACAATAGTCAGCCATTTTGTGGTCCAGAGGGCGATTTCATTGTAACGATAGCGTGTGTTCTTTGCGGCCCGCGCAGTTCTCTTATCTATGCTGCGCGTGAGGATTTGGGGTGTGCTGAGAAAGTTGTCTGCTGCAGTAGAATAAAGCCTGTTTGCCGTCGCCGCCTGCTGTGGTCTCCATTTTGACTGACTCCGCTGCCTGTGTCCTGTCCTTCTACCACTCCACTCCATTACATAAGCTTGAATACTTTACTGAATTTTATCTCTTTCAAGCATGGACCTGGCGATTAACAATGTTACAAATTTATGTAACTTTGTGGGGAAGTTGGTTTGTGTGTGTGTGTGTGTGTGTGTGTGTGTGTGTGTGTGTGTGTGTGTGTGTGTTACTGTTAGTCTACTTAGTACTTTTATCACACTTTCTACCCTTCAAAATCCATCTGACAAACATATCGCCTATTTTAATCAAAATGGTTGCTTTTAAGAATCTGGCATGGGCAACTAGTTTTGCCACTCGGGCAAGTAGAAAATTCATCTACTTGCCAGGGCAAGTGGAAAAAAAAGTTATTGTCATACCCTGTGCTAGTAACACTATCAGCACTGAGTGGGCAGGCACAAATCACTGCACAAACATCTGCTCTGACCAGGTAGACTCCAGCTGTTCTTGCCTGTTTTTGAAAGCTTGCAGGGATCAGTCATGACAACAGTACATGGAAACACATTTCAGATGTTGACAACTCTGAATTCTTCTTCCCCTTCTGTACAGTGTCCAGCTTCAACATTCTGAAGACTCTGACACTTACAGTGAATGATGGGTTATTTTGGTGTTTCCATAATCCATCAAACTCTGACATGGACTACAGGATCTTTGATGTGCATATGTGATCTTTTCGCATGCGTATACACATGGGGGACCTCGGTTTACAGTCTCATCCAAAGGACCTTTTAAGAACTTGCTTCTGGAGAGATATCAGAGCACAAAGCCTAGCACATAACAGTCACCCATCCATTTGGTGACCATGCTTGACTGTGCTCAACATTGGCTGTCGACAGCAAGTACTCTTTCTCTGCTACATTAGCTCTCCCATTAAACTAGTATTACTACAAGGAAAAGAAACTTCGAAGCAGACTTGAATGCTACCTGAAGTTTTTCAGTGTTTTGAAGCAATTATTTGGGTAGAATGCTTTAAAGCTGAACACAAGCTTATTTTGCAGGTCCGAACTGTGCCTATTACACATTTACAGTATTAGATGTACCAAAAAATCGTGAGACCGGGATGCGTTTCAAGACAGAGTTCTCTCCCCTAGACCGTGTCTGAAAAGCCGCCATGCCATCCACTATCTAATGACTGATACAGTGATAGTGATGGTGGCCTTGCTTGGCGAGCTCCAGTGACCTGTATTTAAATCTAGGAAGGTGTTTTTTTTGGGGGGTGGGGGGTATAGAATCGACAGAGAAGTGCTTCTCCTATTTGACAGTGCAAACACAACTGAGCAGTATTGCAACTGCTACTAGCTTTTCTACCGTTTGCGCACTTGCAGTCTGCTGCTGTTTGTTGCTTTTGCCATAAGATACCATTACTTTAATTAATTCTCAAGGTCTGAGTGCTGACAGAAACTAACAGAACAGAGGACGAATACGCAACACAAGCAAACAAAATATATCTATCTGATTATGTGATGGATAAAATGCTAGTGCCACTGCCAGTGGCACTGCCGGACAGCCTAAAGTTCCACGAAACTGCAGTCTTTGACCGTGCATCAATTTACGTCCTCTCACCTTGAAAACTCTGCCAGCTGCTTCCTTTCCTCAGAGCTCAGCTCTAACACCTGTAGTTCCTCTGCCATGGCTCCAGTGCACGTCTAGTTTGCTCCACAAAGAGAGCAATTAACAGTCAAAAACTTATTAATTGCGCATCACGATTGAGGATCCCAAAAGAAAGCGGAAATGGAATGCCAAGCTTTGGGACCAGCCAATCGTTGCTGCCGTTTCATTCCAAGATTCGATTCAAACCGTCTGCGAATATTTAAATTCCGATATGGTTTGAAAACTCCCCTAATTTTATTGTCAATCTGTTTTTAAAAATGTATATATACTTATGTTTCTTTAATTGAAGTTATGACAAAATTTTGAAGTAAATTTGGATGAATAGCTAAAACAAAGGTTCAGTAGTCCTGAATTGAACGCGGGATTTATTTGTATCGGACGCGTGCGATAGTTCCCCCTTTCTCCTTCTCTCTTTCAGAAGACGTTAAAGGTTAAGATAGTCTGCTACGGAAAACACTCCCGAGTGGCTTGTGTATTCTAGTCTGTGTGCACGTGTGTTGCATTTTTATTGCCACATAGCTGTGCTGTCTTATTGACAAAAATGGTAATACTACCATCACTTGCGTCAGTCAGTAGATCGCAAAACTTCTGATGAGAGTGCATTTCCCATTCAACTGAGTCGGTGTTGTTTGTTGACGGGAACCGCCGACCTAGTCCTGTTCATTTTCGTAATTTAACCGAGTATGTGTGTGTGTTAAGTGCCTGCAAAGTATTTGTAGATGCTACGAGGGTATGTGATAGATTTGTTAAAAATCCAGTTATCCAAAGCGATATTGGTACCGACCTTTTCGATCTCCCAAAGCTATGTGATGAATAAGCTAAGAAGTTTGTAATGTCAGTCTGAAAAGTGGAAACGATGCCAATGCCCAGAAACAATGACATTTATTAAATCAAGAGAGAAAATTGCAACGGAATTTGGTAAGTGTTATAATATAATGAAATAAATGAATAACGATGTGATATCTACAGTAGCATTTTTAATCCAAACGTAATATGTGACAATCTGTCACCAAAGTCAACAGTAAAACTGCTTCATAATGGTAATAATGAATGCTTTTAGAATACATAAAAGCTATCAGCACATAAACTTTTTCCTAAATGATTCCGGAATTCTGACATACTGTGCCATGTTCAAACGCATTTTTCTAGAATGTACCATTCTTAAAACATAAGAGGTATGACACAAAGTTTTCCTAATTCTTCATACAGTTAGTTGACTGAAAATGGCAACAACAACAAAACTAGTAGGTGTGTGCAAAGCAGACCATTCAAATAAAAATTTTTATCAGATGGCATATATATACAAAGGTAGCCTTACTGTATAACCCCTACTGCTACCAGTACTACTACTAGTACTATTAGTATTAGTACGACTAAGTACTGCTTGTTTTATGTGGCTCAGGTGGTTTGATCAATACTGTCAAGTATACAGGCATATTGCACATTGTCAGAAGAGTTTACCATATGCAGCAGGTGTTTTTCTGTTATTGTTGTCTTACTCTTAGTATAGACAGATAATGCTGTGAACTGAAACTAGGGGATTGCTCAGAAGGAAGCTTGATTTAACAGGGATAATGTTCTTAAAGGAACCCTCCTACAGAGGCTAAACATCTCATGTTTTGGGAGCAGGTTAAATGAACATGATCCACATTAGAAGTTTTGTGACTGAACATGCCATTGATTTTATGATGATTTTATAGAGGACATTCCCAGATACCATAACAAACACTGTTTTCACAAGCTGTTTCCTTCATTTTAGTATGACATCATTGATAAGATACCAGAACTCCACAGTTTTGTGTACGTCATGTATAAATTATTTTTGTCAATGTTTATTTTTTAAATCTGGACAGTGTGTTTGAATTAATTTAATTTTCCTAACCTTTTTATTGTGAACAGCATAAAATACATGGAAATAAATTGACATTATTTGAAATTGCCAAGCAGACAATGAAATGATGGCAAAATAATGTTGACGTCATTACAGTATTAATAATTTTATGTCAAGATTATCAAAAGCAAAAAACTGGATCTAGAAATAGTTAGTGATTGTAAGAATGACAAGACTGAATAGAACTAGGAATATGGATGCAACAAGGGACGGGACGTCCCATGTGTCTTGTTTTGTGTCCTGCCTTGTTTTGTATTAACAGGTAATAAATGCATTCTTTCATGCACTATATTTCCTATTGGAGCAAATAGTCCATTGAACGAAAGCAGCGAAGAACTGATAATGAAACATAGTGGTGTTTATATTTTCATAGTTCTTTTCTGTGTGTTTTTGCTTTCTCAATATTATGCAATCAAAGGAGAGATAGATTTGGAGTTACTGCCATTTATCTTCGGAGGATCAATATAAAAAGAACACTTAGATGGATTGGCAAGAGATCAACAATGCAGATACAGGTTGCAGCTGGTAAACCTGGGTGACTAGGTGGAGAAGTGGAGAGAGCTATGCACAAGTTTAGATGTCTGTGATAGGAAATTGGCAAAGCTGTTACTGGACACATGAAAGGAGAAGTTCCTGATACCTCTTTTTTTTCATTAATATATCTCGCAAGTGGTCTACTGGAACCATACATTTGAATATTCTACTACTATCTGTTTTTGTAGCATGTGTGTTTCTGGTGTGCCACCAGCTGGTAGGTTTTTCTTTTATTGAAACAACAACAAAAACCCAAACAATTTTATTACTGGAAAATGGTGTCTGGAAAATGTCCTGTAGTAGCATCAGATCAGCATGCTGAGAAACGTTCATCACCCAACACCTTGCACCCCAGTCCATTGCCAAGCATGGTTAGTAAACAGCAGCTACTGGTCTCAGCCACTTGGAATAATGAAGGTACACATTGCATGATTTGGAGATTTATTCAAAGATAGATAAAAATTAAAAATTAAAAAAGCATTTACACAACCATTAGTTTAGTCACCCAGCAAATAATTAGGCCTGAACAGATTATGTGCCTGAGACAATGCCATTGTCAATTGTTTGCAGGCTGAGTCTACACAAATGTGTATATAACAACAAAATGTTATGATGTAATACACATTCCGTAAATAGCTGCACCCCTTTGGGTAATCCCCAATCTAGTTTTAGACCACTGACTAGTTTTAGACTGTTAGTCTTAAATTGGCATATCTGAAAAGGGCCAAAGCAGAAATTAATGCTACAGAAAATTCATACCTAAAATACAAATTCATGCCAAAAATCATTTTTTAGTGAAACCTGTGTGGGATAGTTCCTTTAAGAATTTTGCCAGTAAAGTGGAACAGTCTGGAAATTGCAGTGTATATAATTTAGATTTTGTTGCAGCTAGTGCATCATTCTAAAAACACAAAAGATTCATGAAAGCTTTACTGGATCTTTAGCTTATATTTGCTCAAAAGTGCTTTTGAAAAGACAAGCAAATGATATATATTATGGAACAATAACTAAAATATTTTGCCGATGTCCAAATTGGTGTTGAAACCTTTGACTTCAGAGTTGGAGACCTGTTACCTTGATGCAATTTCAGAATCTTGAATAATAATTTTTTTTAGACAAAAAAACTTGAGGATTACACTTCTTGCATCATTTACCATTTGACACAGCAAGTGAAAAGCAACACTTTTTGAATGCAATATTTTGTCCTGCAGAGGTTAAAGAAACAGTGATTTTCCAGTTTGCCAAGTACGAGTTGGGATATGCCACTTTGCAAACTCATTATGCTTGAGTGTGTGATACAAATCTCAGTCATCTGCATTGCACAGCTGTCTTTGTCAGGATTTCATTTTTTTCTTCTCCTCTCTCTCTCTCTCTCTCTCTCTCTCTCTCTCTCTCTCTTCTTCTCTCTCTCTCTCTCTCTCTCTCTCTCTCTCTCTCTCTCTCTCTCTCTCTCTCTCTCTCTCTCTCTCTCTCTCTCTCTCTCTCTCTCTCTCTCTCTCTCTGTAACTGTGTGTGCATATAAATTTTATTTGCATATATATGTATGCATGTTCACATAATTTTATGCCAGATATATTTTGTTAGCAAAAACAATCCATCCTATGATATCCCTACAAACTTCAGTTGAGGGTAATTGGTTCAGAGGTCAAAGTGTGTCCATGCATGCATTGCTTGTGTGCATGGGTGTGCTTTACAGTGTGGTTGTGTGTGTGTGTGTGTGTGTGTGTGTGTGTGTGTGTGTGTGTGTGTGTGGTGTGGTGTGATGTGTGTGTGTGGTGTGGGAGAGAGAGAGAGAGAGAGAACATAGAGAAACTGATTGGTTTTGGGGGGGTGCATGTGTGTGTGTGTGAGAGAGAGAGAGAGACACACACACACACACACACACACACACACACACACACACACACACACACACACACACACACACACACACACACATAGAGAGAGATAATTATGTGTTCTTCAGTTGATGTTTTTTCATGTGTGTTTTATTGTTGTTGTTTTGTTGTTGTTGAAAATGGAATTGTGAGCACATTTATATATATATTGATCCATTGCATTCAGTAGCAAAACTCTCTCTCTCTCTCTCTCTCTCTCTCTCTCTCTCTCTTCTCTCTCTCTCTCTCTCTCTCTCTCTCTCTCTTCAACACAACATGCACAAATGTGAAATAAGTTCCACCACTGACAGCCTGACTTCAGAACGTGAGGACCGAAAATTGCCTAAAGAAATAAGAAGCTTATTTCAAATGAGTTGGACAGGATACTGATGATGACAATGCGGGAGACATTTTAGACTGAAATCCGTATGGTTCTTGTGATGAACACAGTTCTCTTCTGAATGCAGTTCTGTTCAAGGGTATACAGTTTCTTAAAAAGTTAAATCCTCCGAAGCTCACTGTTTTACTTTACCCTAACCTACCCCAATTCAGTCAAACCTGAAGAGGAAGCCAGTCAACAGCTCTTGCATGGCTGACACCACCAAGGCTCGTATGAGTTTCCAGACAGGATATATATCTATATCTGTAGGCAAAGAATTGAAGAATCCTGGGGTTGGTTTGGATGGTGCAGTTTCCCAAAGCAACACTTGCAGTGTCTGTATTCATAATATTAATAACCTGTTATCACTTAAAAACAAACACAATTAGCCAAGCACAACCTGTCTATCCATCACTCGGAGGGGGGGGGGGGGGATTGATTTTCCCCCCCTTCTTATTCTCTTTTTACCAAAGGCTAAATAAAGCTCGAGTATCTAGGATCTATAGATATAACTGATTTTGAAAAGCCCAATCAGCCGTGAAAGTGGTATTAGAGAGACAAGTATCTTGAGCTTCACTGGCAGCAACACGATCAATATTACACTAGGCTGTACTGTACAACCAGCGTGCCGCACCAGTCCTGTTTGATATTTCATTGTGCTTCGGCCCTAGTTTCTTACCCAGCATTACACTCGAGTAGGCTAACGTGTAGACAGCCTTGATTACTTCCACTGTGGCTTTAGCACGGGCCTCTGATAGCATGCAGGTAAATCCTCTTAGTTGTCTGCCTCAGATGGTTCAGCGGTCATGTAGCGTATGCTATCAAGCACACTCTCACACGGCCCTGATTAGCCTAGAGGCTGTTGACATCACTGCTGGCATCTTATTGTAATGCTAGCCGCAACGGTGGGGCTAAAGTTGTATACGTGCGAAGTTGTATACATGCACGGCAGTGTTGTAACATTACTCAGGTGCAACGCTGCACTTGCAGCACTGCAGCTGTACATGTACAGCAGTATGTACAGGTGCGCGGAAACAAGTCGAGTCAAAAAACTTTAATCATCCCTCGTAGAGCAGTTCAACTTAACTAATATAAGGCTCGTTAATTTAAGAACGTGTAAAGGAACACCGAAACATTTGTGTTTACTAAAACATACGCAAGTTATGCTGCACAAAAATCTATAGTACAAATATAAAATCGCATAAATTATAAATGGGTGCGTACTCATGTCACATCAGGACACACACGTGCATGCGCGTGCACGCCAATATTAATTCTACTCAAACGGCTACACTCAACTATTGACTGGACACATACACACTACCCAAACCTAATCAGACACCAACCACACATTCAAACAACAACGTAGATACAGTATACATGTTAGCTCAGCTGGCACAAAGGGCTGACTATGCCCATTTGCAAATGCTGCCTTCTCCTCCAGCATAGAGTGAACTTCAGGCTTTTTAGCTGAGGAACACAAACAGACAAGTACTCTCAAAATTGCCATGCAAGTCCACAACTGGTTCAATAACAGGAGACTGGTGCTTACATAATTCAATTTTATATATATATATATAGAGAGACAGAGAGAGAGAGAGAGAGAGAGAGAGAGAGAGAGAGATTCTCTGCAATGTTTTCTTCTCTCTCTCCATTGAGAAGGTGTGAACAGGTTATAAATGCTGCACCTGATCATTACACACCCATAACAAAGTTGGTGGATGGAGGGGGGGGGGGGGTCTGCTGGAATCATTGTGTCTGTTTGTCCCTCTGTGTGTCCAGGCTTTGTTCAGGAGGTCTCTTCTGAACTGCTCGGGGTTTTATTTATAGCTAAACCTGGTCTGGCAATGCATCATCAAGAGTTGAAATCTTGTGCCAAAAAACAAAAACAAAACAAAAATAAAAAAAGATTGCTGTCTTTTTAAAAACCGTGGTGTGTGTATCACCAAATGTAATTTGAAACTAGTTGGTGAGCGCTCATTCTGTTTCATCACACCATCTGTCTGGAATTCGCTGCCTGCCTGTCTGTGAAATTTCCCCACCCTATCTGAGTTCAAAATCCAGCTGAAGACTTTCCTCTTTAGACAGGCCTTTTCACAAACCTAGGCAAACCATGCCTGTGGTGATAAGTGATGTGTGTCTACATGTAATGTTGGGATGCGTGTTGTTGGTTGCGTGTTGTTTGTATCCTTTCGATCCATTCACGCCAGTCAAACTGAAGGCGAAAGCGGTCTTCTAACAGACACTCTTTATTCCTGTCTTCTCTCGCTTGTCTGTCTCTGGTCTCTCTCTCTCTGATCTCTCTCTCTCTCTCTCTGGTCCCGGGTGAGCCATTTTGGCCTAGCAGTAAGGCATTAGGCTGGTAAGTGGAAGGACCTCGGTTCGATACTGCTTCGGCTCTCCTTTCTCTTCAAAAAAGGTTGTGGTCTGTGGACACTGTCTTGTGACTTTGTCCATCACTTCCTACTGAAACATTAAAATGGCTCTCATCGCTGCCCATCTTGATGCAGGAATCATTCTGGTGGTGACAGTGTAGCGATAGGTATATAATCTCCCTCTTCCCCCACCTCTATACCCCCTTTGCCCCTTCTCCCCGTCCCTAATAAGCCTTATGGTTTCTGTGGACATTAAGCACCATGTTTACTTACTTCTCTCTTTGAACTCTCTCTGTGGTCTCTCTCACACACTCCTATTGTAGTATATATATATATATATATGCTTCATAGCAACTGAGAACAGTTCAGTTTTCAACCTGTGTTGCATGGAGCTCGTGCAACACAATCACATTCATTTCATCCACTGACAATTCACTCATCCATTCACCTGCAAACACATTCACATTCAACTACCGATTCGCTCATACCACAGGCACATGCTATCATACCACTACATGCATGTATATACTGCTAGCACATCAAGTTTTTGTTTTGCAAAAAGATTTGTGCTCTATAGGAGCTATCGATTATTATTATTGTTTTAGCTGAACAAGGCAATTTGTATATCACTAATTAGTAATGCAATAGAAATGTGTGCATTAAGGAAAATTGTTATTATTTTTATTCTAGTTTATATTATACAAGCAGTGGCCAATTTTCTCTGGTTCCTGGTCATTGTGTCCATTTAGCTTTGCATGCGTTTATTTTTTATTATAATTTTTCTCTTATATTTTTTTCTTTTCTTTTTTCTTGAGTCTTAGGATCCCAGTGTTTCGGAGGTGATGGTGACGTAGAAGAACACTGGACTGACTGAAACTGACCTCAACAAAGTTCCAAGTACCTGCCTTGCTATGGCTCACAAGAGTTATGCCAGAAGCATTGACCTGCCTCCGGAGCAGATCTTCAGGAACCTCAAGAATGCCAAGAGATTTGCTCTTGATATTGGTAATAACAATGAGGATTATCTTCTGCTTTTTCATTTCAGTGTTCATCGCAAACATTAAATGTGATTTTGAATGTGAGGCAATTGAGCACTTGAAATCTCATCTCTTCAAGATGTCCTGTTGACTGTGGTGTGTGTGTGTGTGCGCACACGCGAGTGTATGTGCACACGCATGTGTGTGTGTGTGTGTGCATGCGTGCGTGCGTGTGTGTGTGTGTGTGCGTTTGTGTATGTGTGCATGCATGAATGCGCGCATGTGTGTGTGTGTGTGTGTGTGCATGCAAGCACACATGAGTTTGCATGGACTGCATTCTGGTTCTTTGTAATGGGTTCCAGTTTGGAGAAATAGCATATAAATGAGTACATTGTTATTATTTGCTCTTCTTTGTATTAATTTAGATTTTGATGTTCTCCTAAATGTTGCTATATGCTATGCATATATATTCATTTTATGCCTTACAGATATTTTTTCTTAATTTGTCACACTTCATTTTGTTTCATCTGATCTGCAAAGTGCCTAAATCTGCCCACATCATTCCTTTATGATCTCCACTGGCTACCAATCAACAGCTGGATTCAATACAAAATAGCTTTCATCTGCTTCCACATTGTCTCTGGTATAGCTCCTCTCCTCTATACCTCCCTGAGTTGCTTCATCTGTATTCTCCTTCTCACTCTTTTCACTCAGCCTCAGATACTCAGATTTGCCATATTCCTTGGATTGGCTGGAGGACCCTGGGGGAGAGATCCTTTCAATACATCAGACCCATGATCTGGAACTCTCCTCTCCCCTCTCTGTCAGGCATTCTTCCTCACTTTCTTCTTTTAAGTCAAAACTGAAAAAAACACCTCTTCTCTTCTACATACTGATTTGTTGTTTTCTTTCTTCTCATTCAACCAACACACCACCAGTATTGCCTGTATTTGTTGTGTGTGTGTGTGTGTGTGTGTGTGTGTGTGTGTGTGTGTGTGTGTGTGTGTGTGTGAGTGTGTGTGTGTGTGTGTTTGTGTGTGTGTGTGAGTGTGTGTGTGTGTCTGTGTTTGTGTGTGTGTGTGTTTGTGTGTGTGTGTATGTTTGTGTGTGTGTGTGTGTGTGTGTGTGTGTGATAAAACAAGCATATCCGTAGGCCTTTGTAAGCACTCTCAGCTTTTATGAGACGGGGGCGCCATAAATAATCTGTTATTATTATGAGTATATTATCTCAACTCTGGTGTGGATTTGTTCATCAGGGGGCTCACTGTCCAAAGTGGCGTACAGTTCTGACTGGCAGAGACGAGCACCGCTGGTGTATGATGAGCCGCACTCTGTGAGTCTGATTGTGATTTTTAGATCATTTTTCTCAGCAGAATAATCATTGCGCGTGATTATTTTGCTGAGAAAAAAAATCAGTTTGGAGTAGCCACCATCAATAATATCATTTTGCTGAGAAAAAAATCAGTTTGGAGTAGCCACCATCAATAGTCTCATCATTGTGCATGATTATTCTGCATGCACACACACACATGTGCACACACGCACGCACACACACACATGCACGCACACACACACATGCATGCACGCACACACACAAGCACAAATTTTGTTTATGAGAAACCTGTCATCACTTATACATATACATCTGTTGTGTTGTCACCAGGAAGGATCTATATACAACATTTCAGAGAGGGAAGAAACCATGGTTCGACTTCATTTCATCAAGTTTGAAACAAAATACATTGAGAGCTGCCTGGACTTCATTCTGGCCAATCTGATGGACTCCAGTGAGTTCATGCGTGACAAGATCATCAAGGTGACAGGCGGTGGAGCCTACAAGTACAAGGACCTCATCACCAGCAGACTGGGTGTCCAGTAAGTGCTTGTGCTGTAGAATCGCTTCTGTATGTGATCGCCCTTTAGGTACACAGAGGAATAGGCACAGCCACGAGTAACCATGGTTTGGGCTCCAGAAAGGGATAGACTCTACCGTATGGCCACCCTTCATGCATTAAAAAAGGGTAGACTGCTCTATAAATGTCCACCCTATGTGCACATTTCAGGCACCAGAAAGGGGTAGAATCTGCAGTATGGCCACCCTTCATGCACCAGAAAGGGGTAGAATCTGCTGTATGGCCACCCTTCATGTACCAGAAAGGGGTAGAATCTGCTGTATGGCCACCCGTTATGTACCAGAAAGGGGTAGAGTCTGCTGTATGGCCACCCGTTATGTACCAGAATGGGGTAGAATCTGCTGTATGGCCACCCGTTACGTACCAGAATGGGGTAGAATCTGCTGTATGGCTGCCCTTCATGTACCAGAATGGGGTAGAATCTGCTGTATGGCTTCCCTTCATGTACCAGAATGGGGTAGAACCTGCTGTATGGCCACCCTTCATGCACCAGAAAGGGGTAGAGTCTGCTGTATGGCCACCCTTCATGCACCAGAAAGGGGTAGAATCTGCTGTATGGCTGCCCTTCATGCACCAGAAAGACGTAGAATCTGCTGTATGGCCACCCTTCATGCTCCAGAAAGGGGTAGAATCTGCTGTATGGCCACCCTTCATGCTCCAGAAAGGGGTAGAATCTGCTGTATGGCTGCCCTTCATGTACCAGAATGGGGTAGAATCTGCTGTATGGCCACCCTTCATGCACCAGAATGGGGTAGAATCTGCTGTATGGCCACCCTTCAGGTACCAGAAATGAGTAGACTCAGCTGTATAAATGACCACCCTATGTGCATAGCTCAGGCACCAGCAAGGGGTAGAATCTGCTTTGTAAACTGTGGCTAAAAAGGGGTAGAATCTGCTGAGAGCGACCACCCTTCTGGCATCAGAACAGGGTAGAGTCAGCTGTGTGACCACCCTTTAGGCACCAGAAAGGGGTAAAAACCAGAAAGGGGTAAAAATCAACTGTGTGATCACCCTTCAGGCACCAGATGAAAGGGGTAAAAATCTACTGTGTGACCACCCTTTAGGCACCAGAAAGGGGTAAAAATCAACTGTGTGACCACCCTTCAGGCACCAGAAGGGGGTAAAAATCTACTGTGTGATCACCCTTCAGGCACCAGAAGAAAGGGGTAAAAACCAGAAAGGGGTAAAAATCAACTGTGTGATCACCCTTCAGGCACCAGAAGAAAGGGGTAAGAATCTACTGTGTGACCACCCTTCAGGCACCAGAAGAAGGGGTAAAAATCTACTGTGTGACCACCCTTCAGGCACCAGAAGAAAGGGGTAAAAATCTACTGTGTGACCACCCTTCGGGTACCTGAAAGGGGTAAAAATCAACTGTGTGACCACCCTTCAGGCACCAGAAAGGGGTAAAAATCTACTGTGTGATCACCCTTCAGGCACCAGAAGAAAGGGGTAAAAATCTACTGTGTAACCACCCTTTAGGCACCAGAAAGGGGTAAAAACCAGGAAGGGGTAAAAATCTACTGTGTGACCACCCTTCAGGCACCAGAAAGGGGTAAAAATCTACTGTGTGACCACCCTTCAGACACCAGAAAGGGGTAAAAATCTACTGTGTGACCACCCTTCAGGCACCAGAAAGGGGTAAAAATCTAGTGTGTGACCACCCTTCAGACACCAGAAAGGGGTAAAAAATCTACTGTGTGACCACCCTTCAGGCACCAGAAAGGGTTAAAAATCTACTGAGTGACCACCCTTTAGGCACCAGAAAGGGGTAAAAGCCAGGAAGGGGTAAAAATCTACCCGGTGACCACCCTTCAGGCACCAGAAAGGGTTAAAAATCTACTGTGTGACCACCCTTTAGGCACGAGAAAGGGGTAAAAATCAACTGTGACCACCCTTCAGACACCAGAAAGGGGTAAAAATCTACTGTGTGATCACCCTTCAGGCACCAGAAAGGGGTAAAAATCTACCCGGTGACCACCCTTCAGGCACCAGAAAGGGTTAAAAATCTACTGTGTGACCACCCTTTAGGCACCAGAAAGGGGTAAAAATCAACTGTGACCACCCTTCAGACACCAGAAAGGGTTAAAAATCTACTGTGTGACCACCCTTCAGGCACCAGAAAGGGGTAAAAATCTACTGTGTGATCACCCTTCAGGCACCAGAAGAAGGGGGTAAAAATCTACCCTGTGACCACCCTTCAGGCACCTGAAAGGGGTAAAAATCTACTGTGTGATCACCCTTCAGGCACCAGAAAGGGGTAAAAATCTACTGTGTGACCACCCTTCAGGCACCACTAGAAAGAGGTAAAAATCAACTGTGTGACCACCCTTTAGGCACCAGAAAGGGGTAAAAATCAACTGTGTGACCACCCTTCAGGCACCAGAAAGGGGTGAAAACCAGGAAGGGGTAAAAATCTACTGCGTGACCACCCTTCAGGCACCAGAAACAGGTAGAATGTGCTATTATTGACTGCCTGTCAGATTTATGCCCACTCACACAGTGATCTCAGTGTTGAAAGTGTCGTTAGCTTAGTTTTAGGATGGCAATGGCCACATTTGGAAGACAGTTTAGCCCAAGTATTTCAGTCTGGAAATCACAATGACACAAGCCGTTATAACCTGTCAAGCTCAAAGGTTAACAATTGCTATAGGAGTCCTTCACTCCCTCCTGTCAGTTGCAAGAATGGAATCGCTAGGAGTCCCACCTCCACTTAAATGGCCCCAACAGTCGTGCCAGTTCAGTTTCTTCCCACGAAGACAGACTGCCACACGTTCGTGCACTGGTTGACAGACAGGCAGCTGTGGGTAACTGTCTCTGATGAATGGCAGCTTTGCTAGCATTATTTTTAGCCTGTGTGAGCTAGGATGAAAGAACCAAAAATAGTGACATCACCATTTGTGAGATAATGACAGATGACACCAAGGAAAATGTGCGTTATTTTACTATTGTGTTGAAAGTGTTGTCTCAGTTTATTAGATTAATAGATTATGTACTGGCACTGGGATCAGCTTACCAAAAATGCCTGTTAATTATATGATACTTAAGTTTCCTTCACTGTTGTGTGGCGTGCGTAGGATGAGACTAGAGCAAGTTGGAATCCTGCATGGCATAATGAGACACTCAGTAGTGACACTACAGTCTGTCTGTTCCCATAGCAAGTCACTGTATAATCATGTGAGTTGCTCAGCATATGCCATTGCTCAAAAATAGATTGGGCCCTTTGATCAATAAAAATCTGAAACAAGAATGACTGTTAGCATTCTAAAACAAGATCCAAACAAACACATAAAAGGTTCAAAAGAATGCTATTTATTAGGACAAGAAAAGAAAACAACTGCATATTTTCGGGGTTATCCCCTTTGTCAAGCCGCAAAAACAACACTTAAACAACAGCTAAACAGTCAAAAATGATGAAAAATGAAGTGAAAAGCTAAACCACTTATTTGTTTCGGGTTGAGCTATGTTGTTTTGCTGTCCAGTGTTTTCCTTTCCAGTGTTTCATCGTTTCTGACTGGTTACCTGTTGTTTAATTGTCATTTTGTAGCTTGACAAAGGGGATTACCCCAGAAATGTGCTGGTTTTTGTCTTGTCCTAATAAATAGCATTCTTTTGAACCTTTTATGTGTTTGGATCTTTAGTCGATAAGTCAGTAAATCTGTGGTTTTGGTTGTTTGTTTGTTTTCTGTCTCTCTTTGGCAGTTTACTGTCATCTAGATTTTATTTCAGAGTGGATAAAGAAGATGAAATAGAGTGCCTTATCAGCGGCTGCAACTTTTTGCTGAAGAACATTCTTGATGAAGCCTTTGTTTATCAGCGCCATGGTAACCCAGATTACCATTTCCAGGGTGTTGACCAAGATATGTTTCCATACCTTTTGGTGAACATAGGCTCTGGCGTCAGCCTCGTGAAGGTGAGTATAGTAACTTTGATGCATTCCAAGTACCTGTAGGGTCTGGTACTAGTGAACAAGAAATCTAGTTCAGATGCTTTTAAACTTTGTACTTATTTTCTAGTTTCCATACATTTTCAGTCCGTCTTGAAGTGCATGACAGCAACATATGTTTTTTGTAGAGAGGCAAGTGGCAAGTGGCATGCTTCATAAAATGCAATGTTTTCACTTCAGTTCTGTGTTGTTTAAGTTGAACGTAAACAATATTTTGAGAATTTGCTACTGAAGTTTTTAATCTGTGCTCTGCTTTAGTGCACATGATTTCATTAAGAGTTGATTCCACTGGTGTATGCGCAGAACAGTTCATTTTCACATGTGGACTTATTTATCCCCCCCCCCCCCCCCCCCCCGCCCCCCCTCCCCCCCCCATCCCTGTGTCCATCCAGGTAGAATCCGATAACAAGTTTGAGAGGATTGGAGGAACATCGACTGGAGGAGGCACTTTCTGGGGGATGGGATGTCTGCTGACAAAGGCCAAGGTCAGTGAGTTCTTGGATTTTAACATTCCATCAGCCGCACAGGGTCACCTCAGGGTGAACAAACACGATTTTTAGTCGCACGTTTACAGGGTTCACGTTAACCAGTAATTTCTGGTATTTTAGCAGGTAAGATCAGCATATGCCAGAAACAAAATCAGCAGTCAGTCAGATGTACTGGCTATCATTTTGTTTGACCACTCCTAAAACAACAACAAGAAATGCAGCTCAGTGAGAGAGTATGTGTGGCGCGCGCGTGTGTGTGTGTGTGTGTG
Source organism: Alviniconcha marisindica (assembly GCA_018857735.1). Classification (NCBI taxonomy): domain Eukaryota; kingdom Metazoa; phylum Mollusca; class Gastropoda; family Provannidae; genus Alviniconcha; species Alviniconcha marisindica. The sequence continues at coordinate 734,386 of JABMCL010000882.1, read as the reverse complement.
TGTGTGTGTGTGTGTGTGTGTTAGGTGAGCTTGGTGTTTGCTAGTACAGCTCTGGTAGTAGTATGGACAGCTATGTTTCAGACCGGTTACAGTGATTATGTGACTGGTTTCCATTAACCACTTTCACCATCTTACAGATGTCATACCAGTTTGAAAAATGTCTAGCGTGATCACTGATTCAAAAAGTGTATCGGGGGCAAACCAGAGGCTGACAAGGGTCCTGTGTTTGCAACAATGGCCAGTTAACTGGGTTGGTTTTCTTCTGTTTCAGTTTGTCCTCTTTCTTCTGAGAAAATACCATGCAGTCACCTTCTTTGCCTTTTTTGTTTGTTCGGGGGTTGTTTGGAGAAGAAAAAAAATTGTGTAGAATAATCTGAAACAAAACTCTCACCCCACCTTGTCCGCAAACTGCGTAAACCAGTACTGTAGGCTAACAGCAGGCAACTCCCTCTCTCTTGCACACCAGTTCATTGTCAGTGCTTTTCACACAGAGGTGTCTCGTCATTCCAGCGACCCACCCTCACATAATTCCCTGTTGTTATTATTGTTTGGAAGATGTCCTGAGTTTACCACCAGAGAGTGTTGAACCACCCATTCTGCTTTTTCTTCTGCAGTCGTTTGATGAGTTGCTGGACCTCGCTGAGGCTGGTGATCACCGCTCGGTGGACATGCTGGTGAAGGACATCTATGGTGGTGACTACAGTAGCCTGGGGCTTCAGGCTGATGTCATTGCCAGCAGTTTTGGGAAGGCCACTCGCCTAGATGGTTTGTGTCCCACCTGCCTAGGCGGTTTGTGTCCCATTTGCCTAGATGGTTTGTGTCCCACTTGTCTAGATGGTTTGTGTCCATTCACCTAGATGGTTTGTGTCCCACTTGCTTAGATGGTTTGTGTCCCATTTACCTAAATGGTTTGTGTCCTATTTGCCTAAGTGGTGTGTGTCCCATTCACCTAGATGGTTTGTGTCCCACTTGCCTAGATGGTTTGTGTCCCACTTGCCTAGAAGGTTTCTGTTCCACTCACTTGGATGGTTTGTGTCCCACTTGCCTAGATGGTTTGTGTCCCACTTGCCTAGATGGTTTGTGTCCCACTTGCCTAGATGTTTGTGTCTCTCAGCTAAAACCCTAACATTCACCCAGTGTTGGGTGAGAAGGTTGTGTGTGCAGTCATTTCCCTGCACAAGTACATGATGTCATACTACATATAAGATCAATGCTACCCACTGCTCTGGCAGCTGCATGCAGACTTCAGAGATTTCAGTCATGGAGTTTATCAGGTCGTGAAGAAAGCTACAAGTGAAAGTAATCAAATTGGGTGTATTTTGTATGCCTAAATTTTCAGCATATGTAAATTTTAAAAAAAGGTTATCATAAATATTTCTAGACATGTTTTGTGGTTTGTTTATTTTCCAGGCCAAAATATGCCCAGCACTGGGTTTTCGGTAGCACACTTGTAATTCTGAGTACCTCTCACTACTGCAGTGTTGGTTTCTGTATTGTGTTTTGTGTAGTCTTGTCACCGAATGTATCAAATTCAAAGGGAGGTGAGAATTAGTTCTTGTGAATCAAGAGGCTTAGGGCATTTTTTTAAATCAGTGTATCAGCAGAGTATCGATGAGGTAATAGGAATAAAGAAACTTACTCTCTTTTTTCCTGTCTTCCGGCTTATCAGGAAATTCTGAGTACATTAATGTAAATCAGTGTTCTGATATAGCTGATCAGTTGAGTTGCGGATTTACCTTCTCTCTCTCTCTCTCTCTCTCTCTCTCTCTCTCTCTCTCTCTCTCCTGGAGGACGGTGAAAGTAGATCAGTTGAGCAATTCTGATTTGCAGGAGAAAACTTCCGGAAAGAAGACATTGTGAGAAGCTTACTTCTCTGCATCAGCAACGACATTGGACAGATTGCATACCTGCATGCACGGCTGCACGGGCTTACCAAGATCTACTTTGGTGGTTACTTCATCCGTGGCCACCCCCTCACCATGCACACCATTGCTTTCGCCATCAACTACTGGTCCAAGGTGGGTGGCTGGAAAGGAGGAAGGAAGGAAAGATAATTTATAACGCACGCAAGACTATGCCTTGTTCACAGAGCAGGGCTTGGGGAGACAGAAGCGCACACACACACACACACACACACACACCAAACACCTCCACACACACACACACACACACACACACACACACACACACACACACACACACACCACACACACACACACACACACCATAAGAATCACAGTGAATTAAGCTCACACACAGGCAGTTCAGTCAAGTAGCCAGGAATAGTTGATCTGAGGCAGTTATAGCACAGAGAAGCAAGTTTGTACTGTATTCCTAAATCATTGGGCAGCCAGTGGGGAGAAGCAGGATGAGGAGAGAGGATGGGATGGGGGTGTGGGGGGGGGGATGTTGATTAACATGGAAATATGAAAGGAAAGCTTTCACCAAAAAAAAAAAAAAAGAGAAGTGTTCTGTCATCAGGGTGGTCCACTGTATAACTATTGACTTAACATGTGTTAACTGTGTGTTGTGATTTCTGTTCTTGTTGCTGCCAAGGTGAGGTGCAGGTGTTGTTTCTTTGACATGAAGGATACCTTGAAAAAGGAGAAGTGTTCTGTCATCAGGGTGGTCCGCTGTATAACTGTTGACTTACATGTGTTAACTGTGTTGTTGTGATATCTGTTTTGTTGTTTTCAGGGTGAGGTGCAAGCGTTGTTTCTTCGACATGAAGGATACCTTGGAGCTGTAGGCGCTTTCCTCAAGGGAGCAGAGGAAGAGGGTAATGGGAAACGAATTGATGATTGTGCGATCAAGTTCATGCCTGGGCAGACACATGTGGAAGGATATTGTGAGGGGGGAGTGGGGATAGCTCAGTTGCAGACCACCGGACTCAGGTTCGAGTCCTGGCAGCAGCAGCGGCGAGAGAATTTTCTTCTCCAAGGTCAACTTTCTGTGATCCATTCCACTGCCCTGTTACCATTTTACCACTTAAAAGATCCTGGTCATTCTGCTAAAAGTGCAGGGGGCAGGTTAACGCTAAACAAACATACACGTTTGTTACTGTGCAGTCGAGAGCATATTCAGGCAGTGATCTTTGGGATACTGTTTACATGATTACTTTGACATAAAGTGATGTGCCCTTTTTGTGCATGCATGATTACTTTTGCATATGTATAGTTTTGCGCTTCTTTGAACAATAACACCAAGTTTCTTACTTACTTGAACAATGAATACAATCAAAGAAACAAGCAACCAACTAATTAGTCTAGCAACACCTTTTTGTGACTTTCTGCCTGATCCAAGTTCTGCCTTATCGCATGACCTTGGCTCAAATTGCAAGCTAGAAAGTCAGTCGATCTGTTGAATTAATGTAACCTTCCCCAAACACATAAAGCAAACTGATAATGCGTTTTGGTGACCATATGCTTAATCTGTGTTCTGCCTTATTGCATGCCTTTGGATCAGGTCGTCATTCAGAAGGTCAGCCACTGTGTCGAGTTGAAAACATTAGGTCAGTCACGCTGTTGAATGATTTTGTCCTTTCCCAAACACATAAAACAAAGTAAGTACACCTTTCTGTGACTTTCTGCTTGATCCAAGTTCTGCCTTATCGCATGCCTTTGGATCAGGTCGTAATTTAGATGGCCAGTCACTTTGTTGAGTTAAGAGAAGAAACCCTGCTGTCTGACAGATGCTGAGAAGTACTCCTGGGGGGAGAACATGGCTGGAAGCTCAGGCCTGGCCAGCCCCAAGACATCCTTTGCGGAGGGCAACGATCAAAACTGCAACATTTTTGAGCACGGTGTGAGTAGATTGTGAGTTTGTTGTTCTGGCGGCGCCTAGCAGCGTCAGTTTGTAGGATGGGATGGCTCTTTCAAGGAAACTGCCGTAATTTCTGCACTGCAAGGTGCTTCTGGATATAAGGCCCCACTCCCCCACTACCCCCCGCCCCGCTTCCCCCCAAATTTCGGCTCAAAGTAAAAAATGTACAACTTTGACTGTGTCACAGCCGATAAGCAAAGCGATATGCCTTAAGCCCATTCTTAACTGGGTGAATGTTTGTTTGCCAAACACACTTTGGACAGTTCGACGAACTATGATTTGTTTCTTAATTGAACTTTTAGTTTGCCGAACATGGTTCAGACAGTTTGACGAACTTTACTTTCTCTTGTAATGAAATGCAAGCTTCGGACCGAACTTGCAGCAGATGCGCAGCAGACAGCATGATCGAAAATGTAGGCTAAAGTCAAGTCAATATACTTTAATCATCCCTCACAGGGTAATTCAACGAACTACTATCTCATTCTGGGGCCCCGAGACAAGGCTGCGCCTCCCACAAGTCAACAAATAAAAAAATCCCCCCTAAGCGAGTGAAGAAGCTAGTGACACTGTCATCCATTTTTATTTTTATTTCTTCCTCATCCACAAGAGAGCTCTGCTCTCAACCAATCAGAGGCAATGTTCGTTGAATAGGGCGAATGTTGCCAGAACATGTTGAGCGAAGCTTTGGACCCCGAATATAGCTTTGTCGCAGTTCGACGAATACACCCAACTAGGTTCGCGAAGCAAAAGTTCACCCAATTAAGAACCAACTAAGTTCGCCGAATACTCCCAACTAGGTTCGCGAACAAACATTAGCCCAATTAAGAACAGGCTTTATAGTCTAAAAATTATGGTTGCCTTCTCTAAAAAAATAAAAATAAAGCTGAAACAGACTTGATTGCCAGTGTTCTGAAACACAAACAGAAATGTCACCAGCAGAACAAACATGAAAAGAAGTTAGTTAGTTATAGTTAGTAACTGGATTGTAAGAGACTGTCAGCCATGCAGAGTCACTTCAGGTTGAAAGGAGATGTGAAAGAAATCTATAAAGAACAGCAGAGTCTGAATACTAATGCCTGTGTGTGCATGTGTGTGTGTGTGTGTGTGTGTGTGTGTGTGTGTGCATATGTGGGTGTGGGTGTGTGTGTGTGTGTGTGTGTGTGTGTGTGTGTGTGTGTGTGTGTGTGTGTGTGTGTTGGAAGTGATGAGAAAGATGTCAAATCTTGTAGAGTGCTTGTTTGTGTAATTAGTAGGGTTTTATTGTGCTTTTGGTTCTGTAGACATTTTGTCAACCATATTTTTTTGTACTGTGCGCTTTGGGCTCACATAAGGTGTAAATGCCTTATAAATACTGTTTTACATTACATTGTTATTTTATGCGTGGACAGTTCGACATGTTGGAGATTGACCGGCTGGAGCGGCCAGTGCTGGTCTGTCCTTTGCTGCTGGACCCATCCAGCTACATTCCAGATACAGTAGACTTGATGCATGATGTGGATGCCCGCAACTATTGGCTGAAGTGCTTCGCTGATGGAGCTGAAAAGGTAAGAGGATGAGACAGAGATTGAGTGAGGTGTGTGTGTGTGTGTGTCAGTGTGTGCGTGTCAGTGTGTGTGTGTGTGTGTGTCAGTGTGTGCATGTGTGTGTGTGTTAATGTGCCTGTCTGTGTGCGCATGCATCCATATATGTGTGTGATTGTGTGTGTGATTGTGTGTGTGTGTGTGTGTGTGTGTGTGTGTGTGTGTGTGTGTGTGTGTGTGTGTGTGTGTGTGTGTGTGTGTGTGAATGAATGTGCCTGTCTGCCTGTCTGTGCATGCATCCATGCATGTGTGTGTGAGTTTGTGTGTGCACATGTGTGCACACATGCACGCATGTTTGTGTGTGCGAATGTGCCTGTCTGTCTGTGTGTACATGCATCCATGCTTATTTTTCCACAGATATCACTTTGTCGATGTTTGTTATTTGCACGTTCTGCCCAATTACTGGTTATGGATGCAATGTTTTTGAAAGGAATCCATTCAACAACCCTTGGCTGCGTTTTAGAATGACTTTTGAAATTTATTGAAATTGTTCTTCTTCCGAAGCTGTAATACAGTCCCCTAAGGGGCTGTTGATGATTTGCATAACATCTTTCTCTGATGAAGCATTCAGAGATTTTACTGCACAAGGAGTGAAAGTATTGAAATGCACTTTTGTCGATGCACCTGGAACTGTTGATGTGTTGCTGTGCAGACAGTTTCCCTGGCGATCCAGAGCCAAGCCGACGAGGAGGACGTGGAGGAAAGAGCCAGGAAATTCCAGGAGAAATACTTGGCAAAGATCCACACCCTCTCCACCAATCCTTGGTACGCACTGAGCTCTGGTGGAACCCCTTTAAATGGGGTTTCAAGCAGAGATGCAAGCGGGCCCAAAAATGTCAAAAATGTGCAGCTGTTTCCATTTTGCAGGCTTTGTATTGCAGTCTATCAATATTTTTGCAGCAGAAGTACTTTTTTAAAATCTTTTTTCTTTAATTTTGAGATCCTCGGTGTGCTGCTGTGTTTGTTTGCTCTTTCCAGTGAAGAGCAGAAGAGGGTTGGCTCATGGCATAATATACACTTTAAGTCAAGTCAAGTCAAGCACTTCTTTATTCTACTTAAAGGAAAACATGGGTGTCACACAAGCAGAAATATACATGTATAAAGAATCACAGTTTAAGAGCGTGCCTTGTTCATGTCGTCGCATATGCACAATACCAGACAACAAAATAATGTGTTTATACAACTTTGAAAGGTCAATGGGTTTTTTGCAAAGTCGGCATTATATCAGCTGAAATACTGTTGTGAGTCTGTTGCTGTTTTTTAATCCCGTTCCTATTAACAGTACACATGATGCATCTTTGCTTGGGATCTCCTTTAATATAAAGCATCAGAGCCCTTCAGATTTACTCCCTCTTGATAGATACATTCAAAAACATAAAATGTTAAAAAGTATGCTATTTATTATGACAAAACACAGCATTAAGAATGTTTCAAAGGCAACACTGGGGACACTTCTGAGAGATGAGCTGGAGTGCGTATGGACTTTTTCTAGTGCATAGATGCCATCTTGAATTTACCTGAACTGAACTGAAACTGTAGATGTCTTAACCTTCTTAATCTGTCTGAACTCTAGCTCTGAACTATGCGGCCACAGCATTGTGGGTCTTTTGGGAACCCCTACTTCTTCAGGGACCCATACCTACATAGAGCAGGGCCATCTTGAATTTACCTGAACTGAACTGAAACTGTAGATGTCTTAACCTTCTTAATCTGTCTTAACTCTAGCTCTGAACTATCCAGCTACAGCACTGGGTCTTTTGGGAACCCCTACTTCTTCGGGAACACATACCTACGTAGACCAGGGCTCATGAGTTGTGGTGGTTGTCCTGGGTTCCTTGTCCATAATATTCCTTATGGTTTCTGTGACTGTTGTAAAGCAACATTTGAAGAAGATTACATAGATCCAGCACTTCAAAAAGTATGAAACTTTGAATGCCCTCTACATGGGGATTTTGCGCTTCAAATGTTTTCTGTTTGTTCGTTTACTAAAACAGACCATCAGTATTGTCTACTCGTGTCTGATGATATGTTAGAGAAAGACCTGAAATTTCACAAGGAAGGTCTGGATAGTTTAGGAGTTTGGGGCAACTGAAACATGATTCTGGATCTTATTGGACTTATTCTGCTAGGCTGGTCCATAATTTACTAAGGGAAGAGTTGTTGATGTGTGCGGACAAATGGTTAAATATATGTTGCTGCATAATTATTGTGTTTGTGTTTTGTATCTTTTCCTAGTGCCTATGGATCTCTGACCGTGCGCAGTTTGCTGGACACTAGTAGTCAGTGTTTGGCTGAATTTGACTTCCCTGACCCTTACTCTCAGGTGAGGTTTGCAGGTGTTGCATTCACCCTTTAAAAAAAATTTGTTATGGCATCAGCCAGTGTTTGGACAAATTTGACTTCACTGACCCATACTCAGGTGTCACATTCACCTCTCCTTTTTTTTTTTTATCACACCAGTCAGTGTTTGGCTGAATTTGACTTTCCTGACCCATACTCTCAGGTGAGGACTACAGGTGTCACATTCTCCTCTTCTTTTTTTTTATCACACTATTCAGTGTTTGGCTGAATTTGACTTTCCTGACCCGTACTCTCAGGTGAGGGCTGCAGGTGTTGCATTCCCCCCCCTTTTTTTATGGCACCAGTCAGTGTTTGGTTGAATTTGACTTCGCTGACCCTTACTCGCAGGTGAGGACTGCGGGTGTCCAATTCACCTTTTGTAATGTCACCAGTCAGTGTTTGGATGAATTCAACCTCCCTGACTGTTAATGAAAGAGTGTGTGTGCATGTGAGAGAGAAAGGCACACACTCAAACACAGAGACAGAGAAAGAGTGTGTGTGAGAGACAGAGAGTGAGAGAGGAAGACACACAGGAAGAGAGTGAGTGTGTGTTAGAGACAGACAGACAGACAGACAGACAGCACCAGCAGTAACCTTGAACTGAACAGCGTTTGTGTGACAGCAAAAGCAGCAGGAGAATGAAGGGGCACTGCGGCAGCTGCCGGAGCACCTGAAGTGCCTGGACAACATGACAGGCGATGCCCTGCAGCTGGCACTGGCCAAGGGGCTCCTGGCCGGCAACGTGTTTGACTGGGGGGCCCAGGAAATTCGCAAACTGCTCGAGACTGGCAACTTTTCATTCCTCGACGCGCAGAAAAAGCTACAAGGTAAAGCAGAATGGTGTTTTTGTGAGTCCTTTTTCTTTGCTGCTATTTTTAGCAGTTTTCTGGAGAGTCATTCGTAGAATTTCATTTTTCTTGAAGATTGATTGCAGCTGTTTGAAGTGGAGTAGGAGAGCAAATAAAGGGAGTGAAGGAAGGTAGGGTTAGTTCCTTTAATGCATTCATTTCGACTGGTTTGAGCGGCTAGTGGGCTAAACCTGTTTTGAGAGGGTTAGTTCCTTTAATAGATTCATTTTGACTGGTTTGAGCAGCTAGTGGGCTAAACCTGTTTTGAGAGGGTTAGTTCCTTTAATAGATTCATTTTGACTGGTTTGAGCGGCTAGTGGGCTAAACCTGTTTTGAGAGGGTTAGTTCCTTTAATAGATTCATTTTGACTGGTTTGAGCGGCTAGTGGGCTAAACCTGTTTTGAGAGGGTTAGTTCCTTTAATAGATTCATTTGGACTGGTTTGAGTGGCTCGTGGGCTAAGCCTGTTTGAGGAGGGTTAGTTCCTTTAATGCATTCATTTTGACTGGTTTGAGTGGCTCGTGGACAAAACCTTTTTCGAGAAGGTTAGTTCCCTTAATGTATTCATTTTGATTGGTTTGAGTGGCTAGGTTAAACCTGTTTTGAGAGGGTTAGTTCCTTTAATGCATTCATTTTGACCAATTTGAGTGGCCACTGGGGAGGAGATAACACAAGCTGCTGTGCAATTGCAGAGAGGCCGTGGTTGTTTGATGACTTCGATGCCTGGCTTAGGAGAATGGAGCAGGAGTTGCCTTACAAATGCGCAGCCATTTTCTGCGACAACAGCGGAGCAGACATCATACTGGGCATCATGCCTTTTGCCCGACACCTCCTTTGCATGGGCACTGAGGTGAGGTTTTCTTCTCTCCGTTTCTTAGCATAATTATGGTCAAGTTTTTGCTTTGAGATTTATTATTAACTTCTCTTGTGAAGTATGTAAAACAGCTGAAATGTTTATTATTGTGAAAGATTGACACTACTCAATGTGGGGATGTTTGCAGCTTTGACAGTATGTATTGAATGTATGTCCTGTGTGAGTCAGTTTTATTTGAATCAACGTTGGTTTCTTAGCATAACTATCGTACAGTTTTTGCTTTGAGTTGAAAAATGTATCACTAAGTTGTCTTGTGAAGTTATTTGTTTTTGTGAATGTAAAACAGCTCAAGTTCTTGTTATTGCGAGAGATCAGTGATACTCAGTGTGGGGATCTTTGCAGTTTTTACTGCATCTGTTAAATGTGTGTTATGTGTGAGTCAGTTTTATTTGGGAATGAGGGGGAGCGAACTTTTCAAAACATCAGACCTGTGATCTGTGTGAGAGAGAGTGTGTGTGTGTGTGCATGTGTGATGAAATAAGCATATAATATCCTCATGTCTTTGTAAGCACACTGGACTCATATGAGATGGGATGCCATAAATAATCTATTATTATTATTATTTGAATCCACAAATTGTCTCTCTGCAGGTGATACTGTGTGCCAACTCCCGTCCAACGCTAAATGACGTCACCCATAGCGAGCTGGTCATTCTTGTCAAACGAGTGGCGGCCATCTGCCCTCATATCAAGGCTGCTCTCTGTGAAGGTCGTTTGGTTGTCATGGAATCAGGTCAAGGGTCACCATGTCTTGATCTTAGGTGAGTGAATGCTGAAGATTACAGGAACTTGCCTTCTCAAATCAGGTTTGTGTCCAATGAGTGGAAGAAATCAAAATTAAAATCTTGAACTGGTTTAAGGGGGAACCAAACCAAAAAAGCGCCATAGGCCCTAGCTGTAGGAATGGAATATTTAAAAAAAAGAAAAAAGAAAAAGGTTTTCATTTAGTTTGTAATTTTTTGGTTTCAAAATCAACATTGAAAGTCATATAAACATAAGCAAGATTGCAGCTGTTTTGTTCCCCAGCTGTCTGTATCAGTGATGTCATGTGTGTGTGTGTGGCATGAGTGTGTGTGGCATGTGTGTGTGTGTGCGTGTGTGTGTGTGTGCGTGTGTGTGCACGCTTTCGTCTGGGGATGTGTGTGCACGTGTGTGTGTGTGTGTGTGTGTGTGTGTGTGTGTGTGTGTGTGTGTGTGTGCATTGAAATGAGTGTATCCTTATGTCTTTGTAAGTGCTCTGGGCTCTAACAAGATGGGGCATGATAAATAATCTATTATTATTATTATTATGTCATACACAGAGCCAGCATGTGTGGCAAAAGTATGAATCCTTTCATTTTAGGGTGCTCTTTTTTTGTTCTTCTCCTCTCTCTTCTTTCGTCTGTTTTGTAGAACAGGTAAAAGAAGAGAGTCGCACAAAAGAAGCAAAACAGATTTTAACAAAGCTAGTTCCTGTAGAGTACATGGTTATGTACAGAGGTAGATTTTCAGTGTTAAAACGTTATGAGGCATTCCATTCTCAAAGCAATTATTTTCCACAGGGAGACTTTCACGAGAGGGATTCTTATTCTCACAAGCATAAATGTAAATGTTCAGTGTGATGTTCAAGTTTGAGAAAAAATTTGCCGTGCGTCAGTTGCACCCAAAGTAGCCTGACACTCAAGTTGCAGGCTATAGACAGAACTTGGTAGTTTCTCATCTGATGAGCAGCTGGAAGCTGCCTTGTAAAACATCAATGTCTGACACATTTTTCAGATTTATCGACCAAGCGTTGATGACAGCCATGAGAGAACGCAAAGCTGATCTGATCGTCCTGGAGGGGATGGGGCGTGCCGTTCACACCAATCTTCACGCTTCATTTGCCTGTGATGCTCTGAAAGTAGCTGTCTTGAAGAACCGTTGGCTGGCTAATCGGCTTGGGGGCGAAATGTTCAGCGTGATGTTCAAGTTTGAGAAATCTCGCCATGTGTCCGTCTCACCCAAAGTGACTTGAAACTTTACAAGCCATGTAACTTTGTAGTTTTTCCTTTGACGGGTAGCTTTGTGAAACAGCAAACTTGGAGCTTGTATTCCAGATTTAGAAATCTCACAAAAGCAGACTGTGAAGTGTGTGCTACATGCAAGCACTCCTAAAAATAAAACACACTTTCTGTTTTCTTTTTTTTCTTTTCTAAAGCAGCATCCAGTCATTTCAGAGTAAAAACCAGAACAAAAGGATTTCAAAGCAGCAAACAATCAAACCATCATGTGTGCTGTGACTCTGTGGGCCTTTTCCATGTGGACAATAATTATGTGGCCTGCATTACAGCAGTCTTTCTAGTGCGAGGTCATGCATGTGTAACTGTGTTAGTGTGTACCGTTAAGTATAGGCGCTTCTATTAGCACAAACACAGACAACTCAGAACTGCAAATCGTGCCAGTTTTTTGTTCTTGTTTGTTTGTTTGAACTTTGAGATTTGCTGAGAAGCGGGTGAGATTTTGCATGTGCAGCTGTTTTCCAGCACCTGCATCCCTGTGTGAATACATGCATTTGAATTGCCTCTTTGTGCCGTGACTTATAGTTGATTCCTGCCTTGGACTGACTTGAGAAAAGGTTTATATATTAGAAGAATTTTGAAATGTGAATTTGCTGATGAGTTTGACTGTCCTGAGATGACCCTGTGCAGTTGGCCGGATGTTAAAATCCAATTACTAACTAACTTGCACAAACGGGAATCAACGAACGGCCATGGCAGTAGGAGGCCCCAGACCAAGACAGTTGTTTTTTTATCAGCGAGAGAGGCCAGTCTTAAGTCTGAGATGGTGGGGCATAAACCCACAAAGGAAGGAGGCAGGAGGCAGAAAGAGCAAGCAGCCTTCTCATCATCCCCAGCTCACGCCTGTGCCAGCCCAAAGTACCGTAGGGTCGGCGCACCAAGAAGCAGACTCTTCCGCCGCTAATGGGTGTGCTAGAGCAAACTTCCCAAGTCCTCATCTGTGAGGAATCGGTCGTCACAGTGTTCTCCACCATTCAGGCAGCTGCATACTCACTTCAGGGGTTGACAGCACAGATCTGTCCTGTTTATTCCCTAGGACTTATTTTGTTTTGACATTATACATTGGGTTACACAGAATATTATAGTAGATAAAACGTAAATGGCCAGCCCCTTTAGTTCATGTTGATGATATTTTCTTTCTTTGAAAAATATTTTGTTTTCACTTTTTTCTTTTTGGCTGTCTCCTTGCTCAGAGGCATTTTGCTTCCATGCCATTTTGTCCTGCCATTCCTAACCCCAGCCACATCCAAAGTCTGTTCTGGATTGTGGCCCTGCCACCAGAGGTCCACAGGATGTCCCTTTATCAAGCTCCCCTGCGTGGACTCTTGACATTGAAGACTTTGATCAGAACTGCCTCAGGCAAGGACGGAGACAGAAACACTCACTGAGGCTGAGGTCACCACGAGAGCAATAATGCATGAAGGGCCACAGACGCCGAAACAGTTGCTGTTTGAATTTTTTATTCTGCAGTGGCAGAGGAGGAGGAGGACTACATGATGCTATGGAAGTCCATTTCAGTTTGAGACGACTTGAGTGGGGCCGCAGACCACGCTTACTGTCACAATCGCGCCAGTATTAACCAGCCCCAGGAACCGCAGCACCTGCAGCATAGGCCAGGTAATTAGAGCAGCACCGTCAAAGACTCGTCCATGCAGTGGATTAAGTTCAGCTGTGTGGTTCCAGCCTTTGCAGATTGGCCCACAGCACTGCCAGCTCTGGGTAGGAGCCGGTCGTGGCTGAAAAATCCCACATGGCTCTGACAGGATTCAAACTCATGACCTTCCATCCAACATGCTGTTTGAAGCACTAGCCGCTGCGCTGCGGGCTGCCAGTTTGTTTCGATGGTACTTCACTGTAAAAACAACAGCAACAACCAAAAAACGCGTCTAAAACAAAAATGACTGCTAGCATTCTAAAATGAGATCCAAACAAATAAAAGGTTAAAAAGAACGCTCTCAGAGAAAGCCCCCCTTTTCAAGCTACAAAGCTTGCCCCCCAAATTTTGCATGTTGTGTTTTGTTATCATAATAAATAGCATTCTTTTTAACCTTTCATGTGTTGGTGCTTCACTATATTTTCAGTGTGCCACTTTTTCACAAAATGCTTTTGATGTGATTTTTATCTCTTTTTGCAGTGAAATGTTCGTAATAGAGCGAAGAATTTATGCAATGATAATAATGAAAATTTATAAAGCACTTACGCCGCAGCTCAGAGCGCTGAACAAACATAATGTTGCACATATACTGTACATCTAACAAAAGCTAACTCATGATATGCACATCAACAAGGGTTCAAGCATAACTATGTGCAAGATGCACATACACACACACACACACACACACACCCCCACGCACACAGAGTACTGACTGATAGGGGTAAAAGAGAATGTTGCTTAACTAAAAAATCCTAGAAGAGCAATGTCTCGAGGTTGCTTTTGAAGGAAGAGTGAGTGGCAGAGTGCCTGATGTCTTGGGGGAGATTGTTCCAGATGTTGGGGCCGAAGTGTGAGAAAGTGCAAAAGCCATGGGTTTTGCGGTTGAAGGAAATGACAGGTTTTTGATTCTTATTGGTGTTTGCTCATAGCCTGCAGAACTACAAGTGTGTGTAAGCTGTAGCTGATGAATGTTGCCATCATAATAACAGAGACATGTACATAACTAACATTTTCCCCTGTTACACTCATAGCAATATGTAGCTCAAAATGATTTTTAAATAACCTTCAGCGGGTTCACTGCACACTACACTAACATATTACAGGCCTTTGACAGATATGACTGCTGTTACTGCCTGTGGAACCACATTATACTTGTAGTATTACTGTCCAAGCATCCTGTGATGAAAGATTGATTATATTTTTATGTAATGTGCCTGTTTGCTTTTTTCAGTACATGCCCCTGAAGGGAGGCCAGGGATGTCGGATGTGACCCTCCTGTCTGGAATCTCAGGGCTGTCATTTGATTCCCCTTTCCTACCTCCTCTTTTTGCTCTGTAGTCCCCTTGCTCTTTCTGTCTTGTATTTTTTCTGCTGATGGTTCTCTCACCTGACTTTCTTTTCTTTTCTTTTTCTCTCCGGAAAACTTTATACAGCTCCTGCTAACCGCAGGTCAAAACAAAAATATGATAATACGGCACCTTGATGAGCACAAGCACGTCTGGGGTTTTGCTGTTTTTCTCAACTTCTCAGTGTAAAACAGCCATTGTTGGAATCACTCTTTAAATATCTGTTTGCTAGTTACGCTTGATGCACAATTGGAAACTGGCAAAAAGAAGTGGTGACTGACTGGTGTTTTGCAGCATGTACAATTGGAAATTGGCAAAAAGAAGTGGTGACTGACTGGTATTTTGCAGCATTGCACAGCATTCGTGTTGTACATTGTTCAAACCTGACTCAGGTGTCAAGGTCAGTACATGGTCAAAAAAAATTCCTCTCAGTATTCCCTACTCATGCATGTATTTTGAAGTGGCTGAATACCAAACTTGATTGTGATGTAAATATGTATTGAGTTCTTGAAGGACCTTTTGCAAATTTTGTTGGGGGGGGGGGGTGCGTCCAGACTTTTTTATTTACGTTCAGAACTTGTTCAATTTTCTTACTATATCCATAAAACTGGAGGACCTTATTAACCACTAAACATCAACACATGTGTTTATCAAACATGGCTTATTTAACTGAATGAATATGAATGAATGAATGAAAATTGATATATATATATATGGCGCATAAAAAATTTCACACAAAACCTTGTGTTCACAGCACCAGATACACACAGTGCATTCATGCAAGCTCTTGCAAGCTAAAAACTACCAAAAAACACTTATACCAAAAAATACAAACAGCCAAAACCCACCCACCCCCTCCAAAAAATCTAACTATACATAGCAGTTAAATGTAAAAATGTGTAAAGAGTTACAAATAATGATAACAGAAAAAAGAATAAAGAAGTAAACGAAATTGTACTATCATTAAAATGCCTATGTAAAAAAGAGGACACCCACACACAAGGTGGATATTTCTAGAAAATCTCCTCTTTTTGTGACAGACACCCATGAATAATTGGTGCCAGTTTCAGAGTAACATGCTGAATGTGATTGTGAATGAAAACAGACAGCCCACCTCCATGATCAGTGATTTGTGTTCTGCAAGTGGAATTAGTCATCTGTTGTGTGTAAATGTGTTTGACCATGGGAGCTGTCTTGGTGTCATACATGCAGCATTTTGAATCTTGGTTGTCCATTGGATCACAGATCCCAACTGTCCAGGGATGGTGGACCCTAGCCAGGCCTCTGTCATTTAGAATATCCAAACTTTAATCCTGCTTGATATCATTCGGTTGTTCAAAAGCTAGAGGAGGCAGGTCTCTTAATACTAATAATAGCGTCTTTTTTTTTTACCTCCTGGCAAATGT
The DNA here is from genome assembly GCA_018857735.1 of Alviniconcha marisindica. Taxonomy (NCBI): domain Eukaryota; kingdom Metazoa; phylum Mollusca; class Gastropoda; family Provannidae; genus Alviniconcha; species Alviniconcha marisindica. The sequence continues at coordinate 718,482 of JABMCL010000882.1, read as the reverse complement.
ACCTTGGGTTTTGACGTGTAGCTGTATCAATCTTCTTTTTTTACACCAAATATATTGCCTGTTGTTGAAGTGTTGCTTTACATCCACAGAAACCGTAGGTTTATTAGGGACGGAAGCCCAGGACGTCCTCCCGACTTTCACACAGCTCCTGAGCTCTGATATCACCTGTGTGAACAAACGCCTTTTTAAATGACAAGTTCACACAGAAAACCTATTGTCATTGTACTGAGGGTTCCACAGAGCTCTAAGCCCTGCCTCTATCCTCACAAGCTTTCCATCTGTCCGCCATGTAGTGCTGTGTTGACTGATGGAGTACACAGTGATTTGAGTCAGATTCAGCATTTAGATATTATATGATTCAGATTGTGATTTACCTCATTTGATTGCAGTTGATATCTCTTTCTGTCAATGACTGGGCTTAAAGCACCTACTAAGTTTTAATTTCAGAATCCACTAATCATTCGTTGCTACACTTTAGCTTGTAAAAAAATAAAAATAAATGGCAGCCATTGTTCAGGTTTTTCACATGGAATAATTATTTTGATATTATGATTAGATAAGTGCTTGGGTGATAGGTAGCCAGGAATCCTCTGTTTTATGGTCATACAAACCATACAACTGATGCACAACAAGTGCATGATTTGCGGTGGCATTGGTTTTCGAAGTCCAACAAATGACTTGGCAAAGTGAAATTAATGACTCTGCATGGCCAAAAGTAACTTCACGTTTGTCATCACTTGCATACAGTGCTTGATATAATCACATGATTTCTACTTTCTGATTGATGAAGTGATATCAGTTTTGTTTTGCTTGATTGATCTGTTTGGTTTTAATGCCCTCACTGGTCATATCACCCTTGAACATTGTTGTCTTTATCTACATTCTTATCACAAGTTCATAATAAAAACTTTTTGGAAAAAAAGGAACTTGTATAAAAAATAATTTAAGTCTCATCATTTCTTGTGCGTGCGCTTGAATTATGATGTATTTATGAGTCGTGTGGGCACGAGTGAGTTCACGCAGGTGAGCTGTGTTTCTGTCTTTCTTTAAATGATCAGAAATAAATATAGATCTGGGTGTTTGTAGGGAAATCCATAAATCATCAATCCAAACTCCAAAGAAACAAAACAATTTGTGTGTGTGTGTGTGTGTGTGTATGTTGTGTGTGTGTGTGTGTGTGTGTGTGTGTGTGTGTGTGTGTGTGTGTGTGTGTGTGTGCATGTCTGTGTACCCGGGAGGGTGGGGGAAGTAGCATAAAATCTTATGTTGACCATGCTCTATTGATCTAAATTGAAATGTTGCCCACTGGTCCGGACAAAACAGTTAGCAGAGTCTGGTAGAGGCACACAAGAAAGTTTGCCTCTGATTTATTCGCAAATTGTTCGATTTTAGTGCAGTGTCGTTAGCTTTATGCACTTCCGGTGGCGATCTCTCTGTCAAATCACTGCAGTCTCAGAATTTGCTAGTCTATTTTGCAGTCGAGATGTTGCTTGTTTTAGAAGATTCACACAAGGAACACCTGGCGTTTTTGAGTCAGGTTGACATTGACGGTAAATATGCTTTTTAACAAACAGTTGCAGCCAAATTATACGTAGCCAGTCGTCGGACGACTGTCGAAACACGCCCACTCGGAAAGAATGAATACAATTTGGAGGGAGAGAGAAAGCACAAACTTAGGTGTACAACACTCAAAAAATTGTAGCAAACGTAATCCCGAACCCGAGTTAGGACGCTTTGAGGATTTAGTATTCTGTTGCAAGATTCTCTCTCTCTCTCTCTCTCTCTCTCTCTCTCTCTCTCTCTCTCTCTCTCTCTCTCTCTCTCTCTCCCCCCCCCCCCCCCCTCGTAAAATACAGTTTATTCATTCATTCATTCTTTCTCTCTCTCGTAAGTCACTCGACACTCAATATCTGCGTTCTTGTAGCATTGGCAACCATAGTCTTGTTACCCATCCAGAGGACTAGACTCCGCACCTATTACTGTATCAGTGTATCACCCTGAGACTAAGGAGGGGAGAGTGAAGCTGCTGGGACTGAACCTGCAATCTCTCAATCCTGAGTCCAGCGCCTTCACCACTCGGCCATGCTCAGATGATGATTCCTCAGATCATACGTCAATCAGCTCTGAAATGATTGGCATAGAGTCAAATTAGCTTTTGCCTAAAATGCATGTTTGGAAAACTCTGTCAGGCTTGACAAAACACTGGTCCAATCTCATGATGATGATGGTGCAGACATGTAAAGTAAAACTGCTTGGTGCCTTCTGAATCCATTATGAAGCAACAAGCTCAGTGTACTTAAAGTGTTACCATGGAAAGACTTGGTAATTATTAACAAAAATGTACGAAAAACAGCAACAACAAATCCTGGATGTCTACTGGTGCAGTGGGGTGGGGTGGGGATTGAAGTGTAATATTTATATCGTTTTCCAGCAGTCTACTGCCATTGAGACAAGTCTCACTGACAAGTATCTCATTTTAAAAAATACAATAAAGTTACCAGTTGACAAAATTCATCAACCTTTTTCTGAGCATGTGTGTAATGAAAATAAAAAAATATTAAAAAAATTATCAATTAGAATTATTGGATTAGGACTAGGAGGCTGAGGTTTTTATTTTGGTAAATTCCTTAGAGGGTGGAGAAATCTTATGTTCTCAGTCACTCAGTTATTTTGTATCAGTAATTTTTAATGCTGTTACTTAATTAGATGTAGTTGGCAGGCTGACAGTTAGATTGTTAAAAGCAGCATAGTAGTTTAGTAAACTGGCTGCCAGTCTTTATCTTTATTTCTTCAAATTCAAAGGAACCTGACAAGATGAGTTTGTAACTGTTGAAGAGATATGATTTGGTAAGAGAATTGGTTATCATTTCTGATTCATGTAAAATCCATCTTTATTGCAGTTGTGCGAGAGTTTTGCAGAATCAGTATGGAGTTCATCAGAAGAGGATCCAATCCTAAGGTGTACCAGGGAGCTGCCCGTAAGTTTTGGTATTTTTTAATTAGAATGTAATAATTATATATATATAATAGATGGAATGAGAACTGTCTTGTTTGGCGTTATTTATATTATTCTAATCTTTGTTTATAAAATGCATAAATTATGTGAACTTTAGGTGAACTTTTTGGATGTTGCCTTTGTGTGTGTGTGTGTGTGTGTGTGTGTTTGCGTGCACACGCACGTGCATGCATGTGTGTGAGTGTGTGTGTATCATATGTTATACATGTAATTATTCTGTTCTCATGACCACTCTGATGGTGATTTTATCACTTGATCTGCTTCAGAGAAGCTGGGTGTGAATGTGTGTGTGTGTGTGCATGTTGTATATCAATATATATCACACATGTAATTGTTCTGTTCTCACAACCACTCTGACGATGATTTTGTTGTTTGATCTGCTTCAGAAAAGCTGGGTGTGGGCGCCGAAACGGTGCAGCATGGTGTTGAAGGCATGATGTACTTACTGTCAGAGAGTTCCAAACTAATGGTGAGTCAGGCTGTCAGGTGTTTTTCACTGATGCAGCCACCACATGTTGGGGTTCACTCACTGTCAGTGGTGAGCTGTGGGAAGCCCTTACTTTGTAATATTACTACTAATAATAAATTTTATTTATAATGCTCTGTCCCAGTTGTAAAAGCAAGCTCCAGACACAGCACAGCATCACATCAGTCTCATATTACAGAGCTAAGAAATACATGTATAAAAAGCAGGATCTAAGTAATACAGTTGCATCAGATAAAACAAAGATTATGACCAATTGATAAAAATACAAAAAATACTGTACATGAATAAAATTGTATAAATGTAATAATTACATTAAACTACAACTGCATTTTACAAGACAATAAACAAATAGGGAATGCAACAATAGTAGAGGAACAATGGACAATCCATAAAACAGCATACATGGAATAACTTAATTAGTATAGTATAATTCTGATTAAATTAAAATACACTAGTAGCAGTTCACTAGCAATTGTACTTGCTAAGTTGCAATGAGTGAGCTCACCCAAGCAGATGCAAGCAACATGCACCTTGTCACGTAATTTGTGAATATGACTCAGATGCACATAAATCACATTCACATTCGTCCAAGTATTTTGATACATGTATCTGTCCGTCAATCCATCCTTCTGTCTAGTCAATTGCTCGTTCATGCATAAAGTTATTTATTCTTTCCTTTGTTTTAAATTCACGTTCCTTCATTTGGCTGTTTGCACCTTATTCTGAGTGTTGGTTTCTGCTCTCCCCTTCAGCTGAACGAGATTTATTCCGAGTGTTGGTTTCTGCTCTCCCTTTCAGCTGAACGAGATTTATTCCGAGTGTTGGGTTTTCTGCTCTTGTTTTGCCTTTCAGCTGAACGAGATTTATTCCGAGTGTTGGTTTCTGCTCTCCCTCCTTCAGCTGAACGAGATTTATTCCGAGTGTTGGTTTCTGCTCTCCCTTTCAGCTGAACGAGATTTATTCCGAGTGTTGGTTTCTGCTCTCCCTTTCAGCTGAACGAGATTTATTCCGAGTGTTGGTTTCTGCTCTCCCTTTCAGCTGAACGAGATTTATTCCGAGTGTTGGTTTCTGCTCTCCCTCTTCAGCTGAACGAGATTTATTCCGAGTGTTGGTTTCTGCTCTCCCTTTCAGCTGAACGAGATTTATTCCGAGTGTTGGTTTCTGCTCTCCCTCTTTAGCTGAACGAGATTTATTCCGAGTGTTGGTTTCTGCTCTCCCTCTTTAGCTGAACGAGATTTATTCCGAGTGTTGGTTTCTGCTCTCCCTCTTTAGCTGAACGAGATTTATTCCGAGTGTTGGTTTCTGCTCTCCCTCTCAGCTGAACGAGATTTATTCCGAGTGTTGGTTTCTGCTCTCCCTTTCAGCTGAACGAGATTTATTCCGAGTGTTGGTTTCTGCTCTCCCTTCAGCTGAACGAGATTTATTCCGAGTGTTGGTTTCTGCTCTCCCTTTCAGCTGAACGAGATTTATTCCGAGTGTTGGTTTCTGCTCTCCCTTTCAGCTGAACGAGATTTATTCCGAGTGTTGGTTTCTGCTCTCCCTCTCAGCTGAACGAGATTTATTCCGAGTGTTGGTTTCTGCTCTCCCTCTCAGCTGAACGAGATTTATTCCGAGTTTTTTGGTGTTGGCTGCTCTCCCTCTCAGTTAAACGAGATTTATTCCGAGTGTTGGTTTCTGCTCCCCCCTCTCAGCTCTCCCTTTCAGTAAACAAGATTTATTCCGTGTGTTGGTTTCTGCTCTCCCTTTCAGCTAAACAAGATTTATTCTGAGTGTTGGTTTCTGCTCTCCCTTTCAGCTGAACGAGATTTATTCCGAGTGTTGGTTTCTGCTCTTCCTTTCAGCTAAGCAAGACTTATCCTGAGTGTTGGTTTCTGCTCTCCCTTTCAGCTGAACGAGATAGATTTCCAGGATTCCATCATCACGCTGGGTTTCTCGGAGGAGCTGTGCAGCCTTCTGCTGGAGCTCTATTTGTCCAATCGCAACGAGATCCGTTCCATCCTCTCCCACATGTCCATGGACCTGCCTCACTATCACAGTCTGCAGTGGCGCTTTGACGTGCAGGTAAATCTGATGTCTCCGCGTCTGATAAAGTAGCACCTGAGATGGTTTGGAGGGAAAGGCACAGTAAGTGAAAGAGATGCGTCTGGTGCGCCTGGCTTTCTTGGCGTTGTTGGCTTCATGTACCGTCTCACTGGGTCTGCTTGAGGGTGGAAAGGATTGCATTAGTTTTTCTTGAGGGCTGTATAGCTGCCAGGCGCGCTGTTGCAGTGTGAACAACTGTTAGCGATGGAGAGTGTTATGTCCTCTCACTCCATTACTAGACCAGAATCACACACAGTGAGTTTCTGAGGTATTTATTCAGTGTGTACCAAAAGACAATGCTAGGGAGGGAAGGACATCCAGTGCAGAGTAAGCAGGGAGCAGGGAAGAGACAAAGGGGCGCGGGACCGAGGGAAAAAAGGCTGGAGCTTATCTACGCACCTCAAGGGTTCCAGACTAGAACAGGCCCATGAAATCAGGCCTAATTGCCTTGGCTATAACTATGGCTACTGGTTATAGCAGAGAGTAGCTGAGATTTCATGATGTGTGTGAGAGAGAGGATGAGGGGTGGGGTATACTGGGGCCATTTGCGCTACAGGCCACTCAGCATGTGCAGCTGCATTTACATCCCTGATCTGGGCCCCGACTTCAGAAGTCTGATGCCATGCCCCAGACGTGTTTGTGACTGCTGTGCCTTACCCAGGGAATTCCAGACTGCAGCTCTGTGTTCCAGACAGCATTGACGTACAGTGGAATGCGAGCACCTGTCCCAGGATGGTCAAGTGTAAATACAGCATCCCCACACTCAGTCCATGGACATTTTGTTGTTGTTGTTAGGTTAATTGGCCCCACTGTCAGTGTTCAGGGCTCTTGTGATTTGAAGGATGATTAATGTTATTCGTTCCTCAGGTGGGTACCATTCATGTTGTTAAATCAGTAGGAGGTGAATTCATTGTACACAAACTGAAAAGGGTGAGTGTGGGTTAGAAGATACGTGAAAAAAAGCATTAGAGTTTGTTTTGTCATTGTAGTGTTTCCCAGCTGAACACTCTAGGGGGCACCCAGGATATGCCATTGGACATTGACATGTGTGACCTTTTTTTGTTTTATTGCTGTGCCATATGGGCAGCCCCACGTCATCTTCAGAGGAAATATAAGGGTGTTATGATGATACATCAGAAGTAATCTCTGATTCTAAACTAAAACACAGCAGCCACACGTCATCTTCAGAGGAAATATAAGGGTGTTATAATGATACTTCAGAAGTAATCTCTGATTCTAAACTAAAACACAGCAGCCACTCGTCATCTTCAGTGGACATATAAGGGTGTTATAATGATACTTCAGAAGTAATCTTTGATTCTAAACTAAAACACAGCAGCCACACATCATCTTCAGATGAAATATAAGGTGTTATAATGATACTTCAGAAGTAATCTCTGATTCTAAACTAAAACACAGTCTTAGTGCTATTTTTGTTGTTGTTGTCTGTTGACAGCTCGCAAGTCGCTCTCTTCGTCACCAAACGACACCGCAGGTTCTCCTCAAGTTTCAGACAAAGGATGGAGAAGCAACAGACGTTCACCTGCTGCAGACAGACCCTGTTAACCTTATTCACCTGACCCAAGTTCTGGATGCCGCTCTGCAGGAAATCAAGTCACCTTACTGCAGACGAATCACTCGGAATATCAAATAGTTGTGTGTGTTCAAGAGGGGATGGCAGTGGGTGTGATAAGACTGTGAGTTGATGTATGGGTTTGAAAGGGGGGGGGGGGTGCAGGAAATTGTGTGTGGGGGGACTGGGAGTTGATGTATGGAGTTTGAAGGGTGGGAGGTGCACAGAAATGTGTGAGTATGTTTGAGTAGGTGAATGCAGTTAAATAATGTGCTTGACTGACTGCCATTGTTTTTTATAATAATATGGTGCAACTGTTGTATTAAACTGGTGATACTAATGATAGCTGTATTACATTTGTATGATCAGCTAGGCTTATTCCAAGACTAGGCTACATGATTGGATTGGTCTGCAGTGTTGATTTGTGTGGGAATATTATATGCAGGTGTGTGTTTGTGAATGTGAGAATACACATAATATACGTTCTTGTGCAAGTGTGTGAATCTTTAGAGTACTGGCAAAAGTGGATCTTTTTAAAGTGGTTAAATTACTGTCTTGTTTTTGTGTGATTTTGCAGAATGCAGTTCATTTGTGATAAGTGATTAGAATTTGTTTTTGAGGTATTTGTCATGAGTAGTTTTGAGCTACAGTGTGGGTGTGCAAATGTGTTCACACTCATGTTGGGCATGAGCTATGTCTTGTGATTTGTGTGTATGTTGACATAGAATTGAACGCGTTTCATTTATTTACCCAATTTACCAAGCAAACCACATTCATTGCTGTCCCTATTTGTTCCCAAACTGACAGATGAGATTAGCTCCATTAATTATTCCTGAAATCACTGCAGTCTCCTTCTCCTTGACATGCTATTTAAGTATTTTTTCCCCAGAAAATAAAACAGAACAAGCTGAACAGATGAAGAAAGAATGTCTTTATGGAGTGACCACAGTGATGCTGACCACTGTGTTATCGTTTTTACACTTTCATACTACTGGCCATTAATGCATCTCTCACCAAAAATGGTTTGGGATCTTACATGTTGGCACATGTAAGATCCATCCGTTTGTGCTATTCAGTAGACTGGCATTGAAGTGATGAATATACAGAGCAATAGGAGAACTTTATGAAGCCTACACAATGCCATCAATCAATCAGATCAGTGAAAACCTGGAACCTGCAGTTTTAAACCCCCAAAAATGTTTTGGGAAAGCGGTTTTGAGCAGAAAATTGTTTTGGGAATTCAGGCTTAAACAGATAAGTGTTTTGCAACTGCTACCATGAAATGTTAATGGAACTGAACAAGCAGTGTAATAGGGTCAAATACAAGAACTAGAACTAGTAGAAGAGGTTCCTGTTTGGAAAATATTTTCCAGGTATGAAAAGGTCAGATCTACCATTGTCAGGGGGAGGGAACAAACATGATACAGTCTTTTGACAGAACGTGATTGTTGGTCAAATACAAAAAAGAAAAAAAAGAAATTTTATTACAATAAATCAAGCATTTAACCATTTGTCCATTATGATTCATTTGTTTGACTCTGTGTGTGTGTGTGTTGTGTGTGTGTGTGTGTGTACAGTCTATATTTGTACATTAAACAAACACTAACACTGAATGGGGTACCTTTGCATGTTCTAAATGAAAAAGGGGAGAGAAAGAGAAATATAGTGCTGTCTACTGCCTATTCATGTATATATATATATGTAAACTCGAGCTTAACCACCCAACATAGTTCAGGAGCTGTGTGAGAGTCAAGGTGGCCGTCCTGGGCTGTCCATCCTAACGAGCCTTCTGGTTTCCGTGGATGTAAAGCTATATTGAACCATGCTTCGGCATTGGTCTCCGCTTGTCCCTAATAAAAAAGTGATATGTCAACTGACATCTGAGGACATTAAGCAACACTACCTACCTTAACCACCCATCTCACTTATATAAACATTGTTTATAACTGTAAACATTTTCTGTTTCGAGCCAAACATTTCCTGTGTTGTTACTAAAGCTCTTCAAATAATACCAATGGATCTGATTAAATCTACCCGTTTCCTATTTTTCAATGGCGGTTGCATGGAAACGCATGTACGATGCATAAGAGCATAACAATTAACAGGTACAAAAAAAAAAAAAAAAGTGCATAATTATGGGTGCTCATAATTAATGGAGAAAAGGAACGGCGAGGCAAGTGACTGGAAGCCCAAAACTGCAGCGAACAGGGAGGTGGAGCTGGGCTCTCACGTACTTGGACACGTCTTTTGCTTCAGTTGTTCTCAACAGTTGATTGTCTATGTGACTTTGTTCACCACAACTGTTGAAACTTTCAATGGAAGAGCAAGTTAAAGGGTACGCGAGTTGTTTGTTTCGCTTTAGTTGAGTTGTTAGGCCTCCCCGCCCCCCCCCCCCCCCCCCCCCCCCCCCCCTGCAGTTAGAAAAAACAAACCCAACACAAAACCATTCGGGGTAAATACTTAAAAATAATTGTCTTCATTTGGTGCAATTCTCAAAAATGCTACATACGCGAGGTTTGGCGAGAACTGCTGAGACTGATGGAGAGTCATTCTTGTTCAAAATTTGGCGGAAGTTTTTTTCAGATTTGTTGACAAATATGAATGCGAAAAGTGATGATCGCGGAAAACTGACAGTAGAAGCCGCTGTCCGGTACTTTGCAAAATGTAAGTACAGGCATATTAACCCAAAATGTTGTGTTCCTTTTGTGCAGAGCAGGGTTACGTTCCGAGATTACGACTCGGCTATGATGGCCGCTGTGTCGTCTGCTTGGTCTGCATTGATCGATCAATTTCATTTATGATGCACAGGAATGAAACACAGCTCATTTCGTACAGGAAAACAACGGTATTTGGCAGAGTTCAGCAAAAGTGACCCATATTCTTGAATAATGTTGGATTAGAATAAAGGGCGCTGGTACCAGGGCGCTTTCTTGAACTAGTTGAAATTAACTATTAAGCGCAGCATCTGTGGGGTACGTTCATAACGTTGCTGCATCCAGGAATCGGGCATCTTATTGAAGCTATTCGTGTTCTAACCATGGACCTATGTATACGTATGTCCATGGTTCTAACTATGTAGGTGACCAACTTCTTTATGCATAAGTATTACTATTAGTTCACACTGGGAAGGGGTATCACAACTAGTAGAACTACAGTTGAATTGTATTTGGCTGTAAACTTCAAACAGTGTAAGTTGTAACTTCTTCTTCATGTTGAGGGTCTGCGATCAAATTACTGATCATTCTGGCGCCTAGACACTTGGCAGGGGGGAGGGGGGGGGGGGGTTGCCCTAAAGCTCCATTGGTATGTTCAATGTCAGTTGAAGGGGAATTGGGGTGGGGAGGGAGAGTTGCGAGGATTAATACAATTATAGGGAGGAGGCCCTTGACACAAAAGTGTCAAGCGTGATGGCCTCAACTACTTTCTTGGGCAGGCATTTCCAGTCCTTGAGTGTTCTGGGTAGAAAGGAAGAGCTCAGACTGTACTGTGTTCTTGCTGGGAAGAGCTTGAACTGCATGTTGTGACCTTGGCACCACTTGCCATTTGGCAGTATGACCAAGATCCTTTTTTTGCTACTTGCTAGTTCAGTAGTTGCTACTGGTGTAACCCGGGGATGGAACAGATGATAAAATAAGAGCAGGTGAAGAAAATTCTCCTGCCACTGCTACCAGCACGGGTACTACCAGTACCACTGCCAGGAATCAAAACCACAAATAACAACAACAAAATAATAACAATGTGCATACACACGCACAGGCACACATACACACACACACACACACACACACACACACACATTATTATTCTGGCTTACCAATCGCTTTAAAAAACATCCAACATTGTCTTGTGTTTGAAATTGCCACACATTTTGCTTTCTTACCATGCTACTTAAAAATCCTTTTCATGCTGACTGTTGGATGCTACTAAAAGTAAAACACAGCTACAGAGGTGGCAGAGCTGCCAACAACCAGAGTACTACTGACATGGAGAACTTATGAGAATAGGCCTTTGAATAAACCTATTACTGCTATAATGAGCCAGCATACCTGAAAGTGTACAACTAAACCAGTAGTAAACATGACATTGTCTGACAGATCTGAAACCAGAACTGAGTTGTAGATGGGACAAAGGGCAGTGTATGCAAAGCAGAATACTTCTGCACAACTACCGATTCATATTAGAGGACCCTTTAAAACTGCCCTGTTAGCTCCAACATGTATCAGTTGTCAAGCTGGTGCAAGTTAGATCCTATGTGTGTCAGTTGTCCAGCTGATGCAAGTTAGATCTGACATGAATTAGTTGTCCAGCATGTATCAGTTGTTCAGCTGATGCAAGTAAGATCTGGCATGTATCAGTTGTCCAGCTGATGCAAGTTATATCTGACAAAGTGACATGTATGAGTTGTCCAGCTGATGCAAGTTAGATCCAGTATCTATCAATTATTCAGCTGATGTAAGTTAGATCTGGCATCTGTTGTTGTCCAGCTGATGCACGTTAGATCCGGCAAGGATCAGTTGTCCTGCTGATGCAAGTTAGATCCGGCATGGATCAGTTGTCTGGCATGTATCAGTTGTCCAGCTGATGCAAGTTAGATCTGGCATGGATCAGTTGTGAGGTGTGTTTTAGTTGTCCTGATGATGCAAGTTAGATCTGACAAGTGACATGTATCAGTTGTCTGACATGTATCGTTGTCCAGCTGATGCAATGTAGATAGACAAGCATCGGTTGTCTGGCTGATGCAAATTAGATCTGGCATGTATGAATTGTCCAGCATGCATCAGTTGTCCAGCTGATGCGAGTTAGATCCATCATGTATCAGTTGTCCAGCTGATGCAAGTTAGATCCAACAAGTATCAGTTTTCCATCATGTATCAGTTGTCCAGATCAGACAAGTATCAGTTGTCTGGCATGTATCCATTGTCCAGGTGATGCTAGTTTGATCCAGCATGTATCAGTTGTCCAGCATATATACATGAGTTGTCCAGCTGATGTAACACAAGTTAGATCCAGACTTTTTTAGCTGTCTGGCTGGTGCAAGATATATCTGGTATATATCTGCTATCCAGCTGGTACAAGTTAGATCCATCATCCAGCATACATCAGCTATCCAGCTGGCACAAATTAGATCTGGTGTGTATCAAACCAGAACTGAGTTGTAGAAGCGACAAATGGCATCATATGCAATGCAGAATACTTCATTTCATACTAGACTTGACTGTTTAAAACTGCCCAAGGTCCCTCTGAAAGTTGTAGCAGGGAGCCCCAGGGACCTTCTTAAAATGCTCGCTAATGGGAGCCCTGTTTGACTTTGGCTCTTTTAGGCTTGATGACAGTTGTGATTGAAAGGAGGTATTGTTTGTTGCAGGCAAGACAAAAGTCAAGATGAAAGGGAATGTGCAACTACAGCAGTCTCTGGAAACTGTGAAAAATACTGCTGAGGAAACTGGTCTGGAGCCTCAGCACATTTCAACTTTGCTGGACGTTGCAGCAAGTGGATACTTTGGTGTGTACTTGTGTTTTAATTTTGTATGTGACCACCCTGTGTCATTTTTACTATTTTAGTTGTGAAATGTGATAGACTGAGTCACTGATACATGTGTGCTCACAATCACATTTGCAATTCTTTCTTTAATAATGCATGGATGATGCTCAAATTCCAGATGAGAAAACAAGAACAATAATTTTTAAAAAAGAGAATGGGGACGGAGTGACATGGTAATGGTCTACTTTCTTTTTTTGTTTCTGTTTTTTTGAATTAGTCTTTTCACTTTTGGGTCAGTTAACAGTAACACTAACAGTTAAGAGGGCTGCTATGTTTTACCTGCACTGAACTGGCAAATGTAAGTCACAAAGTAGATGTTCTTATGTTCAAGCATTAGATGCACATTTTTTATTTTGGACAGAATTAAACAATAAATTCTCCTGACTTGTATTTTGCAGCTCAGTCTGTAAGTCGTCAGCTGATCCGCTGTTTAATGCCAAAATCAAAAGTGCCGCAAGAAGCTGTTGTCAAGGCAATCTCATGGATGTCCACCAATAAACCACCCATAGCTATTCAGGTAAGGACACATTTCTTTTAATGTCAGCATTACTTCACTTGTTCAGTGGGTTTTGTCTTTTTAGATGCTTCAGTTTACTACAGCGCCTTATATTGAAACTATATTGTTGTGCATGTATATATATGCACTTCGTGTCAGCATGTGGTAAATATGTAGTACTAGTAGCCACAGAAAGACAGAAGATGTTGCCTTTTCTTTTTCTTTTTTAAACATTTGTCTGATGCAGCAGGCCTCACTTATCAGTCCTGAGCTGTGGTCATTTCAAAGTTCATAGGTCTAGAAAAAGACCATAATCTTAATTCACAACTTAAATTTTGAAACACCTAAAAGCAAGACTAAGTTTGTGTGAAGCTCCTGATACTGTCTGTAACATTTGTGGACAGATTCTCAACTTGTGAACTTGAAGATAATCTGATTTCTGGATTATATTGATACATGAGTGATTAGGTCAATAGTAGGGTTTCTTTGATCACTTTGTGCTGTATATTTTTGTTGACCCTGTTGTTTTGTATTGTGCACTTTGAGTTCATGTTAGATGTAGGTGCTTTATATGCTTCTCATGCAACATCCTACATTATGTGATTTTATGTTTATCTGCAGACTCTTCTGGTTCGCTGGATGCTGGTTGTCTACGACTACATTGATGGCTATGATAACCTTCACTGTCTCTATGGCATTCTCTTCCTCTTCCTAGACAGCCAGGCCATGGTCAGTATGCTGTGAAGCAACCTCATGGGTTCTTATGTCTTCCTCTAGGAAAGTTAATATAATACAATAATAATCTATACTTTGACAGCATGCTCCTTGCTTTAATCAAAATGATTAGTGTGGAAACAAAACTGCAGTAGCTTTACAGCTGACACTGTATCGTATGGACAAGTTGTTACTTGTCTTGGTTCAGCTTCAAGTGGGACAAAAGTTAGATTTCAAAAAGCATGACAGCTGTCCATTTGGAAATGTGGAATGCATTATCTGCCTCAGTTTTTGAAGTTTGATCTTTGGTTAAAAGTTTCTGAGTCCCTGTGCCCACTTCTGCAGTGTACTCTTGAAATTGAATGCAGAGATGGAATTTTCTAGCACAAATAGTCTCTTAAAAATTATAGAATGTTTCTCTCTTCTCTCACATACTACTTTGTTCAACAAATATTTAGTTTTTGTTATTTCCAGCTTATAATGTTTCTCTCTTCTCTCACATACTACTTTGTTCAACAAATATTTAGTTTTTGTTATTTCCAGCTTTATTAAGGACTGGTTTTTATACTTAATAGTAAACTCCAGATTTGATTGTTAAATATTGCTCCAAATCTCCTTGATTTTGTCACGCAGCACTTTCTCAGATCAGTAGTTGTTTATAAGACAAGTAATGCAGTAATCTGTAGATCAATAACATTCTGTTGTTCTTTCTTTTTGTTTAGCTACCCCATGTGTGCCACTTGCTGTTCTTGCTCACTCGAAAAGAGGATGTCAAGATGTTTCGTGTCCGGAAACTTCTTTCACTGATTCAAGGACGGGTGGTAAGGAAGACTCCATACATTAGCTGCTGCTGTTACTCGTTTAGTATTATTTATTAGATGATCAAGGCTCAGAGTCAGATATTGTATGTTGTAGCATTCCCCAGCTGAACTCTCTGGAGGTCATCTGGTGTATTATATACAGACAATGAGACATGCCTACTGTTATGGCTCTCACGTATTTGTTCTGGAAAATCATCAAAATCAACAGAGTGTTCTGAAAAAGACAGATTGCGTCTCAAAGTTCCAGATTTTCTGTGGTTCATGCACACACACTCGTGCATACACACACACACACATGCATGCACACACACACACACACACACACACACACACACACACACACACACACACACACACACACACATTAAAAAACACACAAAAAACACCACACATTCTTTTCAAATATTGCCAAATTCTGAGTGTTTATGGAGGAGCACTTTCCAGTGTTTGCCACAGGTTAGGTGCTTGTTGTCCGTGTTGCACACGTGCTTACTACAAATACGTGATTATGCAGATTTGGTCTTGGAAACTGAACATGCACAAAAGATGTGAAGCAAGAAAAAACCTGTTTCCCCTTAGAGAAGTATGCACCATTTGCAACAGTTTTGTGTGGAAGGCAGGCACGGCTGTAACACCACCTCCAGCAAGCAGAGGTGTTTTCAGCTGTTCAAAAAAGAATATACTTGGACAGTGCCTTTCATTGTTGCTGGCAGGGAAGGTGACTTCTAGTTCTACACATTTTGCCAAGTTTACTGCACCGACTTTTCAATCAGATTTTGGTGTCTGGGAAAGACTAGGCACAATGTTGAAACAAAAAGCATCAGGACATCAAAGCTTAGAGCAAAAGGAGCAGTTTACTTTGGTGTGTTCCTGAAAATCATGCACTGTTCCTGATATTAGTGAGGTCAGTTCCTGAAAACGTAATTCTGGGGTAGGTATGTCTGTGTTATATATATATGCAGTCATACATTAACAAAATGCACTCCATAGGGTGAGGCTCTGAGAGGATTGCATAATCCAGGCCAGTGGCTTAACCATCCAGCCACACCACCTCCTCTATAGCTGCTTAGTTCACCTTAATATATAACCAGATCATAGAGAACAGCCAAAGCATGCCCACACAGATGATTGCATGTATCTACCTACACACCCACACAACACAAACACATCATGCACATGCATTTACATGCATCGGTTGGAGTTAGTAATTGGATGTTGACTAGGATGGTTGTCTGACTGGTTTCCATGAACCATTTCCACCAAATTATAGATGTCAAACCAGTTTAAAAAATGTGTGGTGCTATCACTGGTCAACTGCACAGGGTCGCCTCAGGATGAGTAGATGGTAGTAACAGAGCAGGAAAAGGGGGCAGGGGTTTGAAAGAGATTGCAGAAAGATGGTTGTAGCATGACCAGAATGCACTGTTAAGCTTTGCTCCGTTGCTTTATGATTATGTCACTGAAGTTGTGTAAATGGTTTTCAGGGCCCTCAGTCATGCCTCATTGGACTACTGACAATCTACAAACTGTACTACCCAAACCTTGTGTCATTTGTTCCTGCATCCAACAAGGTGAGTCTTTGCTCAAGAAAAAAGTGAATTGTGTCTCATGTTTTTAGCAAAGTAGTCTTTACTTGTGCAAACTGTTGTTGTTGTTGTTTGTTTTTTCAAAATGTGAGAAAAGCGTGGAACAAAACAATAATAAAGAAACAAACCTTTAAAAGCTGCTTCTTCCCCACCCTCCATCCCCCGTTGCTCCAACCCTTCCACCCACACCCTTGCTCTGCCAGAAAACTTCTAATTTTGGAGTGGATGTGTCATGTAAACTACACTGAGTGCCAGATCGACTCAATTACCAGGTGTGCGTTTCGACTGAAGAATTATTCCCCCTGAGGCATCATGCGGTGTGAAGGCTATAAACCTGTTTAGGAGAGCAATATATGTATCATAAAGTAATTGGGGTTTTGCCATGCAAAAAATATGTGGGTATGATGGATTTGATGAAATGTGAAAAAAATGACACTTTCATGGTTAATGTTGTGGGTCTGATTTTTGGTGTGTGTTAGATGTTCTTTGGCTCATATGACCGCAAGTGGAAGAGTCAAGTACGCGATATTGTGGAAAAGTCAAAAGCAGAAGCCCAAGGGTCATTGTCCTTGGGACATTCCAGCAGCGGCAACCTGACCGGGATCACTGTGTCCAAATCCAGACAGCTAGCAGGCAGACCTCCGGTAAGGTTTCTTCAGGGATAGTTTGATGAGCTGTCTCCTAAATTAGGTTTTCCGTTGTTGTTTTTTTAGGTGAAAGTGTAGAAAAAAACAATGACGTAAATAATTGCTGAGGCATTATATTTACATCTGGAAGACCTTAAAGAGTAAATCCAAAGGGGAGGGAGAGAGAGTGATGGAAAAAAAAGGAACAAAAAAGAGAGAGTCCTACCCCTTTCATAAAGAGTGTGTCGCATCAGTCCCCTCAGGAGCTGAATCTGATTTTTGGCCCACAATGCTATGTAGAGAGCAGAGGGGTTATCAAAATTCTGATACTGTTAGGACCCATTATTATGTTGGTTGCCTAGGTCAGGCACGTGTTTCACTACCTGAGTAGCTCATCAGTGACCACCATCACATAATGGTGAGAGAATAACAGCCCAGTATTAGTGAAAGAAAACCACTGTTTATTAGTATATGTCTTGAATTTGCATTTTGCAGTCAGACTACATTTCTTTTGTTGTTGCAACACTTGGCAAAATGAAACTGGTTGACTTTTATTTTCCCTGTTGGTAATCTTTGTACCCATTTTATTTACTTTGTGTATGTCACTGTGTGTCAGTACTGTCATTGTGTGTGTATGTGGTTAAACTGAAGATAATTTTCTCTTTTGTCTAGATTTATTATTAACAAAGAATTTTAGGAGACACCAATCAAACGCAAACAAGGAAAATAATGATTGCTTTCATGATGAATTTCAGAAAAACTGAAGTATGAACGTTCCTTTTCACTCTCTCTCTCTTCTCTTCTCTTCATTCCCACCAGCCAAGGAAGAAACAAAGACTTGCTGTCCCAATGGTGCACTCCAGTTCTGCAAGCATAGACGGACAGGAGAAGACAGACCATTATTCACTGTCCGTGGATGCCAACAGAGTTCCCTTCGTCAGAATCGACACCTTTGTCAACCTGCTGCAGAACGTGGAGAGAGTTGAGGTATGGGTAAATGCATGCTTGGTTGCATACATAATTAATTTGAGTCATTGATGGGAGGTATCCCATGTACTTGTGATTGCCTGTTCAACAAGACAACCCATTAAACTTCCAGTTTTGAAGTTATGTGTTCAGTGAAACTGAAAGATTGATTCTCATGATTTTTTTTGACTTGCGTGAAAAATTGTGATCAGCTTTTGTGAGAAAGTTTGTGCTGTTGAATTTTTGTGTGACTTTGGCCCATTTTCAGTGAGTGTTGCAGGGGAGTGAATATATACCACAAAAGTTGTATTTTTGATTAATCTGATCTGATTGCGTATGTGCTCAGCCTCTGTTTGTTAAGAGCCCCAAACCTACTCTCATGAAGCCAGCATTTGAACACTGTGTTTTACATGCTTTGTTGACAGTTTCCGAGTCAGATAGCAGCATGTCTGCGTGACCCGATTCTTCAGCACCTGATGGCGTATGCTGGAGACAAGGTTGTGACGGCACGGTTCACCTTTTGGCTTCAGCATGCCCTTACAGAAGGTACATCTTGTATGGTGATGAGGTGGTGGGATCAAACTGATTGGGGGGGAGGAGGGGGGAGATAAATGGAGGGAGGGAGATTGTGACACAGACAGAGAGAGCAAGGGAGAAGGTGGGAGAGTGTGAGAGAGATTCAAACAAGAGATGAGATGGTCAGGTGGAGGAAAGAAAATGCTCATACACTCCATGCAATCCTGCATCTAATTTTGTTTCTGTAAATATTTTTGCTTTCATTCCAGAAAGTTGATTGTTTGACCTTGCATTTCGCAAGTGAACTGCATCATATCACTTATCAGCTACCAAATATTAAAGTTGGCTTTATTTTTAAGCCTGTGTCAAAGCTGGAGTTAATATTTAACACTACTGTCAGAACTAGAGACTACTTTCGGCTTTCTTTCTTTATTCTTCTCTTTTTTCCTGGTACTTTTCTGTATATATGTGGAATTGATCACTACAATCAAGTTGAGCAATCTAAAACTTTCTTTTCTTTCTCTATGTCTACCCAGAGTTTTTGAATCACACCCCAGCTAACTCAGAAGAAAATGAACGGTTGCTGAAAATGTTGGTGGACTTCACAGACTTTTTACAGGTATGTGTTACTGGAACTTGTGCAGTTGTATGCTGCTGTTCTAATCTATTAGATTAATACACTCTTGTGTGCACATGTTTGTACCCACCTTCTCTGATTATTACTGTTTTGTTCTGGTACAATGTGATTATGCGCTAAGAATCAGTGTCTGTATGGTATTACTGTGCTTCTGTAAAATGAAACAGACAGAAAAACAAGGTATTGTATACTGCAGTTTGATATAAATGCACTGGTTGGGCGTAAAACACTGACTTACATGTTCTCTTTTGGGAACAATTTATTGTGTAACGTCATTTCATTTATGACAAATTTATATTGTTTGGAGACAGATTAAGGTTTTGGAGAAAATGTTGTGTGTGAGACTATGCACAATTAGACAAAGTTGGTCAGTGTGTTTTGTACAATTAGACAAAGTTGATCGATGTAGCACAGTGAGTGTTGATAGATGTGTTTTGCACAGGTAGACTGAGTTGATAGATGCATTTTACCATACACCTTCAGAAATCTGAACTCTACTTGTTTACTGAAAGTTATGAAGGATTTGAAACTAGGCAAGTTCTTTTCCTAAAATAACCCTGCATAATTTCATTAACCAGTTTGAATGAAGGATGAAATCATTTTAGATTTAAGGTTAGTTAGCAAGTGGATTTTAATGTCCTGTCAACTGCACAGGGTCACCACAGAATGAGTTTGGGAGGTAACTGGCACAGTTGTTGTGGACATTTGTGTGCAGGAAGGCATACCAGTGATAGACAACTTCCTTGCTTCTTTTCTGCACACCTGGAATGGCATGGATTACTGCCCCTTGATTTTCCGGCTCATCACAAGGTGCCAGATGTACCCTTTCAATGGTTAGTGTGTTTGCCCCTTTTGTTAATATATACAACTTGTTTTGGAAGTGAAAGGGAACAGTGTTCTTTTTAGTTTGTCAAGCCTGGCTAAGATCTTTTTCTCATGAAAGGGATGAAATGCCACCTGAAGCACATTTGTGTACAGTTCTTGTAAATCAGTTGTGTGCTGTGCATGACTAAAACTGCAAACGTACTGTCATTGTTTCTACAACAAACAAACAATGGCTCATATTGACAAAACAACAACTTGGCAATGGCAGTTAACTTGATAAGTTGCCTCCTATTTTGTGACTCAAAAATCAATGTCTGTGATGAAGAAGAAAAGAACACACTTACTCAGTGATTCACCAGCATAAAACTGTTATTTTTTTATTTATTTTTTCAGATTTGAATGATTTAATGCTGGAGTTTCTTTGACAGTTGTATTTATTGTCTTCAGTTTATTGTCTTTTTTTCTTCAGATTTGAATGATTTGATACTGGAGCCTCTTCGACAGTTGTACTTTTCGTCTTCAGTTTATTTCAAGGTAAGGACTTGTTTGTGAGTTTTTTAATATTTTTTATGTCAACAAGGAACTTAGTTTGCTCTTCTTTTTCTGTGTCTCTTTCCTTTCTGCTTACTTCCACTTCAACTACTGCATTTATACTACACATACAGGCAACTTTAAGCAGAATGTAGCAGTGATGATCACAAAGCTATGCATGAACAGGACAACAAAACACAGGACCTACTCACTGACCTGTAGAACACTTACTTTAATTTTGGTGAAGCACAGGGGTGGACATTTTATGTGGTTTAATTGATGGAATTGAAAAGAGCAATCTTTTGCTATCATAATCTTAACACAAGACAGACCAGGTGTACACCATCAACTTAGGCCATAAAAAGCTTCAGAAGTGAGCACTGACTTTTCACAGTAGCACTAATAGCAGCCAGCAGTCATGGTGAAGTTGTTGGGTCACTGTAGAAGGCTTTGATTGTGAGAACATGGTCTTTAGCACATTTAACCATAACAAGTAGTCATTTTGTCGTGCTGTATTTTGCAACTTCAGAAGATTACAGTTGTACCTAACTGTAAGTATGCATATATATTTATATTTTGCTTTTTTCTCCCCAAAACAAGTTTATGTGTATCAAAAACTTCCTGTAAAAAAAGTATATAATGTATGCTCTGTGTGTGTGTGTGTGTGTATTCACTTGTTTTTGTGTATGCATTAGCTCATTCACTGTTGATGTATGTTTTCAGTGTCAGTGTTTGCTGGCATTGACAGAGTTGTTGAGGAACTACGCAGTTTACGAGTGTCCACGTCTCAAGGCATGGACAGCTGTCATTTCACTGGAGGATCAGACACCCACCAGTCTAGAAGTGAACCCTGGTTTGTGAGTATCCTATTTTATGTTTGATGCTGCTGATCTCATGCTGATGTAAGCGGCATCCTCTTGTCTGCTTGCTTTTAACAGGAAATTCTGGACACATGATAATGTGACATTTATGACGGATAATGGTACTGATGTTTTCCTGACTTCTCATCCATTGTTTGAGTAAGACAGTCGCTTTAGACAGTCACCTTAATATCTAACCATGTGACCATCCAGATGTGTTTTCTGTTGCCATGGTAATACAGTGACTCGATCTACAATGACTTGATTCAGGTGTTTACTGTCACCATAGTGATATGTTGGCCTGACATTGATTTTGTTGCTATAGTGACACATGGGCCTGATATTGATCTAACTATGTTCAGCATGTCCACAGGTGTATACTGTTTCCAGAACGACTGAACGAGACAGTGCAAGTGTCAATGGTCTTACAGAATCTCACATCTTACATCGACAAACTGGCTGTACTGGGACTACAGCTAGAGGGAGACAACCCTCTGCTGCTCCATATCATTGTCAGCTACATTGACTTTGTGAGTTGGCAGTTTGATCAGTCTGTCCACTGACGTTTAGTTCATCATTCCATTGTTGGCTTCAGTTGAGGTGACATGGGTCTACTATGGTGGTTCTTTTGCTTCTACTCAGAGGCAACTTTGAGTTGGTTGGGGGAGGGGGCAGGGGGTTGTGTTTTTATGAGGGTGAGAAGGCTTGTCATGCGCACTGTAGGTTTTAAATGATCATCGTGATGCAAAACTGGACGGTACCTTTGGTCTTGGGCTCTGGTTGCACATGGGCACAAGAATATGTACACACACACACATGCATATGAGCATGAACATGCAGACACACACATGAACACAGTATGCACATACATACATGTACACACACAAGCACGCACACACACACACACAGAGCACCATAAAATGGGTTGTAATCCTTAGACCAAATTGTTTGCTGTGTTGCCAGCTGTCCAGTTTGACTGACCATCCTGGGGTGGACCACATCGTGCTGCCATCTTCACATCTCATTCGCTTCATCCTGTTCTCAAGCTCTGCTGCAGCCATCTCCAGACTGGCCGCTGCTTTCTGCAGGTATGTTTGGTGTTTGCCCAGCATCCGCACAGTGATCATGGCACAGGCCTAGGACATCATAGGATGCCATTGGCAAAACGTTTGCATCTGCTTATAGGTTGCTGTGCAACTGTACTTGAATTCCGGCTTCTTGCGATTTGTTACATGTAACTGAGTTCTCAAAACCGGCAATGTTGGTCAGTTTAACATTTTCTCAACACAGCTCTTGGCAGGAGACCACAAAAGATGAAAGAATTTTTGTGTGCTCAAGACTGATCTAGGAAGGAGACGGACAAAAGGTACAAAACAAAACATTTCTTAAAACTGCTCTTGGAAGGAGACAACCAACCCCCCCCCGAAAAAACACCAACATGGAATATGACTGTCATTTTGTATGTCTGTGTCATTTAGATACAAAGAGTATGATGTCTCACTTTACATTTACATCTGTCATACATAAATACAAAGGGCATGATGGCATCATTTTGCATTTGTGCCCGTCATTTAGGTACAAGGAGTCCTTCTCACACCTAGCCAGCCGGCGACGGGAGAGCGTGACAGCTTTCAACGACATGCTGGTGGACATGTGCGACGCCTTGTGGCGGAATAAAGCCTTCAGCAACCCCACGCAGGGCTCCCTGAAATCTCTGTCAGCATCCGTGTCACCGGTCCTGTGCAGCCTGGGCATCTCGTACCCCAGTTCCAGATTCTCCATTTTCCAGGGTCAGGCCTTCCTGTGCCAGGCCTGGAACTTCTTTCTCAAGGTAAACAGTCATTTCAAAATTCCCTGTGCCTCTGTTCCTTTGTCACGTTCGTCTGGAAGCGGCATCATGGGCCCCATTGATCAGAACAGAATTAAAACTTTTGAAAACAAGAAAAGAAACATGACTGTCAGCACTGCCATTTGGTCAGGTCTGAAGTAATAACATGACTGCGAGCATTGCCATTTTGGCCAAGTCCCAGAAGTAGTAACATGACTGTGAGCACTACTATTTTGGTCAAGTCTCGGAACTAATAACATGACTGCGAGCATTGCCATTTTGGCCAAGTCCCAGAAGTAGTAACATGACTGTGAGCACTACCATTTTGGTCAAGTCTCGGAACTAATAACATGACTGCAAGCACTGCCATTTTGGCCAAGTCCCAGAAGTAGTAACATGACTGTGAGCACTACCATTTTGGTCAAGTCTCAGAACTAATAACATGACTGCAAGCACTGCCATTTTGGCCAAGTCTCAAGTAGTAGCATGACTGTGAGCACTACCATTTTGGTCAAGTCTCAGAACTAATAACATGACTGCAAGCACTGCCATTTTGGCCAAGTCTCTGATGGAAAGAATGAGGCTGGCATTGTAGCAGGAGTGTACCTAGGCAACTGTTTATTTGTTAACCCATTCATACCCACCATCCCATATTCAGGATGCATAACTGGTTTTGTTTGTTTTAGCTGTGTGTAATTTTGGCATCCTGCTGACATGGACCTCTGAAGAGGGACTCCCTTTATTCAGAGAATGGGTGGTTGAGATTTTCCCCCTGTTGTTTCTTGGAAGGCATTTTGCCTCTGTTACTTTGTGTTAACAAAATGTGGGCATATATGAGTTAAGAATGAGGAGCTCAGGATCAAATTGGAAGCAAACGAAAAAAGAAAGAAAAAAGCACTTCTGCAGCATGAACAATAATAGAAGAGCCACATGAAGCCTGACAGTAGTAATATTATACTGTTTGACTGACATTTATCTTCACCTGGGGTCCCTTTAAGGAAGGAGAACTATTTTCATTTGCAGAACTACCATTTATACGAGAACAGCTAAAAACTCAAGTCTTGTTTTTGGTTTTAATTCAGACTCAGCCAGAGGGGAAGAAAGTTCACCCGAATCAGCTGAAGGTGAGTTCTTTTTTCTGTTTTGGTTTAGTTCTATTTATTTGTAAAAAATTTTAAAAAAGCTATTCGCTCATTCAGAATCACATGTGACAAGAGCTCAGTGAGTCTGCTTGAGAGTGGAGAATAGAGCTGTATAAAAGCGATAAAAATTTCAGTTTTCAGTCATCACCATTTGGTGCAGTTGCACTTGTTGTTGTTGATCGCTTTTATATAGCGCTATTCTCTGCTCTTGAGCACACTGCATTCACATCAACACAGCTATTATTTTATCCTTCTTGTATAATATATGCAGTGTTGGCTGGCACCTCACAGCACTGGTGCCCCATAAATACCTAAACCATTTTTGGTCTCAGCGTCTACTGGTGCTGGCAAGTTGACAGAGGCTGCAGCCATTTATTTTATTTTATGGTAGCTCATGCGATGTTAGACTAACTTAAAAAGTGTAAGACTCATTTTTTTGCAGTTCAGTATGCTTCAGTGTTTGTTTCTCATCATGTGTTCAGGGCAGTGTTGGAAATTTTGGCCGTACTGCTCTCAGCATAAACAAAAGCACACTTGTACGAAGGCAGTGTTCTTTGCTGGTTGTATTCCCATTCCTCCCTCTCCACCCCTATTACTGTATAGACTACAAAAATGTGCTATAAAGTGTCATGCAGACAGATGTGTGAACATGACAGTAAAGTAAAAAAGCAAAACCAAGCTTTATTAAAAAATTTCATGTATTTTAGTTTGATTGTTCAGGGATGTTACACTGCTTGCATTGCTGTCATTTTCCTTCTTGCAAGTTTTCAGAGGTGATGAGCACAAATCACATCACATGCTAGAGGACAATATAAAACTGCCCAAAAGCGAACCCCTCCCCTCACCAAATGCACAAGTAGTACAACTTTTTACCGATTGCACGTCATGCAAAGGAAAAATCTTTTCTTGCGGTGTTCAGGTGCTGCATGCAAAATTTGTTGGGACAAATCCATGCAATATATGTGTAAGCTAAAGCGCAACATTCATTGTGCAGAGTGTGAAGGATGCGTACCTGGAATTCCTGCAACAGCAGCACCTGGGTGGCATTATTCGCTTCATCAACACCTTCATCATGAGAAAGTCTGCCAGTGGCCATCAGCTTACTGCTGAATGAAAAAAGACACTGGTGTGATACCAACAGCTCGGTCATCAGGGAGTACGCCGCTGGCTGCCAATTTCAGAGTGAAGGCACTCATGTGATACTGATTCCTCCATCGCAAGAGTCTGTCGCTGGCTGACAGCTTACTTCAGAACGGACTTGTGTGAGAGTAAAACTGACTTCAGCAGCCCAATGATGAAAACTGCTGCCACTGGTTAACCACTTGCTACAGAATGAAGGCACTTGTGTGATAGCAACCCCTCCGTTGTGAGGAAGTCTGCTATTATTGACTGAAAATTATCTCAATGAGCATACTTTTGTGGTATCAGGACCTTCATCAAGAGAAAGGCTGTCCATGACAGATTGTTTACTAAAGTGAAGACACCTGCGTTATGTTTACCAACATTAGAGTGAAGACACTACCTGGGTGGTATCAGCATCTTCACCCAAGGAATTCTGCTGTTTAATTACTGGCTTATCTCTGAGCACACTTGGTTACATCCATCAGTACGTACCAGTGCCAATATTAGAGTGAAGACACCTGGGTAGCATCAACATCTTCATCACAAGGTCAAGGCACTCTTCTGTTTGATTACTTTTTTTATCTCTGAACACACCTACCTAGTTGCATCCATCAGTGCTTTCCAGCGTAAACATTTGGTTTATGGACTTGCACAGAAAGACACAAGTCCATGTAATGGTCAGTGTCACACTCTGAGCACCGCTTTTTGGCACCTTCCTCCAAACTCTGCCAGATTTAGTTATGCCACTGAAGGGGCACTCTTTATCTCCACGCAGCTGTCCACCGACGTGATCAACGCCCTCCGAAAGGTTCGGGTACTGATAAGACTGTGGAAGCAACCTAGCACCCAAGCACGCACGTAAATATGAGGCACATCCACCCCAGGTATAAAAAAAAAAGTTCTGTCTCAATTAAAACTATTTTGGTTTTATTTGAGCTGGCGTAAGCAACATGGTCCGTTATAAAACAAACATGTGATATAATTTGAGTTGTTTGTAACAAAATTACTTCTGTTTGAGCACCAACAAAAAACTGCTCATTAGCTGACAGTTTTTAGGACCCTATGGCGTAACTAAATACGGCAGTGGTTGAAGGAAGGATGTCATAAACCAATGCTTGGAGTTTGAGTTTAAATGTGATAAATGTCAAACGTTTGCATGGTGGTAATATTTAAAGAGCTTTCCTTGTTCATACTGCTTTCAAAGTCACATCTGCATCAGTTGTGGAGATTTTTAAGTTGTGTATTTTGTGAAGTTGTTATCTGATCCATTGAAAATAGTATGATTATAAAATACACTGTCTAGATCATGCAGATTGTGCTTTTATTTGCTTTTGCTATATTTTTAAGGGAAGTGATTGATGCATTTTCTGTGTCAACTAGGACTCATTCACTTTTCTTGGACACTGTTTCAGTGACCTCTTCCTTTGCATCTGTTGAGCTGTACCTGTCAAACCACTTTTGATGATCTTGAGCTTATTTCAGGACCACATTGGTGTCAGTAAGGTACAACTGCAAACTGTACTATGCAGTATCTTACCAAAAGGATCTGATTCAGTCAACTTAAAAAAAAAACATCACAATGCACTGCTCCCCCCCCCCCCCCCCCCATCCCCCCCCAAAAAATTGTTTAATATTTAATGGAGATAATTATTGTATTTTAATTGAAACGTAATGAGCCCTCTGAATGTAAGAAAGATCTTTAAAAGTGTGGAAGTTGATGACATCTGCTAAACTTGATATAAATTAAAAAAACAGTTTCGGTGACCGTGATTGAATTTCTAGGTCATAGCAGCATGAGGAAGATTAAACAGAGACCTAATTTTTCGCAGCTTATTTTTGTCTGCTCTACTTAAACACATGTGTGAATGTTATGTGTTAACAATTAGACCAAGTTGTTTGCTTAAACCGTTTAGTGAAAAAGCATAAAAATATTTGTTGCTTTTAATTTCTGGTCAAAATTTGTATGCATTTGTCATGGTAGAAATCAAAAGATGGTCAGATTTCCAGTTGTGCCGGTAGAAATTAACTCTGGGATTTGTCCTGGGATAAATCAGAATTGCAGTCTGTGCCAGTATGATTTTAGATCTTGCCAGTAGAGATGGCAATTTGATGTTACAGGCAGAAATTATCCAGATTCTCATTAAAATGGTGCTGTTTTTTATTTTATTTTTTTATTTACAAAATTCAGTCTGACCAGCTGAAATTGGTGGAAGAGGGAGAAAAAGAAAGTAGAGAGAGATGGATAAGCTGCAACACATACACATTGTCTGTGGTTCCACTTTAATTCATCTGCTCAAGATTTGATGGATCAACATTTTGGAATGAAGCAAGGCACACATTTCGCACATCTGACGGTTCCTCAGACCTACAAAGAGAACTTGTATCTCTGCTGGCAAGATTTACAATCTTACCTACAGAGATGTCAATTTTGATTTCTCTTGGGAAAAATCTCCATCCATTATCATTAAAATGGTGCTGTTAATTGTTATTGTTTTTTGAATTGACAAAATTCTAAATCCGACCAGCTGAAATTCTCCCAGGAGAAATCCCAATTTTAATTTTTACGGGTAAAATTGGAAATCCTATCAGATAATTTTGACCAGGATACATACATGTGCATGAAAGAAAGACTCAAAACAGATCAAGAGGGGGTGATGCCATATGCGCTTTTAATAAACAACAAAAAGTGATAGCAATTTACTGTTGCTTCTGAACACAGCATGGCTTTGTATGAAAATTATCAAATTAAAAAGCAACAATGAATTGGAATAATGTAAGTGAAAAAGTACATGTAACAATATATACAAGAAATAATGTGTCTAGGCAATAGCTCTCTCTCTTATTCCCATATGTTTAAGGGGCAGGGATAGCTCAGTTGGTTTAGTGTCCGACTGAAAAGCTAGGCACAATACTGATGCAAGTTCGAGTCCTCGGTGTGGCAAGGGATTTTTCTCCCAGGGTCAACATCCAGTGTAGACTCTCTTCAGTGTCCGTACAGCCCCCCCGTGTGCAAGTCACATGCATCAACATCTGTGCACAGATTAAAGATCCCAAACGCTAGCAGCCATATTTACTGTTGTTTGGACACACAAAAATACTACACACACTGATAGGAATGTGTAGTGTTGCTCTTGTGGCTGCTGTGCCTTACCCAGGTAACACAACCTGAATTTCCCACAGCAGACAAAGAAGTAACAAAAAAAAAAAGATATTTAAAAAAATGAAATGCACAAAAAAACTAACACTAATCAGCATACTGGCAAATAACATACACATAAAGTAAAAATGTAGTTTTACAAGAACAAGTAACCTTGTAAATAATGCAGAGATCTTGTGACACTTTTAAAGATGGGGACATGCCATCATTATACATAAACACAACTGGTTAAAAAAGAATGCTGATTTTAACAGGACCACAAAACATGCACAAGTTTTCGGGGTAACCCCCTTTTTCAAGCAACAGACTAACAGGTAAATGATGAAAATTGTCTACTTATTCTGTTTCTGTTATTGGTGCTGGAAGTGTTGAAAAATGCTAGCACAAAGATGGCTAGCAGTCAATTTAGATTCAGATTAAAAATTTAACAAAATGCATGATGCATACTGATGACAAACTAGGTTCATCATCACTGTGCATTTCATTTCAAATGCTGACATCAACTTGGACGTTGGAGAGTCGGTGGCGCAGAGCAAGAGTACTCGCTACCAAAAGCCAAAGTCAAAAATGGTCATGGGTGATCAAAATAATGGATAGGATGGGTAACCATCAGGTGCAGTCAGTGCTGACTCAACAAACGCCCTTTGGATGAAACTGTAAACCGTGGTCCCACACTGATTGGCAACAACAACAAATCTGAACTTTTTACGCAGGCTATCTTCATTGGAGACGATATTGTGAGAGAAAAATAACAGCTTCAGAGAGAGTTGGGGAAAATGTACTCAAGGGGCAATACTCTAAACAAAATTATAGCGAAAGATTTAGAGAAGTTACTGCCCTTACACCTAATATTGGAACAAAAGCCAAAGCTCATTGGCTCCGGCTAACTGACCTCTTAGTTCCGTGATGTCCAGAACGATTAGGATGATCGCTTTAATCAACACGATTGAAATCGTGAGCAGTGGACACATGTCAAAGCTCGTATCCAAAACTCCAAATGGCCAGTTTTAATTTGGTTTGAGATTATAAAAGCGTCATTTCCGGTCGTCTGGTTGTTTACATTTGCTCTGCAGCTCGCTTTTGCAGCTAGTGTGGTTGTTGGAGTTAAAAAACCTGTTTTGTAAGGTGCTATTACATTACAAGCATGGATGTATTACAGCACGCCTTGCCATGGGAAATCGAATCACTTCGCAAGAGCATCACGAATATGAACGCATTAATTCAAACGCAAACACGACGCATTTGCGAATTGGAAGCAGAGAACAGGCATTTACAAGCTCGGCTTACTAATAGGCACAGGCACACAACAACTACACAAACGAACAGAAGCACACAGACACGCGACAACACAGAGTCGGACACCAGATCTGCCGTCGTATTTGTTAGCCGCAAAAGGAAATCAAGGTCGGAACTTTGTTCCATGGGACTGAAACGTAGGAAAGAAGAAGAAGAAACTGCATTCAAAAATGTGGCAACGTTGTTCGGGGAACAGGTAGAAAACGATATTAAGCGGGTGGACGTAACAGTAGAGTATGGAAATGGGGCGGAACATGAATTTTTAGCCTGGAGAAAAAGCAGACTAGAAGGTGACACATTTGACGATAGTAACGAAGATGGACCTGAAACAGATGACATTCAAAGAGCAGAACAAAAAGAAGACGAAGCAATGGCACGTACACTTTCGGTCCTCAAACTCAAAATTAGGCATTCAATCAGTTACTCACTTCTCCACGAGCTGCGAATGGAGGGATTTCCAGTCCCTCCACAAGCCAAGATTAGGGAGCAAAGTGAGCGTCTTGGTCGCTGCATAGAGATCTTGCAAGTAAGTACAGTTCATACTGTGTTGTGTGTGTGTGTGTGATGCTTATGAATTGATAATAAATCAATACAAAGGAAAACTTCAAACAAAAGATTTAGTGCTGCATAGAGATCTTGCAAGAAAGTACAGTTCATGCTGTGTTGTGTGTGTGTGTGTGTGATGCTTATGAATTGATAATAAATCAATACAAAGAAAAACTTCAAACAAAAGGTAGTCATAATAGTGCAGGTAAAAGTCACAATCTGTTTTGTGAAGATTTTATAGCACAAGTATTATAATACTCTTTCAAAGAGGTTATTTTGCATGCACACAGTGTGACAGTTATAGTACTACAGACTGTCTATTTTAAAACCAGTGAAACTAAAAACATTAATCATCCATATTCATAACTAACAGCTTCTTTTATGGTCTGTTCAGTTCATTATTTTAAAAAACATTTTTCGGTTGCTTTGTGCAGCCGAGTGTCAACTGTTCCCGGAGGAGATTGGTCGACACAATTGAGTTCGTCCTTGGGCAGAAGAAACATGCCCATTTGCTCCAGCAAGATGGAGACGTCACCATCACTTTGAGGTTTTCTTCAGATGGAGCAAAACTGTCGAAGAACAAAGATTCTGTGCGGGGTGTGTTTAAAGTTGTTCCTCCACGACCAGACCACAACAATCCAGCCATTTCAATGCTGCCAGAAGATGAACATACCCTCTTTCTCTACATGGGTAGGTCACAGAGCCCTGGCTGATGATACACTTAACGTTGATACTGATGATTGTAGCTCATTTTTCTTCCCACTTCTCTTTAGTCTCTGTGTGTTTGCTTGTGCTTCTTATGGTGTGCATGTGTGAGAATGTGCGTTTTCTTCCCCCAACCTTTCGCACTGGTTGACTGGGCGTAAAATACCAGTTTACTTACTTATTTCCCCAACCTGAGTGCTGTAAACATGCATTTATATATTATATATATTTTCTTCATTTCTTGTATGGAAGTTTTTTTAATGTGCATTATGAATTATTCATTCATTCATTCATAACTTGCATAATAGCATGCTACAACACTCTTGCTAACGACACACCAGACACACACATACACACACACACACACACACACACACACACACACACACACACATGCCACCTGTATTTAGCAGCAAAAACGGTTTAATTGACAGTTCTTTTTAATATATATATATTATGCATTTATATATAATTATGTTAAAAAAATTCTTTCAAGAAGAAAGAAGAGGACTGATTAAATTTTTAGAGTGAAGGTCCACCTGTACTTCCAGTGAAACACCTGCAGACTAACCTACATCTGAGTTAAACTTCAATTAATCTGGTTAAGAGTGATTTGGGATTGTGGGTGTATGATTTGGGATGTGTGTGTGCTGGATCACTTTTTGATGCCATGTGCAAGTAATTACTGAAGATGTGTTTATAACCCAAGTAGCTAGGGTTCACACAAATGCGGGCCACAGAATTGGGGCACAAAATCCACAGTCGCTGAACGACATTTGATCTCTTCACTTGAGACATTACAAATTAATCTGGTTAAGAGTGATTTTGGATTGTTATCATTCCCCCCCCCCCCCCCCAAGTTTATGTAGTATGTGGATTTGTGGTTGAGCGACCTCGAGGGATAGAGACAGTAGTTGTGTAGGTGCATACGTCTGTACTTCTAATGTTTAAAGCCAAAAAAAAAAGAGAGGGATAAAAAACTAAAAAACAAAACAAAAAAAACATTTTATTTTTAGCAACTATAATTATTTTTTGTTTTACAGGCACCGAGGACCGCAAGTCTTTAGACATCCACGCAGTGCACACCATCAGAGAAATGGAAGAGGCTGCCAAGAATGGGGTGGAGGTTAGCGGAAGACACATAAACATTCAGTGGTAAAGGATGTATTACATATATATATTTGTTTGAATGTTGCTTTACGGCCACAGAAACCATAAGGCTTAGTGTGGAGAAAAGGCCTTATTAAGGTACATCGGGTTACCGATCCTTTTGTTGAATCTGTAGAATGATTCTGTGAGTGAGTGTGTGGATGTGTGTGTGTGCTGGATCACTTTCTGATAGTCATGAGATGCCACGTGCGAGTAATTTCCGCAGACATGTTTATAACTCACCCTGCTAGTGCTCTCACTTGTGTGGCCACAGAATCGCTCGATGACATTAGATCTCTTCACGCACTAGAGACGTTACATTATTAGGGACAGGAAGTCCAGGACAGCGACCTTGACGTTTATGCAGCTAATGAGATTTGATATGTATATATTTATTCAGGGTGCCTATTTTCTAAATGCCTCAATTTGTTTGCTTTCAGTGTGTTTTTTTTGGTGGTTTTTGCTTTTTTTAATCAACAGAATTGAAGCATATGTCATGGACCATACTTTCTTTTCACTTAGTTTTGTTGAAGCGGTGGTTGCATCGCGGCAACAAGCTTATATAATCTACCAAACAAATGAGACAGAAAGTGAGTGACAAGGCCTGTCATGTATCACTGATTTAAATGAAACGTACAAACAGTATTTAGCCATGTAAACTGATACTCCTTCATAAGTAACATGTTTCTTCTTGTTTGTGTTTACTGTTTTACTTTCACATCAATTGCCTGTGCCTATAGAGATGTAGCATTTCAGTAATAATAATAGTAATGGGTACTTAAGAGTGCCTAACCTGTATATGCCCAAAGCACTTACACATTCTTAAAATGTACATATTTTTAAGATTGAATGAATGAATGAAAATTTATATATAGCGCATAAAAAACTTCCACACAAAACCTTGCGTGTTCACAGATTCAGTGCCTAGAAAGGTTCAATGCATAAAACACACACACAAGCATGCATGCACACGCTTGCATGCAGCATGCATACGTGTGCACACACACTGTTGTATATCAGGGCAGTGGGACTGAAGAAATGGTTGATCTGCCGTAAAATGCATTTGATCAAACAAGCTAGTAATTAAGACAAGTTGCATATTGATATATAGGCTCTTATTTGGTAAAAAAATAAGAAGATTAAACCGACAATTTATTTTTCAGGATCCTATGTGCAGACTGGAAGGCCATGGCACTGCTCAAAGGAGTAAATGCCGCAAATGCAGATTACTTCTGCCTTTGGTGTAAATGCTCAAAGAGGCAAATTCGAGATTTTGAGAGTACGTCAAAATTTCACGTTCTACTCGTAGTCTAATCCATATCCATACAAAAAGGCAAATGGAAATGTAAAATGTAAAAATGCAAAACAAATCTAATTTTATCTTTTGATTTAAAATGTATTCCTAGA
Organism: Alviniconcha marisindica; assembly: GCA_018857735.1. NCBI lineage: Eukaryota > Metazoa > Mollusca > Gastropoda > Provannidae > Alviniconcha > Alviniconcha marisindica. The sequence continues at coordinate 684,852 of JABMCL010000882.1, read as the reverse complement.
CAGTTACTTATTAATAATAAGTGCTTTCAAATGTTGTAACATTCAAACAAATGGAATGATTGTTTTGTTTTCCTACCTGTAGGAATAGGGTTTGTAATCATCCAGACTTTCTTTTTTTTCTTCAAATTTTCAGTGTGCTTTTCTTCTTCTTGTGTGTGTGTTCATCAGCTGTTTTAGATATATATATATATATATATATTTAGATTTTATTTGTCTCTTTCCGTGTTTTTGTATTGAAACAGTTCCATCCTGGCCTATTTCAAGGACAAGTAAAGAGCAGGAGAGGTTGTTAGCTACAGCTGACAGCCAATCAGCAAAGAAAGGGTACAGCAAAACAGATCTCCTGCCTTTCATTCCATACGAGAGGGTTGTCCCGGATGAGCTTCATCTGAGGATAAGAATCACCAGCAAGCTGCTGAACCAAGTAATTCCTGGGGAAAATATTACCACCTTGTTTTGAGGCTGTCATGATAAAATACCATAATCTGTACCAATCCATCACCAGTAATGCAGTATTTGTAGTGTGTGTGTGAGACTGGGTGTGTGTGTGTGTGTGTGTGCGCGTGCCTGCATGCGTGTGTGCGTGTGTGTGTGTGTGACTGGGGTGTGTGTGTGTGTGTGTGTGTGTGTGCGTGCATGTGTGTGTGTGTGTGTGACTGGGTGTGTGTGTGTGTGTGTGTGTGTGACTGGATGTGTGTGTGTGTGACTGGGTGTGCGTGTGTGTGTGTATGTGGCGTGGGTGTGTGTGTGTGTGGCGTGGGTGTGTGTGTGTGTGTGGGTGTCTGTGTGTGGGTGTGTGATGAAATGAGTGTATCCTTCTGTCTTTGTAAGCACTCTGGGCTCTTACAAGATGGGGCTCCATAAATAATCTATTATTATAACAGGATTCTTCTTCTTCTTTTGTAGACAGCCCTGTGGCTGACTGGGCTCAAAGCACCAACTAACTAAACTAACTCTTCCGTAGAGTGACCCCCTTCATCACATTGAAGATTATGTCACAGTACTTAACTAACTAAACTAACTCTTCCGTAGAGTGACCCCCTTCATCACATTGAAGATTATGTCACAGTACTTAACTAACTAAACTAACTCTTCCGTAGAGTGACCCCCTTCATCACATTGAAGATTATGTCACAGTACTTGGGGTGGAGGTTCCCTCCCTTCCTGGATGTGCTGATCTAAAATAAGGATACCCGAAAGAGTTGTATGCTACTTTCTGTCTGTTAGGGTTATTTAGCGTTGGGGTTTTATAGCACTAGGATAGCATCCAGTGCTCGGATGGTGAAATCAGCCATTTGGCCAGTATAACTGGATGTTGAAGTTCTTTGCTGTTGTTATTGTTGGTTCAACAACTCACGACCCCATGATAGTTGATGTTGCATCTGGCAAGTAAGTAAGTAAGTAACTTGGTTTTTTTATGCCCAGTCAACCAGTACAGTTATATCAGGGCAACATTCATCAAGGTAAGTAAGTAAGTAGCTTGTTTTTATATATATTTTATGCCCAGTCAACCAGTACAGTTATATTAGGGCAACATACATCAAGGTAAGTAAGTAAGTAGCTTTTTTTTTTTATGCCCAGTCAACCAGTACAGTTATATCAGGGCAACATTCATCAAGGTAAGGAAGTAAGTAGCTTGTTTTTTATATATTTTATGCCCAGTCAACCAGTATAGTTATATTAGGGCAACATACATCAAGGTAAGTAAGTAAGTAGCTTGTTTTTTTATGCCCAGTCAACCAGTACAGTTAAATCAGGGCAATACACATCAAGGTAAGTATGTAAGTAACTTGTTTTTTTAATAATTAGTATGCCCAGTCAACCAATACATTAGGGCAACACACTTCAATGTAAGTAACTTGTTTTTTTTTATGCCCAGTCAACAAGTACAGTTATATCCGGTAAGTAAGTAAGTAACTTGTCTTTTTTTATGCCCAGTCAACCAGTACATCAGGGCTCCACACTTCAAGGTAAGTAACTTGTTTTTTTATGCCCAGTCAACCAGTACAGTTATATCAGGGCAACATACATTAAAGTAAATAACTTGTTTTTTGTATGCCCAGTCAACCAGTACAGTTATATCAGGGCAACAGACGTCAAGGTAAGTAAGTAACTTGTTTTTTTTATGCCCAGTCAACCAGTACACCAGGGCAACACACATCAAGGTAAATAAGTAACTTGTGTTTTTTTATGCCCACTCAACCAGCACAGTTATATCAGGGCAACATACATCAAGGTAAGTAAGTAAATAAGTAACTTGTTTTTTTTATGCCCAGTCAACCAGTACAGTTATATCAGGGCAACAGACATCAAAGTAAGTAAGTAAGTAGGTGTTTTATTATGCCCAGTCAACCAGTACATCAGGGCAACACACTTCAAGGTAAGTAACTTGTCCTTTTTATGCCCAGTCAACCAGTACAGATATATCAGGGCAACATACAGCAAGGTAAGTAACTTGTTTTTTTTAATGTCCAGTCAACCAGTACATCAGGGCAATACACATCAAGGTAAGTAACTTGTGTTTTTTTATGCCCAATCAACCAGTACAGTTATATCAGGGCAACACACATCAAGGTAAGTAAATAACTTTTTTTTTTACACCCAGTCAAAAATGAGAGCTATATCAGGGTGACAAGCGTCAAGGCTAAAATGTAAGTAACTTGTTTTTTTATGCCCAGTCAACCAAGATGGTTATATCAGGGCAACGCACATCACAGTAAGTAAGAAAGTAACTTGTTGGGGGTTTGTTTGTTTTTATGCCCAGTCAGCCAGGATGGTTACATCAGGGTAATACACGTCACGGTAAGTAAATCAGTAACTTGTTTTTTTTTTACACTCAGCCAGCTGGGATGGTTATATCAGGGTGACACACATCAATGAAGTCAGGCAGTAACTCTTTTTTTTAACGTCCAGTCAACCAGGATCGTTATATCAGTGTAACACACATCACTTGGTTTTTTTTGCACCCAGTCAACTGGGATGATTATATCAGGGTGACACACATCAAGGTAAGTCAGTAAGTAACTTGTTGTTTTTACGCCCAGTCAGAAAGGACAGTTACATCAGGGCAAAAACACCAGCTGAGAGATTATTTGCTTGGTCATCAGGCATAGAGTAATAGTAACTGGGTTGGATACAAGGTAGGTCCTGTAATTTCACTAGCAGTCAAAATCTCAGAGCTTTTCTCAGTCGCCTTGTACATTGTACATGATCGCACCCTAGGTGAATAGCAGTCTTTGAGAAGATGGACGGCAGACGGAAGCTTTACTCCCCCAGAGAGAATAGTGAATCATGGGAAGGAGTTGGGTTATACAGGTGTGTGTTAGTTTTACCGTTAGTTCTTGGAGTTTAACAGCCCATCAGCCGCACAGTCACCTCAGGACAAATCACACAGTCAAAAATTATTTTACACCACTTCAGAACACAAGTCACTGAATGGCAAGTTTGTCTGATTCACTGTTAGAAATGTCCAAAAAACAGCAACTGCCACACAGTTTGGCACCTTGTTCATAAGCTTGTATTTGCCGCACAGTTTGGCACCTTGTTCATAAGCTTGTATTTGCCACACAGTTTGGCACCTTGTTCATAAGCTTGTATTTGCCACACAGTTTGGCACCTTGTTCATAAGCTTGTATTTGCAACACATTTTGGCACCTTGTTCATAAACGTGTACTTGCCACACATTTTGGCACCTTGTTCATAAGCTTGTATTTGCCACACATTTTGGCACCTTGTTCATAAGCTTGTATTTGCCACACAGTTTGGCACCTTGTTCATAAGCTTGTATTTGCCACACAATTTGGCACCTTGTTCATAAGCTTGTATTTGCCACACAGTTTGGCACCTTGTTCATAAGCTTGTATTTGCCACACAGTTTGGCACCTTGTTCATAAACGTGTACTTGCCACACATTTTGGCACCTTGTTCATAAACGTGTACTTGCCACACAGTTTGGCACCTTGTTCATAAACATGTACTTGCCACACAGTTTGGCACCTTGCAGCAGCAAAGTCTGAATTTTTCAGCGTCGACTGAAACCTTTGTCAGCAAAGCCTGACGGGATGCTGACGGGATGCTGACATCTCTGCCACATGACCAGCAGAAAGTGCCACAGAGTCTGGTGACATGGCACACACATTACAGGCACTTGAAAAGAAACAGGATAACCATTTCAATCAGTTGCCAGCAATGATGAAAACCTTCACAGAAGGTAGCAGAGCCAAAAACACGCAAGTGCTGATCGCACGTTTCTGGCAAGTCTGGTCAGGCAATCTTCAGTAGCTTTGATACTGTCGGTAAACCTCATTTTGTGACTTTGGTTTATTTCTGCTCTCGTCTCGTCTCGTCTCGTCTCGTCTCGTCTTGTCTCATCTCGTCTTGTCTCATCTTGTCACAGGTGGTGAGGTGGAGTATCGAACTCAAAACAACAGCAGAGCTCATGGCTGAGATGAAGAGGATCCATGTGGATTTCAAGGTGTTTGAGGAGTTAGGAGATGACGACCAGGGCAAAGTACGGAAATGGACTCAACCTTCAGGTGGGAAACCTTACGGCATGTGAAACATTGTATCGTGTGAAACCTTATATCGTGTGAAACCTCTGCTTGCTTGCTTCAGATCAGTTTCATTTTGTTCCAATTCAGTGGGTTTAGCTGAATAACAGTATTTATGCTGGCTGAGCATCGCCCTTATTGTAACCCACCCACACACCCACCCCAAATTCACCAGGTGAAAAAACTGAAACACAGGTTCTGTCGCTGTACAGCACAAGTCTATAAATAGACTTGGTTCAAAGCTCTTTACAGACACAGCAAAACAGGAGCACAAAGTGCTTTGGACAGAAAGAAACATTTCAAGCTGCTTTTGAAAGAGGACGGACACAGAGAACTGCGTACGGCTGTTGAGAGCGAGTTCCAGACTTGAGGAACTTTAAAACACGAGCATCCGTTTCCTGAACGTTCAAGGCTCATTTGGGGGGGAGAAATTTTCATTAGCTGTCGCTGTAATATGTATTATAGTTTGACGGGGCTTTGTAGGTGTCTGTGTAAAGGTGGCTTTGTAGATGGCTCAATAGGTGTCTGTGTGCCATCTTATTACTGCAGGAGATGCCCTGAACAAGATTCTCCACCAGCTGGACCTGGTCAAGGTCCTTGGGGAAGACCCTGCTCTGCGCCACTGCAACGGGCTCAAGAACCTCACCAAACCCGAGCTGTTGCGAGAGCTTGTGGCCAGAAAGATTCCAGTTCAAGGGTTGAAAACAAAGGAGGATCTCCTCAAATGCCTAAGAGATGCTCTTCAACCCAGGGAGCAGGTAAAATGAACTGAGTAGTCCCGTGTGAAGTTCATTTACATTCTGCTACCGATTGTGATCTGTTGGATAAGATGTTGTTACTGCGCTCTGAATTACTCTCAAAATGCACGGGAATAACTCTAGCTTCCCCAAATTCTTGCTTCAGTCACTTGTTATCATGCACTGAGTTGCTTTCAAAACACAAGATCAACCCTGATATAACCGTGCTGGTTGACTGGACGTAAAACACCAATTTACTTACTTACTCAAAACACAAGAGAAGCCTGGCTCCCCCAAATTTTCTGCTTTGTTCACTTTTTACTTTGTACTTTGCTGTTGATGTATGTCGTTTTGTAATTTTGTGTAACCATACCACCTGTTTTTAAGGTGAAATTCCGAGACTGCCAGGTCCCTCAGGCCTTAGAGAGTTTCCACTTTCTGCCTGACATTGGCACCAGCCTAGTAGAGAGGAAAAACTACGACCGGCGATGTGCCTACTTCACGTCAGATGAACAACTTTAACAGTCAAGCAACATGCTTGATATTAACATGGCTGATGTTTTCAGGTCAAAGCAAACACAGACAAAATTGTGTTCACATAGAAAAGGAAATAATACATTAGAAAAGGAAATGTTACGATATTTTCAGACTCAAATGTATTCCTGCATCCCTCCCCTGCAGATTTCAGGCAAACGAAGTGCTGTCTCCTACAGTTTTGAACTGGATGAAGAGGGGGTAGAGCATCGCTTTGTCAGCAGTGACGGCCAACCTGAAGAAAATGTGCTGGATGTGCGGGAGCTTCAGGAGCTCTGGCGTCATTTTGCCCAGCTCATGGAGGCCTTGAGGGCTGTGCCAGGCACTGAGCATCATATGTCACCTGATGAGTTCCAGAAGGCTGCGAGGGACTGGGCTGCGATGCTGCACAGGGTCACGTTCGATGACGATGTTATCCCATACGTTCACTGTGAGTTCACGCTTCTCGTCAAATATAGGGTTCATTTAGATCAAAGTGCTGAAAAGAAAAAAGCTAGTAACTGATGGTTGAGGACTTACAGGAACTGTGCACAACAACACTGAAACAACAGTTAAACGGTGAAAAATGAGAAGTAGGATGATGATTATCTGCTCTTGGTTGAGCTGTTCTGTTACGTTGTTTCGGTCGTGTGTCGTGCACAGATTTTTGTTTTCATGTACAGGCCTTGTCTACCACATCCCTCAGGCCTTAGAGAGCTTCCGTTTTCTGCCTGACATTGGTGCCAGCCAAGTAGAGAGGAAGAACTACGACCAGAGATGTGCCTACTTCACCTCAACAAGCAGGGGTGGAGGGGCCTACAACAAAACAGTTACGCAACAGGTAAGTGACTTCATAATTATTATATGGAATTACTCTCTTCCTCTTTGTGTCACTGACTTCATAATTATTATCTGGAATTACTCTCTTCCTATTTGTGACTGACTTCATAATTATTATCTGGAATTACTCTCTTCCTCTTTGTGACTGACTTCATAATTATTATCTGGAATTACTCTCTTCCTATTTGTGACTGACTTCATAATTATTATCTGGAATTACTCTCTTCCTATTTGTGACTGACTTCATAATTATTATATGGAATTACTCTCTTCCTCTTTGTGACTGACTTCATAATTATTATCTGGAATTACTCTCTTCCTATTTGTGACGGACTTCATAATTATTATATGGAATTACTCTCTTCCTCTGTGTGACGGACTTCATAATTATTATATGGAATTACTCTCTTCCTCTTTGTGACGGACTTCATAATTATTTAGTTGGAATTACTCTCTTCCTCTTTGAGACTGACTTCATAATTATTATCTAGAATTACTCTGTTCCTATTTGTGACTGACTTCATAATTACTGTCTGGATTTATTCTCTTCCTCTTTGTGACTGACTTCATAATTACTGTCTGGATTTATTCTCTTCCTCTTTGTGACTGACTTCATAATTACTGTCTGGATTTATTCTCTTTGTCTTTGTGACTGACTTCATAATTATTATCTTGAATTACTCTCTTCCTCTTTGTGACTGACTTCATAATTCTCTTCCTCTTTGTGACTGACTTCATAATTATTATCTGGAATTACTCTCTTCCTCTTTGTGACAGACTTCATAATTCTCTTCCTCTTTGTGACTGACTTCACAATTATTATCTGGAATCACTCTATTCCTCTTTGTGACTGACTTCATAATTATTATCTGGAATGACTCTCTTCCACTTTGTGACAGACTTCATAATTATTGTCTGGAATTACTCACTTCCTTTTTGTGAGTGACTTCATAATTATTATCTGGAATTACTCTCTTCCTCTCTCTCTGTCAGGCATTCGGTAGGTAGGTAGTGTAGCTTAATGTCCTCAGATGTCAGTTGACATATTAGGGACAAGCTGTGACCAATGCCGAAGCATGGTTCAATATAGCTTTACGTCCACGGAAACCAGAAGGCTCGTTAGGACGGACAGCTCAGGATGGCCACCTCGACTCTCACACAGCTCCTGAACTATGAGCCTTCAGGCATTCGTATTCACTTTCTTCTTTTAAGTCAAAGCTGAAAACCCACTTCTTCTCTTCTGCAGGCTGATCTGTCATTTACTTTCTTCTCATTCTACCAACCCATCGCCAGTAATGTGTGTATTTGTAGTGTGTGTGTGCATTGTGTGTGTGTGTGTGTGTGTGTGTGTGTGTGTAATAAAATGAACGTATCCTTATGTCTTTGTAAACACTCCAGGCTCTCACAAGATGGGGCACCATAAATAATCTGTGATTATTGTACCTCATATTATACTTTATGCTTTTATTAGTATGTTTATTATGGTTCTGAGGTCAAAACAATATCCTTTTTTCGTTGCGCTTTTGTACTTACTGGTTCTTGACTTGCAGTTACTGGTTTTCTCAGTGGTCTGTGGAGTCCCCTGTGGTTAACCATATGGCCATCTTGTGCTGTTCTTCTCTGTCAGGCTAGGAATGAAAATATTTCTGTGTGGTTACCTTTGATAAAAAGAAAAAAAAGAAAAACAGTACACACGTGCAAAACCACTAAACCCCAACTATAACAACACAGAACCAGCCATGCAAAATTCATGAATTAATATGACAGTCAGACAACATGGCAGAATCGTTTAATCTTAGTCCGTAACTTAGTGTTGTGCCTTATCAAACTCCATTTCACAAATCCACGCGTGAATTGATTGTTGCAGATCCTGGAAAAAGAGAACATTTCGCTGTTTTTCGACAACTTCAGTCTTCCCAAAGAGCGGCACGAAAGTGGAAGGGCAAAACGAAGAATTCCAAAGAAACTTCTCCCACTTGGCGGCACGCAGTAAAGACTCTTCTGTGATGATCAGATCTGATCAACTCAGGGTCAGGCCCATCTAAGCTTTCCACAGTTCAGTCCGGCTGACAATCCTGTTGAAGGTTTTAAGCTGGAACACTTTAGTTTGGTCAGTTACTCACCAACTGCTTCCACTTGAAGGCATGCATTTAACTTTTTTAAGACTTGTCTGTGATGACCAGATCTGATCACTTTAACTTTCAAGGCTGTGCCCATCTAAGTCTTCCATAATTCAGTCCAACTGACAATCCTGTTGATGGTTTTAAGCTGGAACACTTTAGTTTGGTCCGTTGCTCACCAGCTACTTTCAGTTCCGCTTGGCGGAATGCAGTAAAGACTCATCTGTGATGATCAGAGCTGTTCACTTCAAGGTCAGGCCCGTTTAAGCTTTCCACAGTGCAGTCCGGCTGACAGTCCTGTTGCAGGTTTTACGCTGTAACACTTCAGTTTGGTCAGTTGCTCACCGGCTGCTTCCACTTGGCAACATGCAGTAAAGATTTGTCTCCGATGATTCATCTACTTTGTCTGAAAAAGGTTTGTCTGTGTGTGTGGCTGTTGAATGTAGATATGTCTGAAAAAAGGTGTGTCTGTGTGTGGCTGTAGAATGTAGATGGATGCACATGAATAAGGAGGGGAGGGTGGAGGGGGGAGAGGCAGAGCATGAGAGATCTAGGAAAGAGTAATTGATTATTTATTGATTTGTGTATCTGAGTGGACAAGCGGAGATTGGTGTGTGCATGTTGCTGTGTGTGTGTGTGTGTGTGTGTGTGTGTGTGTGTGTGTGTGTGTGTGTGTGTGTGTAAACATGGTTATTGTTTGACAGGTGATAATGGTAGACTACAATATTTCAGATTCTGTTTGTTTGAAATGTATGTTAATGTGGTTTTTGTCATAAGATGTTTGTACAGCGCAGTGAGTTTAACTCTGGTTAGAGGACAATGCTTTATAAGAATTATTTATTATTATTATTATAAGATCTGATCACTTCAACTTTCAAGGCTGAACACTTTAGTGTGGACAGTTGCTGTTTCCACTTGGCCGCATGCAATACACTCGTCTGTGATGATCAGGTCACTTGAAGGCTGGGCCCAGTTTTCCACAGTTCAGTTTGGTTGACAATCCCATTAAAAAAACGTTTTTAAAAGCTGAAGCTGGAACTCTTTAGTCTAGTCAGTTGCTCACCACGAATAGAACACCAGCCAGGATATGGTTTCGCCACTTTCCGGGTGAAGATCAGGGTTAATGATGCTAGTCCTAGAAGAGGTTGCTCCTTGAAGGAGTAAGTTGCTGGTCCATCTTCTTCAGGGCCACCCCATCTGCATCCTGAAATAAAAATGTATGTCATTATTACTTGTATGTTGTTTTGTGTGTGTGTATATATATATATATAAATGTTGAGGGCCATCCCATCTGTGTCTTGAAATAAAAATGTATGTCATTGTTACTTATAATTTGTTTTGTAAATGCATAATAATGATGATGATGATGAAGTGATGCTTTATGTCCTCAGATGTCAGCTGACATATTAGGGACAAGTTGTGACCAATGCCGAAGCACGGTGCAATAAATCTTTACGTCCACGGATACCAGAAGGCTCGTTAGGACGGACAGTCCAGGATGTCCACCTCGACTCTCACACAGCTCCTGAACCATGATAATAATAATGAGTGTGTGTGCCATGTATGTGTGTGTGTGTGTAAAATGTTGAGGTGTTCTTCTCATCACTGTACTGTCAACAATAGTATTTGTGTGTAGGCAGAGTGTACTGCCTGTATTTTAACTAGTCATATTTATATACCTAAATTAAAAATAAATCAGTCACTAAAATGAGGAGAAAAACTGGAAAGGTGTGAATATTACTGGAATTTAGAAATCAGCATGAGTAATCTGGATTTTAGTTAAGGACAAGATAATAAACCTTGTAGTCTTGAGGTTGTTGGAGTTTTTGTGTGTTTTTTAACCCCCCATATATATTATATGTATCCCTCCTTTTGTGTACATTTATATATATATGGATCAAACAAACGAATGTGAGTTTCTGGTTTGTATCATTGAGAATAAAAAGTCGCAGGATTCTTTGCGTAAAACAACATAAACATGCACAAGTTCTTTTCCCTGAAATATATATAACGAGTAATTAGCGCTAGGCCTAGCTATGCGGCAACACACACGCGTACAAAACAAACCAAAGTTGCTAACGATCTACAACTAGAGCGTCTAAAGTAATAACCAGTCTAAGTCTTGTCTGCTTGGTAATAAATCGAACTACGTTTCAAAGCCTGGAGTACCGTAGGCTACTAATTGACCCCTGCAACGTCGTTGGGGAAACTTCAATGAAACGTGATAGAGCGCATAATTATGGCTTTTTTTTTCGAGCGCATACATACTCTCAACGTACAAGAGAGTTAATTAACGTGCTTGTATGACGTCATTCGAGCGGTAATTAACTCCCTTGTGTGTTGATCCTGCACGAGAGGTACTGGGCCTCGTTCTGTTTCAGATTTTTGCATAAATGCCATCTCGAATGGCTGTGACTGAACTAGACTCAATCCCTGCCCCCCAAAAAGTTCTAAGTCCAGAAGGGTCTGAAAATATTCCCAATCCTCAGATCTTAAAAATAAAAAAAAAAAAATCCAAGTCTGTAGTCAATGGTCCGAATATTCAAAGTTTTGAAATGGCGAAAAATAGTCTAAATAAGTTTTGAAAGGTCCAAAAATACTCTACGTTCGGAAATGCCCCAAAAATATTCAAAGTTCTTCGAGGTTAAAAAATATTGTATGTTCCGAAACGGCGAAATATGTTCTAAGTTTTTCGAGGTCTGAAAGTTCTGAAATGCCGAAAAATAGTCCAGAGATCTTCAAAAAGTAATCAGAGTTTTCAAAGGTCCGAAAACACAAGTTCTGAGATCTTGAAAAATAGTCTGTCTCAGCGGGTCCTAGGTTTCGAAATGCTGAAAAATATTCTAAGTTTTGAAAGGTCCGAAAATATTCGAAAAATAAACTGAGTTCTAGCGACGCTATCTAACCCCTGTCCGGAAATATTCTAAGTCCAGGCTGTTGAGAATTTTGGCAGAGTTCCATAAGGAGGGATAGTTGTGTCCGGGATAAATCCTACCTTTCGGAAGCCGACTGACAGCAACTCTTCCGTCATCTTCTTCTTATGTGTTGCTATTCGTCCACAGAAACCGCTACGGACTATTAATAGGCTAATAATGTACATTTATCGTGCGCTCATAAACGCCCTGAGCGCTCGCATGATACATATTATTTATTAACCTAAATACAATATACACACGTAGAGCACAGCCCTACCAAAACAATTTCCATAAGGTATTATATGGAAACACGCACGCACACACACGCCTCGACTTTTACACCGTCTGTTGGCTCTCCCTTCTTCAGATGTTGCTTTATACGTCCACAGAGACCATAAGGGTTAACCGCCATAAGGACTATTACTTAGGGACGGGGATCCCAGGATGGCCACCTCGACTTTCACACAGTTCCTGAGCTCTGGTTGACTCTCTCTTCTTCATCTTCTTCTTCAAATGTTGCTTTATACCATAAGGGTTAAATACGTCCACAGAGGCCATAAGGGTTAACCGCCATGAGGACTGTTATGGACGGGGATCCCAGGATGGCCACCTCGACTTTCACTGACACAGCTCCTGAGCTCTGGTCACTGAGCTAGACAACTAGCTAGCTCAGCGGCTGTGGCAAACTCCAAGCACTGGTTTACGACATCCTTCCTTCAAGGAAGGTGCCGACTGAAAAACGATGCTCGGAGTGTGTGGCTGTGGTTTCACTATCCCGAAAACCGTGCTTCTTGCCGCCCTGGCCGGATACACGTCACTGAAAAACTCCAAAATGGCCAGCGGCAAAACCCAAAGTTTCAGCTGTATCAACTTGAGCATCAGAGAGTGGCTATAGAAAGGGGGTTGGCGGGATATAATCTTCCTCTTCCTCTCCCCCTCCACCCCCCCCCCCCCCCCCGCCCCCGTCCCTAATAAGCCTTGTGGTTTCTTTGGACGAAGCACCATGTTAGTTAATATGAACAAGGCATCAGTCTTCGAGTCCCAGTTCCCGACCTCCGGAAGTTGAACATGATAACCCCACATCTGTTGATCATTCACTGCTTCCGACTTGGTCAAAGATTTTGCCAAAGAACAGAGCCAGCGGTGCCCAGAGCCGCTCCCCAAGACTGCATCTTACTTAATACAGCCTACTCCTGCTTAAACACCGACCTAATTATACTATTCTGTAGACTGCCACTTCTGCCTCAACACCGATAGCTACAACAAAAATTAATATAAAAAAAAATTGTCAAGCATATTTCAGTTTTGTCCACACTTGAAAGTTGAATGTCCATTCTTACTCATTCATTCACACGTGTACGACAGCAAAACCCCACTTACCAACTGTCAGTGACAAATTCACCACAACTGTCATTATAGTGTCAAGGGACTCAGTGTCATGTCCTAACGACAACAACAAAACAACAACAATAATAATAATAATGGATACAACCAGTTAATTTTTACTATAACCTGTTCTGTTAATTTTTTACTACAACCTGTTTTCACTGCATTCATTCAATGTTCGTACCGATAACACACTTCCGAACCAATCAAATATATTGAACATCACTCACATTTCTGCACGTGCGCTTCGCACGTGTTCGGTCCGGTTATCACAACCCTGAACCGGTCGATCGCTCCAAAATATCGCTCACCGCACGCTTTCACAGTTTTCCTTTTTAACATTAACCCTTCACTGCCCCAGCCTGTAAAAAATTCGGGTTGAAAGATGCACGGACGCGCCCGCAAACAGTATATTTCCGGGTCCTATAACACATCTACTTTCAATGGTATACGTTTTGATGAAAATCCTTTTCACATGCCAGTGCCCAAAAGAAGACAGTAAGGTTCAAGGGTTTCAAATTTCGCAATTTTCTTGGTCGTCTTCAAGTGCCATCATGACAGTAAAGGGGTTAACAACCCACGTCCTTTCCAGTAGCAATTTAAACCAAATAAATTAAACAAAACTAATACTGTCAACACAGGCCAGTGAGACGGTTTGGCCTAGCGGTAAGGCGATAGGCTGGTAAGCGGAAGGACCTCGGTTCGATACCGCTTCGGCTCTCCTTTCTCTTCAAAAAGGTTGTGGTTGTGGATACTGTCTCGTGACTTTGTCCATCACTTCCTGCTGAAACATTAAAAGGGCTCTCATCGCTGCCCATCTTAATGCAGGAATCATTCTGGCGGTGACAGTGCAGCGACAGGTATATAATCTCCCTCTCCCCCCTCATCCATACCCCCTTCTCCCCGTCCCTAATAAGCCTTATGGTTTCTGTGGACGTTAAGCACCATGTTTACTTATCCAGGCCACTGCTTCACTCCTGTGACTGAGTGATGTCCTGCTAAAATATCGCTCGTCACAGGTTTTCACAGTTTTCCTTTTTAACCTTGACAACCCGAGTTACTTCCAGTAACAATTCAAACCGAACAATTTAAACAAAACTAGTACATACTCTGTCAACACAGGTACTGCATTCACTGCTATGAATTGGCTGAGTGTTGCTTTACGTCCACAGAAACCGTAGGCTTATTAGGGACGGGAGCCCAGGACGGCCACCTCGACTTTCATACAGCTCTTGAGCTCTGTGCTATGAATGAGATGTGTCCCCGCTAAAACATCGCTCATCACAGCTTTTCAGTTTTCCTTTCAGTTAACACTGGCAGCCGCCGTGTCACAGCAGTAGCACGTAAACATCCCGGTCATTCTGCCAAAAGTGCAGGTGGCAGGTTACAGTTAAATACGCGTACATGTATGTGGCTTTGCAGGAAGTGACATGGTGCATGGTTGTATGGTGTACACAAAACTTGCGCCGAGACGGCAGCATGTTTCATGTGGCACCAGCCATGCCAGCGCTGTAAGTACACCACTTCGGTGGGTATTCAAAAGCGCGCTATAAAAAGCTAGTCACTCATGTAGAATCACATGCCAGCGCAGTGAGTCTGCTCGAGAGCGGAGAATAGCGCTATAGAAAAGCATGCAGTCATCATCATCATCATCATCAACCCACGTTCCTTCCAGTAACAATTAAATGACACAAAACTAGTACATACACAGGTACTGCATTCACTGCTGTGAATGGGATGCGTCCCCGCTAAAACATCGCTCACCACAGGTTGTCAGTTTTCCTTTCTGACACTGGCAACCCACGTTCCTTCCAGTAACAATTAAATGACACAAAACTAGTACCTACTCTGTCAACACAGGTACTGCATTCACTGCTGTGAATGGGATGCGTCCCCACTAAAACATCGCTCACCACAGGTTGTCAGTTTTCCTTTCTGACACTGGCAACCCACGTTCCTTCCAGTAACAATTCAACGACACAAAACTAGTACCTACTCTGTCAACACAGGTACTGCATTCACTGCTGTGAATGGGATGCGTCCCCGCTAAAACATCGCTCACCACAGGTTGTCAGTTTTCCTTTCTGACACTGGCAACCCACGTTCCTTCCAGTAACAATTCAACGACACAAAACTAGTACCTACTCTGCCAGCACAGGCATTCACTGGATTGAATGAGCGGTGTCCTGCTGGCCATCTCATCACCGGTCGGCCAAGTTGCCCAATAGCCTAGCTCTCCATGTCGGATGGAGCCCCGCGCGCAACTGTTCCTTAGCGTCACTGCTGGTGCCAAACGGGACAAGAAACGGCACACCCTGGAGCCCCCCCTACCCCCCCCCCCGACCCCCACCCCCGCTGGTAACTTTCACGGGGCACTGGATATTGAATACCGTAGTTACCATAATTACCTTAACCAGCAGGGTAGACTTAATTAACCAGCTAAATCCGTCACGGGGCAGTGGTCATGGAATATATATATACATAATTAACCATCTCGGTAGACTGGACACTAAATACTGTAGTTACTATGTCTTAACCAGTTCGTAGACTGGTGATTAACCAGCTAAATCTGTCACGGGGCAGTGGACACGGAATACCGTCAGTAGTTACTATGTCTTAACTAGCTCGGTAGACATAGTTAACAAACTAAAACTGTCACGGGGCAGTGGACACTGAATACCGTCAGTAGTTTACTATGTCTTAACCTGCCCGGTAGACATAATTAACAAACTAAAACTGTCACGGGGCACAGGACACTGAATACCGTCAGTAGTTACTGTCTTAACTAGCTCGGTAGACATAATTAACAAACTAAAACTGTCACGGGCCACAGGACACGGAATACCGTCAGTAGTTACTATGTCTTAACTAGCTCGGTAGACATAATTAACAAGCTAAAACTGTCACGGGGCAGTGGACACTGAATACCGTCAGTAGTTACTATGTCTTAACTAGCTCGGTAGACATAATTAACAAACTAAAACTGTCACGGGCAGTGGACACTGAATACCGTCAGTAGTTTACTATGTCTTAACCTGCCCGGTAGACATAATTAACAAACTAAAACTGTCACGGGGCACAGGACACTGAATACCGTCAGTAGTTTACTATGTCTTAACTAGCTCGGTAGACATAATTAACAAACTAAAACTGTCACGGGGCAGTGGACACTGAATACCGTCAGTAGTTTTCTATGTCTTAACCTGCCCGGTAGACATAATTAACAAACTAAAACTGTCACGGGGCAGTGGACACTGAATACCGTCAGTAGTTTACTATGTCTTAACCTGCCCGGTAGACATAATTAACAAACTAAAACTGTCACGGGGCACAGGACACTGAATACCGTCAGTAGTTACTATGTCTTAACCTGCCCGGTAGACTGGTGATTAACCAGCTAAATCTGTCACGGGGCAGTGGACACGGAATACCGTAGGTACTATATGTATATATCTTAACCGTCCCGGTAGACTGGACACTAAATACCGTAGTTACTATGTCTTAACCAGTTCGGTAGACGTAATTAACCAGCTAAATCTGTCACGGGGCAGTGGACACGGAATACCGTAGGTACTATCTGTATATATCTTAACCATCCCAGTAGACTGGACACTAAATACCGTAGTTACTATGTCTTAACCAGCTCGGTAGACCGGTGATTAACCAGATAAATATGTCACGGGGACACTGAATACCGTCAGTAGTTACTATGTCTTAGCCAGCCCGGGAGACTGGTGATTAACAAGCTAAATCTGTCACGGGGCAGTGGACACGGAATACCGTAGGTATCCCGGTAGACTGGACATTAAATACCATAGTTACTATGTCTTTACCAGTTCGGTAGACGTAAGTAACAAACTAAAACTGTCACGAGGACACTGCATACCGTCAGTAGTTACTTTGTCTTAGCCAGCCCGGTAGACTGGTGATTAACCAGCTAAATCTGTCACGGGGCAGTGGACACGGAATACCGTAGGTACTATCTGTATATATCTTAACCATCCCGGTAGACTGGACACTAAATACCGTAGTTACTATGTCTTTACCAGTTCGGTAGACGTAAATAACCAGCTAAATATGTCACGGGCACTTTGGACACTGAATACCGTCAGTAGCTACTATGTCTTAACCAGCTAAATCTGTCGCGGGCACTGTACACTGAATATCGTATGGACTATATATGTATCTTAACCAGCGAGGTAGACTGGTACTTGAGGACAAATTCTGGCTGACGAGACGAACCTACTCAGACCTGAATTTGACAACAGACACAGAGACAGATTTAGAATACCCCGTGGTAAGGCTACACGATACCTACAGTCATCATTCCAACGGCCACTCGAGCACACGTTCAACAAGCAGACAGATAAACACAACACGCAACGGCGAGAGATGGGGATGCGGGGACGACGAGGCTGGGATAAAATGGAGGAATGTCTGGAAGCCAGTAAAGGGACACAAGGATATTGAATTGCACTCGCCAGTGACATGTAAGCGTACACAGGAAGGCAGCTGTTCGTGCGAGTGGATTGTAATTAATGAAAACTCTGTTGTTAGAGCAATGTTTGATTATATAATACGTTTTTATGGCAGACCACGTAATTTCCGCAGTGGATTAATGAAGATATCTGGCGTGATCTCCCTTTTCTTAAACCTTCCGGCGCCTCTTCTTTTGTAAGTATACGGTAATCAGCAGATGCGGCGCGTTTGACTGACACTCCCAGCCTCGATTTCCGGCACTTTCCTTGGAGGAAGGACGTCGTAAACCAGCGCTTGGGGTTGGGTTTGACCCACGCCAGACACCCGACTGTGATGACAGGAGTTTATGCAGAGGCGCCAGCACCGGCCGGACCCTCGCTTACTTCCCTTCCTGTGGATCCTTTCACCAAACACCATGCTTCTCACTTCACCCTTCCGTTCAGCGTTAAGTTTATTTGCTTTTCTGTTCATGGTAAGGGTATGATCTATAAGTTCAAACGATAAAAAAGAAAGAAAAGAAAAAGCGAAAAGAAAAAGGCTGATCCGCTATTATTTTCTTTTAATTATTCTGTTTAAACCCACACGTTGACATTCAAAGCACACACACACACACACACGCGCACGCACGCACGCACGCACGCACGCACGCACACACGCACACACACACACACACACAGGCCACGCACGCACCCACCCCCACCCAACACACAGCGCACACGCACGACACACACGAGCGTGCACGCACAACACACACACACACACACACACACACACACACACACACACACACACACACACACACACACACACACACACACACACACAAAGTAATCTAACAAGACACCTGGTCTGGGCGTCAAACAAGGAGTTAAGGAGTTCTATTATTCATCAAGTTCCACTAACAACCAACAACTAACGTCAACAATACACTATCCACGTGATCTCAACAAGTCATACAAAGAACACAACTCATTCCCTCCCATTCCGCCTTTTAAAATACAACACAGTGCAATACACACTAAGCGGGCCCGGCGTTAACTCTTTTACTGCCAAGATGTCACTTGAAAACAACCGATAAAAGTGTAACAAATTTAATTCTTTTTCTTTTCTTTTCGGCATTAGCATCTGAAAAGACTTGCATTAAAACGCACAATATTGAAAATGATTTGTTACAGGACGGGGAAAATATAATCTTTTCTGACGTGTGAGTGCATTTTTCAAACCCGGAAATTTCACAGACTGGGGCGGTGAAGGGGTTAACTGCACCGCATATTGGAATCGCTTGACGTTCGCTCTCTCTCACGCTCGCACTCCCCCCCCCCCCCCCCCCTCCCCCCCCTCCCCTCCTCTCCAAGCCAGCCAATCTGGCACTGGCTCTTGTACACATCCCCCCCCCGCCACCTCCCCAAGAGCACTTGGTGTTTAAACTCAGGTTACACTGACCCTCCACACACACACACACACACACACACACACACACACACACACACACACACATTATATATATATAATATATATATATATATATATATATATATATATATATATATTATATATATAATAAGCAGCTGAGCTTTTGAGCGGAAAACTCACTGACTGGTCGGTCACCCTTAAGTCACGATGATGATGATGTAGAGCTTCACGTCCTCGGATGTCGGTTGACATATTAGGGACAAACTGTGGGCAATGCTAAGCATGGTTCAATGTTGCTGTACGTCCACAGAAACCGGACGGAAAGCCCAGGACGCGACGGCCACCTCGACTTTCCCACAGCTCCTGAACTCTGGTCACCCATAAGTCACTGTAGGTAGGTAGTGTTGCTTAATGTCCTCAGAAGTCAGTTGACATAAATTATTAGGGACAAGCTGAGACCAATGCCGTTACGTCCACGGAAACCAGAAGGCTCGTCAGGACGCACAGCCCAGGACGGCCACCTCGACTCTCACACAGCTCCCGAACTATGAATAAGTCACTTTGACCCAGAGTGTGCCGTTGACCACTCAGCTAGAAAGATAGCTCAGTGGTGTTAACATTAATTTCTCGGCAAACCACCTGCAGCACTGAAAAAAATTGGGAATACACTTGTCTTTCTGGCATAATATGATTAACAGGGCCAGAGCTTGAAGATTTGGGCCCATCATTATGTATGATGAAAAAAAGAAAGAAAAAAAAAAAAGAAAAAAAAAAAAGGAAAAAAGAAAAGAAAAGTCGGATAGCCCCTAATCTCAAATTTTGCTAAAGAGCACACTCCGGAGTATCGCTTTCCGGCACTTTCCTTCAGAGAAGGAAGGAAGGATGTTGTAAACCAGTGCTTGGAGTTTGGCTAAAGAGACCATTTGTCCAGCTCCCAAGCCTCATGGATGAGTCAGTAAAAAAAAAAAAGGGAGTTAACCCTTAACGTCCACAGAAACGACAAGGCTTATTAGGTACGGGGAGAGGGAGGGGAGGGGAGGGGAGGAGGTGGGGGAAGAGGGAGGTAATATACCTATCGCTACTCTGTCACCACCAGAACCATAGTTCAGGAGCTGTGTGAGAGTCGAGGTGGCCGTCCTGAGCTGTCCGTCCTAACGAGCCTTCTGGTTTCCGTGGACGTAAAGCTATATTGAACCATGCTTCGGCATTGGTCACAACTTGTCCCTAATATGTCAACTGACATCTGAGGACATTAAGCAACACTACCTACCTACCACCAGAATGACTCCTGCGTTAAGATGGGCAGCGATGAGAGCCATTTTAATGTTTTAATTGTGAGAGACAAAGTCACAAAACAGTGTCCACAGACGACAACTTTTGAAGAGAAAGGAGAGAAAAGAAAAAAGAAGAAAGAAACGAAACAACAGCAACAAGAAACAAACAACAACCACAAACAAACAACAACAACAAAACTATTTCAAGTCCCCAAAATGACAATCTGTAGTTTTTATCGCGTGGTCAGGCGTAAACGGAAATGACCCGAACTTGAATCCCGTGTGTAGGGCAGGGTCACGTCGAGTTCAATAGGTCTCAGGTCAGTGGTACACAGCAATGGTCACTACACACCTCCGGTCAGTCTGTGGTAAAGAGGGGAACGGCACGTGTTTTCCCTCAAACCCAACTGACTTTCTTGCGGGAATCAGCAAAATGTGTGTGTGTGTGTGTGTGTGCGTGTGTGTGTGTGTGCGCGTGCGCGCGCGCATGTGCGGCGGGAAGTGGTGGGAGATTTAAGATTCATTCAGGACTGGAAAAGATAACAACGTTCATGAGCCTGTGCCCCCTGACCTCTCCTTCACGGTGTGATTCTGAGCGGTACACACACACACTGAGCTAGAAAGAAAATCTTTCTAGCTCAGTGGGTACACACCACTAGCGCAGCAGTTTCGCGAGGCACGCAACCACAGCCACATGCACGCGTGATGCATGAGTGCATTCGACCTTCACCGTTCACGCTGCGGGCCGAGCAGCTGTGATCCTGGCTCGACTGGCCAGCGGTGCATCCGTGCAGACCGAGGTGTAGGCTATTTTAACGGTGCTTGTTTCTAACTCTTGGCATAGTTCAGGAGCTGTGTGAGAGTCGAGGTGGCCGTCCTGATCTGTCCGTCCTAACGAGCCTTCTGGTTTCCGTGGACGTAAAGAATTATTGAACCGTGCTTCGGCATTGGTCACAACTTGTCCCTAATATGTCAACTGACATCTGAGCACATTAAGCAACACTTCATCATCATCATCAACTCTTGGCTTAATCAGTGCCTGGTACGATAGCTGTTTGCCGGACTTGTGGCGCTGCTCCGGCTCTACCGTGTACGCTTCTGGTGAAAGCCTACTGATCTTGGGAGTTTCGCGCAACGTTTGGCGGCTTCGGTTTTAAACACCGGCTGCGTACGAGGTTGGTGAGACTGACAAAGGGTGATTATGAATTAGAAGCAGTAACCTTTTCATTCACTAAGATTTTTGTCCCCAGAACTGACAACTTGTAGTTGTAAACGATGTTGTTTTCCTCAACATAGCTCAACCCAATAAGAGAAGTTATTTCGCTTCTCACCTCATTTTTCATCGTTTTTAGCCGTTTGACTGTTCTCCGTTTAAGATTTTACGTTAGTTTTTATTTTTCGGGGAAAAAAATACTTGATTTAGGCGCGCTTTTTCGTCTTCGTTTGTCCACTTTGCTCAAGTGGGTTGTCACTGAATAAGACCAAATTTAAAGCATGCCTTACTATAGGTAAAGATGTTTTATAATACAAGCGATAAATCAAGTACGAGTGGGTTAATTCATAATAGTAAAGAAATCTAGTCGGCTGCGACCTCGCAGAGTTCAGAAGCTGTGTGAAAGTCCAGGTGGCCGTCCACAAAATCCAGTAGTTTGTACGGTCTCTCGGTGTGGATGTCAAGCGACATTGAACTTGAAGTCTGGAACCAACAAACAGTCTCTGTGGACGTAAAGCAAAACTAAACTTGAACTGGAAGTCTGGAACCAACAAACAGTCTCTGTGGACGTAAAGCAAAACTAAACTTGAACTGGAAGTCTGGAACCAACAAACAGTCTCTGTGGACGTAAAGCAAAACTAAACTTGAACTGGAAGTCTGGAACCAACAAACAGTCTCTGTGGACGTAAAGCAAAACTAAACTTGAACTTGAAGTCTGGAACCAACAAACAGTCTCTGTGGACGTAAAGCAAAACTAAACTTGAACTGGAAGTCTGGAACTAAAAAACAAAGGGAGTTAATTAGCACTCGAAAGGCGCGCTATCGGAACAGCCAACAATGCAAGTCATTTGGGTGGCTAGTTGATAGATGTGTCTGTCACTTGGGTGGCTAGTAGATAGATGTGTCTGTCACTTGGGTGGCTAGTAGATAGATGTGTCTGTCACTTGGGTGGCTAGTAGATAGATGTGTCGGTCACTTGGGTGGTTGTAAATAGGTGTGTCGGTCACTTTGGTGGCTAGTAGATGTGTTGGTCACTTGGGTGGCCAGTTGGTAGCTATGCCAGTCATTTTGGGTGGCTAGTTGGTGGCTATGCCAGTCATCTGGGTGGCTAGTTGGTAGCTATGCCAGTCATCTGGGTGGTTAATTGGTAGCTGTGCCAGTCATCTGGGTGGCTGGTTGGTAGCTATGCCAGTCATCTGGGTGGCTAGTTGGTAGCTGTGCCAGTCATCTGGGTGGCTAGTTGGTAGCTATGCCAGTCATCTGAGTAGCTAGTTGGTGGCTATGCCAGTCATCTGGGTGGCTTGTTGGTAGCTATGCCAGTCATCTGGGTGGCTAGTTGGTAGCTGTGCCAGTCATTTTCGGTGGCTAGTTGGTGGCTATGCCAGTCATTTTGGGTAGCTAGTTGGTGGCTATTCTAGTCATTTTGGGTGGCTAGTTGGTAGCTGTGCCAGTCATTTGGATAACTAGTTGATATCTGTGTCGGTCATTTGAATGGTTGGTTGATTGGCTATGGGCAGCATTTTCTTACTCACATCATGTTTGTAAAATCAAGAAACAAGCGAGTTAATCAGCTTTGGAAATACATCAAATGAACACAACAACAAAGAGCCGAATAGATACTACATCAGCTGTAGTATCCAATTCCAAATCCCCAACGGTAAACTCCCACCCGGCATACGAGTAAAATCAGTTAGGTACATAGCGAGTAAATGCAAGGTACACAACTCCACCAAAGGTACAACCTAAACATTTTAGTGTTTGTAAACAAACAAACAAACAACAACAAAAACGAAACGGGGAAAAAATGCGGTTGTAGTTTTTGTCATCATGTGTTGCGGATGTACAATTTGTTGTGCTTGCCAGTTTGTTCTTGGTGGTGGTTGTGTGTGTGTGTGTGTGTGTGTGTGTGTGTGTGTGTGTGTGTGTGTGTGTGTGCGTGTGCGTGCGTGTGTGCGTGCGTGCGTGTGTGTGTGTGTGCGTGCGTGCGTATCACAGTGTATGTGTGTCCGCGCGTGTGTGTGTGTGTGTGTGTGCGCGCGCACTTGCGTGCGTGCGTGCGTGCGTGTGCGTGTGTGCGTGCGTGCGTGTCACGTCACAGTGTATGCGTGTGTGCGCGCGGGTGTGGGTGCATGCGCGCGTGCGTGTGTGTGCGCTGCATGCGTGTCACAGTGTATGTCTGTGTGTGCGTGTGCGTGTGTGTGTGTGTGTGTGTGTGTGTGTGTGTGTGTGTGTGTGTGTGTGTGTGTGTGTGTGACTGTGTGTGTGTAAGAGAGAGAGGCGTGTCCCGATTTGTTTCCTGTGGGTCACTACATGCAAGTTGCCAGTTTGAGCGACATGACCATGCTAGCTGTTAGTTACCTAATTAATCCCAACAGGACACGGCATGGCTTCACTATCTGTTGAGTTTCTGGGTCAGTACAGCCAGTCGTGGTGCCGAGACTACAGTTGAGATGTCACAATAGTGACCGATTTTTTATTTCTAGACCTCGCCCTCCACGTTCAACATCGACAGCCAGGTGCACATTTGCAAGTTCTGCAACCCAGATCTTCGGCAGCTTCACCGTTTGTTAACGCATAAAGGGGGGGTTGGGCGTGGGAGGGGAGGCAATTTTGTAGCAACAATAGCAACTAGTTACAGCGATCTGAAACTGCCTTTTCTTCTTCTTCTTCTTCTTTTTTTTTCTTCTTTTTTTTCTTCTTCTTTTTCTTTCTTTCTTTTCTTGCGGTGACAAAGCCGGCTTGCAGCAACCTGAATTATTCGTCTCCACCAGAGGTACATCCTCAGCTCTGAGGTTCAACTCCGGTGGAGTTATGTACCTTGTATTGACACGCATGCCAGGTACGTAAGACTGAGTTACCGTGTAGGCGACTGGGGTCCTTGTTGTTGTGCTTGTCACAGTGTGACGTCTTTCGAGCGCTAATTAACTCCCTTGTGTGTTGGTTCCGCAAGATTGATTCCGTTCTGTTTCGTATTTGTCTCGGCTGTAAAAGCAAAGATTGTAAAACGTATCTGGTATGCATAATCTTTGGTAAAGGCGACCTGTGTGCCGTCGAATTCAGCGTTGGTATGGCATCAGATCGTAGCAGAACTTTTTCACGTGCTGTGTGTTGATGCGTGGGCGCTGCCATGCTTGGCCTTTGGCTGACTGAATAGAACGGCTCTAGAGGAATGTACTCGCCTATACGACGACACACCTGAAACAGCAATTGATAACATTTAATTTAACATAATTAAAATGATGTGTCGTCGTATAGGTGAGCACATTTCTCTAGAGCTATTCTGTTTTGTCTATCGCCCTGGTTGACTGGGCGTAAACATGACACCAACTTACTTACTTACTCTGGTTTGTCAACCTCACCAGCAGTTGTTCACTCATTCTTTGGCTGACTGAGTTTAGCGGTGCTGTATTGAGTTGTTTCACGCTTTCTCGTTTGACTCTTTTCTTCTTCTCCTTCTTCTTTTGCAAAGACTGCCAACTCTATGGGTATAGCCACCGACAGAGCGGAAAGACTGCCATCTCTGTGGGTATAGCCACAGAGCGGAAAGACTGCCCACTCTATGTGTATAGCCAGAGAGCGTTAAGGCTGCCCACTCCATGGCCCATAGCCTACAACCTCCTGGCCTCTTTTCCAACCCAGATGCGCGCGCTGTCGAAGCAGCTGATGGTGGACTACGCCATCGCGGTGAAGCAGCTGGTGGGGGTCTGGCACTTCTCCATGCTCTTCATCTTCGGCGGCTGGACCTGCGTCTTGGTTCTCCTCTACCTGCTCTTCACCCGCTTCTGGTGCATCACCGCGCTCTACCTCGCCTGGTACTACTACGACCGCAAGACGCACCTGCAGGTGTGTGTCAGTGTGTGTGTGTGGGGGGGGGGGGGGGGAGGTGTGTGTGTGTGTGTGTTTACGGCACCTTATATTACTACGACCGCAAGATCCACGTCAGTGTGTGTGTGTGTGTGTGCGTGTGCGTGCGTGCGTGCGTGCATGCGTGCGTGTGCGTGTGCGTGCGTGCGTGCGTGCGTGCGTGCGTGCGTGCGTGCGTGCGTGTGTGTGTGCGTGGTGTGTGTGTGTGTGTGTGTGTGTGTGTGTGTGTGTGTGTGTGTGTGTGTGTGTGTGTGTGTGAGAGAGAGAGAGAGAGACAGAGACAGAGAGAGACAGAGTGACAGGACAGACAGACAGACAGACAGACAGACAGACAGACAGACAGTGTGTGTGCTTGCGTGCGCGTGTATGTGTGTGTGTGTGTGTGTGTGTGTGTGTGTGTGTGTGTGTGTGTGTGTGTGTGTGTGTGTGTGTGTGTGTGTGTGTGTGTGTGTGTGGTTGTGTGGTGTGTGTGTGTGTGTGTGTGGTTGTGTGTGTGTGTGTGTGTGTTGTGTGTGTGGTGTGTGTGGTGTGTGTGTGTGTGTGTGTGTGTGTGTGTGTGTGTGTGCGCGTGTGTGTGTGTGTGTTCTGTCAAATGCGTTTTGTTGTTGTTGTTGTTGCTCGCTTTGAGTCAGAAATACACCTAGCATGCCGTTCAGAATCAGATGAGAATCGGCCAGGTTGGAAACCCACACGATTAGCCGCTGGACAGTAACTTCAAGGTCTGCCTGTTCCCATAACAACTTGCCGTACATGTTACAGTCGTATGACCGTGCTTGAAAGAAAGTGGATCACACATAGCCTTTGGCCACCGACTTGACTTAACACGTGACGTACGAACTCCGTGCCAGGGCGGGCGGAAAAGGGACTCCGTGAGGAGATGGGGGATCTGGAACTACTACCGCGACTACTTCCCCATCCACCTCATCAAGACCAGCGACCTTGACCCCAGCCGGAACTACATCTTCCCATGTCACCCACACGGCATCATGTGCTTCGCTCCCTTCCTCAACTTCTCCACAGAGGCCTCGGGATTCTCCGAAAGGTTCCCCGGGTTGGAGCCGCACCTGATGACCCTCAGCATCCAGTACAAGTACCCCATCTTCCGGGAGTACATGATGCTGTCTGGTGAGTCGCTTGGTTGGTATGGTGCCGTCAGTATATTGTCAGTGTCCAGTTCAAGTACCCCATCTTCCGGGAGTACATGATGCTGTCTGGTGAGTCGCTTGGTAATATGGTGCCATCAGTATATTGTCAGTGTCCAGTTCAAGTAGCCCATCTTCCGGGAGTACATGATGCTGTTTGGTGAGTCTCTTGGTTGGTATCATTAGTATATTGTCAGTGTCCAGTTCAAGTAGCCCATCTTCCGGGAGTACATGATGCTGTTTGGTGAGTCTCTTGGTTGGTATGGTTAGTATATTGTCAGTGTCCAGTTCAAGTAGCCCATCTTCCGGGAGTACATGATGCTGTCTGGTGAGTCTCTTGGTTGGTATGGTTAGTATATTGTCAGTGTCCAGTTCAAGTAGCCCATCTTCCGGGAGTACATGATGCTGTCTGGTGAGTCTCTTGGTTGGTATCGTTAGTATATTGTCAGTGTCCAGTTCAAGTAGCACATCTTCCGGGAGTACATGATGCTGTCTGGTGAGTCTCTTGGTTGGTATCGTTAGTATATTGTCAGTGTCCAGTTCAAGTAGCCCATCTTCCGGGAGTACATGATGCTGTCTGGTGAGTCGCTTGGTTGGTATGGTCAGTATATTGTCAGTGTCCAGTTCAAGTAGCCCATCTTCCGGGAGTACATGATGCTGTCTGGTGAGTCTCTTGGTTGGTATGGTTAGTATATTGTCAGTGTCCAGTTCAAGTAGCCCATCTTCCGGGAGTACATGATGCTGTCTGGTGAGTCTCTTGGTTGGTATTGTTAGTATATTGTCAGTGTCCAGTTCAAGTAGCCCATCTTCCGGGAGTACATGATGCTGTCTGGTGAGTCTCTTGGTTGGTATGGTTAGTATATTGTCAGTGTCCAGTTCAAGTAGCCCATCTTCCGGGAGTACATGATGCTGTTTGGTGAGTCTCTTGGTTGGTATCATTAGTATATTGTCAGTGTCCAGTTCAAGTAGCCCATCTTCCGGGAGTACATGGTGCTGTCTGGTGAGTCGCTTGGTTGGTATGGTTAGTATAATGTCAGTGTCCAGTTCAAGTAGCCCATCTTCCGGGAGTACATGATGTTGTCTGGTGAGTCTCTTGGTTGGTATGGTTAGTATATTGTCAGTGTCCAGTTCAAGTAGCACATCTTCCGGGAGTACATGATGCTGTCTGGTGAGTCTCTTGGTTGGTATGGTTAGTATATTGTCAGTGTCCAGTTCAAGTAGCCCATCTTCCGGGAGTACATGATGCTGTCTGGTGAGTCTCTTGGTTGGTATCGTTAGTATATTGTCAGTGTCCAGTTCAAGTAGCCCATCTTCCGGGAGTACATGATGCTGTCTGGTGAGTCTCTTGGTTGGTATCGTTAGTATATTGTCAGTGTCCAGTTCAAGTAGCCCATCTTCCGGGAGTACATGATGCTGTCTGGTGAGTCTCTTGGTTGGTATCGTTAGTATATTGTCAGTGTCCAGTTCAAGTAGCCCATCTTCCGGGAGTACATGATGCTGTTTGTTGAGTCTCTTGGTTGGTATCGTTAGTATATTGTCAGTGTCCAGTTCAAGTAGCCCATCTTCCGGGAGTACATGATGCTGTTTGGTGAGTCTCTTGGTTGGTATGGTTAGTATATTGTCAGTGTCCAGTTCAAGTAGCCCATCTTCCGGGAGTACATGATGCTGTTTGGTGAGTCTCTTGGTTGGTATGGTTAGTATATTGTCAGTGTCCAGTTCAAGTAGCACATCTTCCGGGAGTACATGATGCTGTCTGGTGAGTCTCTTGGTTGGTATGGTTAGTATATTGTCAGTGTCCAGTTCAAGTAGCCCATCTTCCGGGAGTACATGATGCTGTCTGGTGAGTCTCTTGGTTGGTATGGTTAGTATATTGTCAGTGTCCAGTTCAAGTAGCCCATCTTCCGGGAGTACATGATGCTGTTTGGTGAGTCTCTTGGTTGGTATGGTTAGTATATTGTCAGTGTCCAGTTCAAGTAGCCCATCTTCCGGGAGTACATGATGCTGTTTGGTGAGTCTCTTGGTTGGTATGGTTAGTATATTGTCAGTGTCCAGTTCAAGTAGCCCATCTTCCGGGAGTACATGATGCTGTCTGGTGAGTCTCTTGGTTGGTATGGTACAGTATATTGTCAGTGTCCAGTTCAAGTAGCCCATCTTCCGGGAGTACATGATGCTGTTTGGTGAGTCGCTTGGTTGGTATGGTTAGTATATTGTCAGTGTCCAGTTCAAGTAGCCCATCTTCCGGGAGTACATGATGCTGTCTGGTGAGTCTCTTGGTTGGTATTGTTAGTATATTGTCAGTGTCCAGTTCAAGTAGCCCATCTTCCGGGAGTACATGATGCTGTTTGGTGAGTCTCTTGGTTGGTATGGTTAGTATATTGTCAGTGTCCAGTTCAAGTAGCCCATCTTCCGGGAGTACATGATGCTGTTTGGTGAGTCTCTTGGTTGGTATCGTTAGTATATTGTCAGTGTCCAGTTCAAGTAGCACATCTTCCGGGAGTACATGATGCTGTCTGGTGAGTCTCTTGGTTGGTATGGTTGGCGCACATTGTCAGTGTCCAGTGCAAGCACACAATCTAGTGAGTCTGCTCGAGAGCGAAGAATAGCGCCGTACAAAAGCGATCACGATCATCATCATCATCTTCAGAGAGTACATAATGTGTTGTGGTGAGTCACTTTCGTGGTATGATCAGCTTGTTGTCAGTGTTCATCAGTACAAGTACCTTGTTTCGCGAGAGCATGTGATTTTATTTGGCGAGTCGCTTGGTCACACACACACACACAACACACACACACACACAAGTCACACACACACACACACACACACACACACACACACACACACACACACACACACACACACACACACACACACACACACACACACACACACACAAAAGAGAGAGAGAAAAAGAAAAGAAAACAAAAGAAAGAAAAAACAAAAAAAACCAACCCACGCCTTCGACGCCTCCGCTGTCAACGGGATGGCGCTGACCTTGACCGTGACCTTGACCGTGACCTTGACCGTGACCTTGGCGCGTTGCAGGGGCGGTGGACGTGGCCAAGGAGAGCGTGGAGTGGCACCTGCGGTCGCACCCGGAGGGCGGCCAGGCGCTGGGCATAGTGGTGGGGGGAGCGCCCGAGGTGCTGGTGGCCCGGCCAGGCGGCTCCGTCCTCAAACTCAAGGACCGCAAGGGCTTCGTCAAAATGGCGCTGAAGCACGGGTGAGTGAGTGAGGGGGTGGGTGAGCGAGCGAGCGAGCGGGTGAGCGAGCGAGTGACTGAGTGTGAGTAAGTGAGCGACCTCGAAACCTTTATTTGACAAGGATTCTAGTTTAGGTTCAGTCAAAAACCAGTTCCGTGCGAAGCACGGGGTGAGTGAGTGAGTTAGTGAGTGAGTGTCATGCAAC